>CM060836.1:37985000-38525000 GCA_030762175.1 Metallyticus violacea
TGTTCTGAAATGTCCACAGTGCAGGAACAAGAATGCTGTAACATGAATCAAGAACTTTGGTATTTTCTTCAGATTCTGAGAGAATTTAGTGCTCATGCCCAATTATATATATTGTTTCTACAATTTAATAAGAATGGCAACTATGTATGTATTTTAACTCGGAGATATTTATGTTTATGTGTGAGTGCACAAAGTCTGTTAATATTAGCATATGTTAGGTTTACGAAGGACATTAGATAAGTGTTGAGACAGGGAACATTGGCCACCCCTAAGAAAAGCATTGTTGCTGGGTCAATATTGGTCTTGCCTAAAGCCCTCAATTAAACAAATATGGATACACTTTGCGGCGGAATTTGCCGACAACCGAGTTCCGTGATTGGTTCGCCAGCATCAGCCACCATTTTGGACCTGATGTCTGTGTGTTGTGTCATATACTTATAGGGAGAACATTTTTAAAAGTTTATTTTAATTTAGCTAATATGCCTGGGTGTTGTGCATTTGGTTGTACAGCGCAAGGAAAGAAAGGCGTTACGTTATATCGCATTCAATTTGACATGAAAAATTCATTCAAAATAACTTATGTAATAAAATATTTGTCACCATGGATACGTTGTATTTAGCAGTGACTAATACTACGTGTATTATACAACATTACTACTGTATTACAGTATACTCTGCGGTTATTCTCGAACACATTTGCCATAGCGTTCAAAAATAAAATGAATGTATGTAATTTGTGAAGGTGTTTTGATTTTTTTACATTAAAATAGTTTGCCACAGTTCATTTGCAATGCCACTATTTCAGAATAAATAATTTAAAAAATGCAACATGCTACTGCAAGATAACTAAATGCACATTCATAATTGGAAGAAAAGAAATAGAAAAGTAGATCTATGGATTATGAATAGTTTAATTTTTCAGGAATATCATTTAGTTTATTTATCTCTTGTTTTCACACACCAATTAAAAATATATATTTCTGGTTCTCATAGCCATTGAACCAATTTAGAGCAGAGAAATGTTACAATATAAAGTTTTTATTCTAAATTGAATTTGGTAGGAACCTACAGTTTATGTCAATACTGATATAATAAATGCATTATAACCAATAATTTAAATAGTTAATAGCAAAATAAAACTGAGAAATTCTTATTTTAAGTTTCACATATTAAAAGGATGTAGTTAATAAGGGCTACGTTTAATATTGCGAAATAGGTTTTAACCGATGACAGCCTTTTCCTTTGCCGGCAAACGATTCGTCATTGATCGCTGAGTTCGGATGCGGTACTACGCGAAAGTGCCGTAACTATAACTGACATAGTGTCAAAAATTTGCATTTTCTGCCTGTCTGACCTAGGCCTTCTAATGCAAAAGAAGAACATGAGCAGACGCAGAATGAATGATAATTCATTAGTATAACATAAATATTTTAGGAATTAACTTAATGGCAATCGAGTAAAACGACAGAAACTTAACACTAGTCTTGTGGGAGTTAGACCCAAAATAGAGCGTGTCCATACTTGTATAATAGAGGGGGACTTTCAGGGACTTTTCTTCTTAACGTGCTACTGTGTTTTGCTGGTTTGAGAATTAAAGAGAGGGCGGCAATCTCTTAAAGACGAAGAGAAGAGTGGCAAACCAATAACAGTAGTGACTGAGAAGAACATCACCTTTGTGGAAACAATAACCTGGGAAGATACAAGATTAACCTACAAATACATCGGGCTGACATTATCAATTGCTTCGCCGAATGTTTCGACTATCTTTCATGAGCATCTTCGTATAAAAAAAATCAAAATGGGTGCCCCAATATACGTCTGAAGCAGAAAAGCTCCACAGGGTGGAATGGTGTCAAAAATGCTGCGAAGATTTAACTGTGGAATGTCTTGCCATCTTTCAGATATTGTTACGGGTGACGAAACATGGATATATCAGTTTGATCCAGAAGCAAAACGCCAGTCCTCCATTCGGGTTTTCTCTGATGACCAACCATCCGTCAAAATCAAAGGGCCAATGAATATGGGAAAGAAGAGGGTTACCTCTTTCTTCTCCACAAGCAACCGTAGAAATGTTAGTGCACAATGGTACACAGCAGTTTGTCTTCCGAAAGTGTTTTACAAAACCCAAGAACGGCGTCCAAAGACAGGACTAAGGGGCTATTTGTTGCATCCTGACAATGCATCAGCTCACACCGCTAATGAAACAATTGGTTTGTAAAAGGAACTGAGGCAATACTCATCCATCCTATAGTCCCGACTGATATCAAGCGATTTCTTCCTGTTCCCTACTGTGAAGAACCGGCTTCGGGGTCATCTACTTTCTACCCCCGAAGAAGTGGTTACAGCATATGAGGAGGAGTTATCTGCAGTGCGGGAAACTGAGTGGCGTGGATGCCTCCAGAAATTGTTCCAGAGGATACAGTACCAGTAGGAATACTTTGAGAAACTGAGATAAACAAAAGTTTCTCTGCGTATTATTTATTTTTTGCCTCAAAACTTATGTAGTAACCATAGTATTTATCATCAGTTTATTACTGCAGCTGTGCCCTACTTTCATGCTCCGTTCTTCTGCCCTAAAGAAACTCGGTAAATGTGATAGACTTGCCTCCATATAGAGAGTGGATATGTATCATATTTAAGGTGAAACTCTCTTGTGGAACTTATAAACTTATTATGATTTATTGCACCATTTTAACTATTACCACTTTGGATTGAATATAAATAAAAATCTTCAAGAAATGTTGGCAGGAATTTCCTTAAAAGTACGAATGTGACTCTCATCAGGGTTCGGTCATCCTGATCTTGAGGGCCCCCCACCCCCGTTTAGGCAAATACTAAGGCGGGTCTTTACTTTCCTGGTCTCTCCTCATCTCATCGTTTCCTCTTGGAGATACCCCAACTGTTGAGTAGGAACAAACTGATAGTCGTTGAGCAAGGCCGAGATACCGAAATATCCTCCTCCGTCCTTACCAATCCAATTCAATCCTATTTTGAAGTGAAATCCTAAACGATAACTACTTTCATTTCTATGTTAGCAGTCTAGTCTTTTTTTTTTGATTGATTGATTGATTTATGGGCGCTCTTTAACATCTCAGGTCATCTCAGGCCATTCAACTCAGGGCGTGAAACGGCCAACAAATTTTGCTCAGAGGCCTCTTCTTTCAGTCTTGAGGTTCTTTTTCGTGCATTAAATGTACGACACGGGACCCACGGCTTTACTTCCCTTCCGAAGGAAGCCATACTTAGGATTTTTACACCCGAAAAAATCCATCGGTCCTGGCTGGGTTTGAACCCGCGATCTTGGGTTTAGAAGGCAAGTGTGGTTACCACTACACCACCAGGATCGACTCCACTAGAGAGGAGATCTATTAGGATTATGGCATGTAATGAGTCAACCTAACACATTGTAGGCATTTTTCTACTGAACTTGATGTTTTCTATTGTCTTTAAAGAAAAATTATATACACAATAGTTTTAAATTTTATTTGAATGCAAAAATATTAAACTTGAACTATGCAATACAAATGCATTACAACATTTCATTAATATGTCAGTAAAAGTATACCATAATTTTCCTGTAACTATCTAAGATATGAACTATAACACTTTGAAAATATTTATGAAGCAAAATTTTGAAACAAGTTAGTTGTAGTATGTTAATGAATGTTTCATTATATCTTGCAATAAAAAGCCATAGTAATTCAATCGAGTCTGTTGATTTACAGTTACAGTGACAAACTGGAGTCTTTTTAACTGATAATGTTTAAATATTTAACATATAAAAGCTCTATTGAGATTCAAAGTGCTTTGCTGTTTACTTTCTTCACCTCAAAACTGAAACTTCAAACTGTCTTAAGAGTTAATAGAGAGCGAGAGAGAGAGAGAGAGAGAGAAGAGCTATAACAAATTATACAGGATGTATCAAAATTAACAGCGCAAACTGAAACGGTTGCAAGTATACGATCATAGAAGCAAAAAAATTCCAGTAAACATGAATCTGCAATCAAGCCGCGTGCGAGTTTTATTATTCGAATGTGTGGTTATGAGGCAGCACTGATTTCATTTGTTGTACACATCATTTGAGTCATTCATTGCGCACCTAGAAGCTGCTTGCGATGTGCTCGTTGTTTACAAAACTGAATACTGAAAGCGGAGATTATGATCCAAGTTGGATAGGTCGAGGAGGGTCTGTACCTTGGCCTCCACGATCACATGTTCTCGATCATTTGCATTTTTCTGTCTGGGGTCACCTCAAAAGTGTGGTGTACAGCAATCCCGTTGATACGGTTGAATTAAAGTAGCAGAGAATTTTACATACTTGTCAAGAATTTCGAAATGATCCCGGATTTTTTAAATAGTCCGAAACTCATTGCTGACACGAGTATAGTATTGCATGCAGATGTAAGGACGACACGTTGAACAGATACGAGTGTACAGTACATAACATACAACATACTAAAGTAGAAGATAAGCTATGAGGGGATTTTGAGCCAACTTAGAATGGAAATTAAATGAAAAGTCTACTTTTGAAATTAATTTGTACTAACTAGGACAGTGTTTCTTAATGCAGTAGCAACTTGTAATCACACATTTGCAATTATCTCATTTGCATACCCATGTTTACTGGAACTTTTTTGCTTCTATTACCGTATACTTTCAACCATTTCGGTTTGCATCATTAATTTTGACACATTCTGTATATATTGCGAAGCCTTGCCTTGATTCAGATAATAATATTTACACTATTCTTGCAAAAGAGATTGAAATGGTGGTAACATTTTTGCCTTTAAAGCATTGCACAACTTTTTTTATTCATTGTTCATACTGTCAGATTCAGAAATACGGGATACATGATCTTCCTATTAGGTTTTTGGAATACACGTATTTTTGTGGTAGTCTTCCTTATATCTGGAATGTTTAACATTTTATGGTTTTAACGGATTGATATTTTTCAAACGAGTGGATATGAAACTTCAAGTTTTATGTCGAATATATTTTATTACATTTTTGTAACAATATTACAAAAATATGCCAAGCTTCCGCTTATAGAATTATAAGCACATATAAGCTACGAATATTTCTCTATCAATTCTTATAAATGTAGATTAGAATCTTACTTTTGCAAAATTGTACATAATATAAATTATTTTAAACAATTAATCACATATCCCTATGCAATGTACGGGTTAAACCTTGATATCTATGACTGGCATGTGTTTCCACATGCAGTTTTTTCTCGTTCTAAAGAAAGTATTAAGGAGCATGTGGCAAAACTTTACGAGCTTCTGTCAAAATACGAAATATCGTCTGTCACTGAAAATCAGCCAACCAGTCTTCTTCCTCAAACCCCTCCACCTCTTTTGACCCTCAAGGCTCTACTTACAGCCTCTATGGTTTGCATAGAACTGAGCGAATGCTGAT
Organism: Metallyticus violacea; assembly: GCA_030762175.1. Classification (NCBI taxonomy): domain Eukaryota; kingdom Metazoa; phylum Arthropoda; class Insecta; order Mantodea; family Metallyticidae; genus Metallyticus; species Metallyticus violacea. The sequence continues at coordinate 37,990,422 of CM060836.1, forward strand.
GTAAGTTAAACAACTTGAAGAGAATCTGCCTTGATCACAACATGGCAGAAATGAAATGCTGAACAGCATTATAAATAACTTTTTTAATTGTACAACAATAAGACGGAATTTTATATTGGAGAATGCAATAATTTTATTTTTAAATATTGTTTTAATATTATAAAAGCTATATATGTAATGTGAACTGATAAAATATACAATTTTAAAAACAATTTAATGAAAAGCACACATTTACATAGGATACATTGTACCTTTGGTGAGAAATAAAAAAATTGCCCCCAGTTTAGGTAATTGTTGTTAGGCAATCTTAGAATTCACTGAAATTATGTAGTAAATCCCACAAAGATTTTGTGAAAATATTCCATGTATGGTATTTATAGAATTCAGATTTTTAGGTTTAATTTATTAGATGGTTTGGAAATTAATGGCGGTTTTCAATAATGTACCAACAATTGAACAGTTTCTTTATTAACCAAAGTAATTATCGTTGGCATCTAGGGTGTCCCGAAAAAAGGGTCCAGTATCAGGGACAGTAGTATGGAACAAAACTAGAAAAAAGTTCCTGTAAGTATGGGTCCTAAAATGAATATAGACTACAGATGCTACTAAAAGTAAAAAAGAAAAAAAAAAACCTTGAGATAAATCATTTTACTACTCCGGGCACTTTGGTAAGAAACAAATCAGGAAACGTTGTACAAAAGGTTACAGAGAAGGTAGTATGCAACAAAATAAGAAGAAAAAAAAGTTCCTATAACTATTGGCCGTAAACTTAACATATTCCGAGGTTAAGGTTCACTACTGTATTTGATTATCACCGTTGTCTTTGATCTATCTTCATAACATGTGCTAGATATGACCGTCATCCATTGCAATGCACCCTTCCACTCTGAGTCTGATGGAATCGCGCACTCTCTGGAACACCCCTGGTTCTTGCCGGATTTCATCAGAGGCATTCTTTAGTGTATGCACTTCATTTAAGGGAACTGCATACACCATTGCCTTTAAATGTTTCCAAAGCTAAAAGCCTAAAGTGTTAAGGTCAAGAGAACAAAATAAGGCCATAACTCAGAAGTAATTGATTTTGGGACCCATGTTTAATGGAACTTTTTTACTTGTTTTGTTTCATACTACCGCCTCTGTAAATATTGGAAGCTTTCTTCAGGACATGTTTACCTATAAATGCCTATTTGTTGATTGTGACACTTTTAATTAAATTTTCTCATTATTCCTTTGACTCGAAAATATTTTAAAACCAGAGATAGACTCTTCTACGTAAATGCTTTATTTCAAAGTGAAATAATATTCGCTACTACTGCATAACTGTGATTCCTTAATACTGAGCTGGAAATATTGATTCTACTGCTTTCACGTGTTTCTTCAAAAGTAAGATACAAGTGATATTTCAATGCCAAAAGATAAAACGGGAAAATGAAGTCATTTACGGAGATTTTTGAGTCATATTCTGTGATCCATCTAGAAAAATTAACAAGTATTGAATATATTTGAGACTATTATATTTAATTGACAATAGCATGATATAAAATTTGCGTTTTTAGTGTTTATATTTGTTGTTTTAATTTTTGTTGCATTGAAACACATACTTAATAACATTAACAAAAATGTAACGTTTATAATAAATCAATTTGTATTTGGATTTATGTGATTCTATTCTAATGAACAAATTATTGTTGATTAATTAGACCAAGCCATTATTTATACCTTATAAAATATGTAAATTGTGACCTACGTGAATGTTTTATTTTATTTTAGAAACATATATTTATTAAAGTATAGTATACGGTATACTAAAATTATTTTGTTCATGTGTTTGGTTCTTTGTAAATTTAAAATTGGGGCATTTGGTCTAAAACATGGTAAGGGACAAAAACAAACTGTTGGTAAGTGGCATGTGAAGTTTTTGAAAAATCCTGTGCGACGATAATCATAACAGATGCTGTTGACAATGTAATAATACTATTCTATTAATATATTTTAATACATTGCATTGACTTATTAACTTTACGTATTTTTTTTCTTGAAAGACTACTGTAAGATATAACACGTTTGCACCCAATTACCATTTTTGCTTACATTTTCCCTATTATAATTGAATAGTAAGTGGCAGTTACCAAACTTAACATGCCAACTTGATTCAACTTTTTAATAAGTTTGTGGAGAGTAATTGAAAAAGTTAAAATGAATCGTTATTTACTGATAAATAATTTTAAATATGTTACAATACTAAAGAACATTAAAATTAATAAGAATTTATTTTTTCAGATATAGCTCATTTTTTGCATGTCCATTATTGTTTACCAGCTGCTTTAAGCATTGATTATAATCCTTTGTAGTACCCGGGGTGCACTTCTGGAATCTAAATTTATAAACTAAGCACATCTTACAGCATTTTAATGTCTGTTCTGTATTGCCTATATTTCTGCATTATAGCATATATTAATATAATAAAATAATCTCTATAGTATATACTTAACGTTCAGACAACGTTATCTGCATGGGGGAGTAAAGTGGTAACTTCCGCGAATACTTTTCATACAGTCAAAGCTTCAAACAGAGGGAGTATTTTTCTCTTAATTCTTTTTGGAAAATTTCTAAATAATCACCAACAGTTAATCAATATAGTTTGTAGCCTGAACGATAGCTTTCATGACTCATGTATTTATATTCTTCAATCACATCTAACACAGCACATTCCGTTATACTTGTGAATAATCTTCTACAAACAACGTTCTTTTAGCCGCCATCTTGATCAGATACCTGCCGTCACAAAAACAAAACACTATTGCCATTTAAAATGCCCACATTTTTATGTTTTAGAACAAAATTTATCCAGAAAAACATTTTAAAAGTTGTTCTTCAAAGAGCATAGAACGTGCAGGTAGCAAAATTTCATTTTTGACAAAATTGTCATTAAATAAGTTTTACGATCGAGAGCCTCAGTTGTACTCGTTTAGAAGTTTATAAATGTCGATAAATCAATGCATAGTACTTAAAAGTAATTGTTTGAGTCTAAAATGTACTTTTTCTGATTTTCCTCTCTCTATGAACAGAAACGCACAGCTGAGCTTTGGTCAGCTGTTTGATTATTACATTGATGATTTTTATAGTTATATTTAAAATGTTAATTTGTTTTGAAGTGTTTTCCGTTAAGATAATACGTCATATTCCCTGTACTTAATAAAGTTAAACTAAACTTTTGTAACTGAAATATGAGTCCTGAAATATCCAATAAAACCTATAGATACTTTTTTGTATACAATGAGCGACAAAAAAGCGAAACACTTACTTTTAAAATAAAAGGCTGTGTTTAATGAAACGAAGACATAAATATTAAAACAGAATTTCTTTAACAATTATTTAACATTGTATCATTCAAGTAACTCATAATGAGTATTTTAAGAGCCAATTCTACTCTATTATTGATTTTAATGCAGAAAAATCGTAAAACACGGTCAAACAGCATAATAAACACAACTTTTAAAAATGTTAAAAAATTGACACTTTTAATGACTCTATGGTTCTTTAGCTGTTTGTGTAAAATAACACGGTCTCAGTAACAAGCTTACCACCTCTAGCCATAGTTACTTTCGGTCAGGCATGCTCCGGATAAGATCTGCTATTTTCTATTGTGTTGTCAGTTTCCATTCTGCTTGAAGTGCAGCCTGAAGATTTGCCAGTAAGTCGGGGAATCGACCCTTAATACTCCTCCCAGGCATATTCTGTCGGTTCGGTCTGGACTGCGTGCTGGCCATACCATACGTTCAATATCAACCACATTCAGGAACTCAGAAATACACCGAGCAATGTATGGACGAGCTTTATTGTGTATAAAAATAATGTTGTCGTCTATAATCGGTACAAAAAACACTACGTGATTAATGAGAATCTTCTCGATGTACCGATGCGCTGTAATGATCCATTTTCGATGAACCAGTTCCGTTCTTGCTTCAATGGCAATCCCTGCCCAAACCAATACTGAACCTCCATTAAAAGGTATTCTTGAAGAGTAAATGGAGGGAACTAACGTTCTCTTAGTCTTCTCCAAATTCTCCCTCTCCCATCTGGTGCCCTCAAAAATAACTTGCTCTCATCCGTGAAGAGCAGTGCTCTTTTGTTGCATAGTGCAGTTTTGATGGGGTGCGAGAAAACTGCATCCGAGAGATATGGTGTTTCCTGGTCAGCAGTGGTCCCTTGAACTATAAATTCACTTCATACAGCCTTCTATTTTTAACATGTCGTACTTGCTCCAAATTATTCCTGGCCTCTACCAATGTTCGTGTCGATCGCGAAGAACTTGCAGTAAAAGAAAACGATCGTCATGATCAGAGACTCCTCCTAGGGCCTGAACCGGACCTCCTGGTGTAGATACCACCCTCTATGAAGCTCTGGACAGTCCTGCGTACATTGGAAAAGAAGTGTCAATGACATCAGAAACCTAACATAGACTTCGTCTATTCTCCATTAATACCACCGTCCATGCTGCATCTTCAGCTCTAAGAACCATTTCAAAACGTAATAACTGACTTAGGATTGTTTGCTAGTCAATTCTGTATGCTTTAAATTGTCGCGCAACAATATTCACTATTAAAACATCGCTTTCCGGTGATTGTAGGCGTATATGCAAAATTGACAGTATGTTAGAACCAATATAAGGAATGGACTAAAGTTTTTTAAATTCCTTAAGCATTAGGCATGTTTTAAGTTTTTGTAATGCCACAAAGTTGGCCCTATAAAAAGCTTGAAACCCAAGCTTAAGCATTGTAAAAAAAAATACAGAAAATGTTTACGATGTCGCTTTTTCTGCCGCTTTGTAAATGCAAAATCCCTACGGTGTAGCACTTATGGGCCAAAATCATGGCCCTAACTGTTAATATAATTGTACTCTCTTTTTTATAGTTTTAAGCAAAAGTACGGCAAAAAGCAGCATTTGTTGTTTGCGTAACTTCTTTCCTTTATTAGAGTGACTGATCGGGCGTTTAGCAAATTTCTGATCTGCAGTTAAATCATCGAACACATATATACGACATCTTTTCTTTCGTTTTTCTTTTCCTTCTTGGTTTTTGGTTCAGTTATACAGAGCATTACACAAATCGCTCTACTTGGGGATCCCTACGCGCCAATTAGCGAACAGATTACGTTCTTCTGATGAACAGTTAGCGAGGTCCCGCTCAAAATCAATACGTAGCAGTGTTACCTAAGGGCATTTGCTTCAGATTTGTTTCGACAGCGCGAGGGGCTGATTTGTTAGTGGCGCGCAGGCTGATTCCCAGTTGCCACAACAACTTCCCGAGATTACTTTTGCTGCAAGTTTATGTGCACGCTTCAAAATTAATCTAGACCGCAATGTTTTCACACTTTTATAAACTACGCAGCACTCATACGTACATACTGACTGAAATATCGCACTATCAGCATATTATATGCAGGTTCCAGTTAAGAGGAAAATACAATGCGAGACCTGAAACTAGCAAGAAAGAATGAGGAGGGGGAATCAAAGTAAAAGGTCACGGCTTTTGTATGAATTCCATGACAGCTGTTTGAAAACTTAGAAAATGTATGGGACTGTTGGTGCAATTTAACTTTTATGACTTAAGTCGTATCGCTTGCATTTTTGAAGAGGCAATTAGCCCGTGTTTTAAGTCCGATCAATTGCAGTTCATGTATATTCCATCGGCATCGACTCGGCCATTTTGTAGCGATACCTTATACTACTGTCGGCTATAATTAAATATAAAATGTAGTCTGTGGCAATATCCGGCAATCAAATAATGTTAAACTATTTTTATGAAATACACTATAATGTTTAACACTTAATGTAAGGCATCAGCAATCCTCATTCCGTACTAAAATATTTAAATTTATTTCCTAACCAGAGTCTGGAAGTTCAGGCATTTATTTTAGTTAAAATAGGTAGACAAAAAAGCACTTAAAATACTTTAAATAGGCAGTAATGTAATTAAAATATGCATATATTAAAATTAAAAACAGAGAGTAATATCAATCATTAATGAAAATAGGCATTTAAGATACTTAATTTCTTTGCTAAATAATTCAAATACTTAAGTTTACTGTTCTTGACTACAAGCAACAACAAGATGTTTTTTTTTTTCCAAGGTATCAACAGTCATAGTCAGCCGCTTGTCAGAGAGAACATTTTACTTCCACTGAAGTGATCGGAGCATATTTAAAACGAGCTATTTCGGAAACACGCATACCAGTTACAGCAGAACATTACTTTTTAGAACATCTTGGAAATGTTGATAAAGACAAAATAATGTCGTTTTGAATAGTCCTGGCAAATGAGCGAAAATTGCGCAGTGGTTTCGGGTCGAGTTCATTTTCTGTTTAAGCGTTTACAGGGGAATCAGGTTAGTATCTCTCTTATTTCCGTAATGAACATATTACAGGGACTATTTATTGCACACCTGCACGGCTCTCATCTTTTTCTCTTGTAATTGTTTGTTGCATTTATGTAGCCTAGAAGTTACCATCACATTTCCTAGAATTATCTCGTGCAGATTGATACAAGGTCATTCGCCAGCACTATTCAAAACTACTACAATACTTCCCTCATCCTCTCTATTTCCTTGCTTTCGTATCACGTGATAACCGTGCGTTCCTTTCACTAATGAAGGTTCTGCTATTTAAAGAGCTTATGTAAATGGGTCGATGTAAATTGCTTGAAAAGAAATAAATGTATAATAAAATTCTCGATAGATATTTTTGTGTGATGAACATGACATTTAATTTTTATAACTTTTTTCACTAAATTATTTATATGTTTTTTAAAAATTATAAATAATTACAAAAAATCCATAACGATCTAAAAAAATAGGTTTTAAATCTTAAAATAAGCAACAGAAGTCAAAATAGGCAAAAAATTAGAATGGCCCTATCGGCCCAAAATAGATGGAAACATGTTCATTGCTATCTGATTCTTAAACATATTCACCCAGATAGAAAAGGTATTTTGCCTAACTTCCTGGTTGTAGTTATGGATGTTGTATATGTGCATTGGCATTTCCATTCTATTTAATTTATGCGATATTCATGTTAACCCATAAAAATATAATAATAGAGCCAAAAAAGAAACCAAACATGTGTAAAAGCTATTATTACAGAGGAAATGAAACTTTTTATACAATTCCACCTTCAAAGTAAGCTATTGGGGCAGTAACTCACTTCTTCCAGCTTTCATACCACTGTTCTAAAAAGTCCAGCTAACCTCCGTCCCTTGAGCAGGTATTTTACTTTCTGAAAGAGGGAATAATCAGATGGGGAGCAAGATCTGGAGAATACAGAAGATGAGGAAAGATAGGCACGTTGTGCTTTGCCAGGAATTCGCTCAACTGGAGCGACCGGTGTCTAGGACGTTGTCCTGATGAACAACCAATTTTTCCTTGCCACAACTGAGGTCTTTAATCGTAGCACTGAATCACGAGACTCCCAAGAATGATAGTATAGTCTCCTTATGGACAGTTCTACCCTCACGAATCAATTTGAAATGTATCTGACTGCAAGTTATGTTACAATCACAACTACTATCTGTAACACCTAGAAACATATACTGCACTCCACAAAGACGAGGCAGAGAAGTTGCCTATGTAGCACGGCGGAGCCAGTAAACAAATATTCAGTGAAAAAAACTAGCTCAACCAACATAAACACTGTTACAAGGATTTAGTTGAGTAACTATACACTTTTTTTTTCATATTTCTTCATCTGCTTTTGATATGTTGTTATCTCGTGTATTTCCAATATTTCGTTTCAATTACGTCTTTTAACGATCCCCTTTTGCCCTCGCACATGACCTAAGTCTCCCTGGTTATTAATATATAGCAGCTACACTACCTCAATTAGAAAATGCGCTAGAACCACTTGGACCCATTGACTATAATTTGCAGTCTAGGGGTTCAGGTCGGAAAAGACAATTGAATACTAATAAAATGTGCAACATTCCTCTCAAGACAGGTCTGGGTGAACTTTACTTTGTGGGCTACAGCTGAATCTTGCTGGAGGCTCTAATGCCTGTTCTTGAAAATGTTATGTTTAAGTTCTTCATCACGGGTTCCAGCAGAGTGGCTTCATACACTTTGGCAGTTGAATTCAGTCCCTTGGTGACATCATCAAAGCTCATTCCCCCAAACCATTACTGAAGCAGGATGGTGACTTCTCTGGACCTTCGGAAAGCTTCCCGTGAAGTGGATATACGCTCTTTCATTTTGAATGTTGTATCCTTCTTGAATATGGAACACTTGATCATCAGTAAAAGAATTTTCCGGTGAAGATTGCTAGTATAACACTTTAGCAGTCGTGTGCATCTCAACATCCTCTACTGCCTCAGTTCTGTAACTTAAATTATTGAAAATATATCCCAACAGACAACATAATATACTAATAGTAGTCTTACTTATGTCCTCTAGATATTTTATTTCTAGAGTTGCTTGCTTACATTCTTATCCAAATGCACACATCTCCCGGTTATTAATGTATTTGTGACCATCATATTTATTGCTGTATTATCCTACTTTTGTTTATACTTATCTGACCTGCTCTACTTCTAAGGTTACATTTCCCTCCATCTTCCTCTTAATCATTCTTATCCGTTTCTCTCTAACTATTTTTACTTCCCTATAAAGTCTTAATCAACTCTTTTCTCTCACACTACCAAATATATCTTGTCTTTCAATATCTTTCAACCTCAGATTTATTTATTTCCAGAATTCTCTGTTTTGATATTCACTGATTAACCACAAGTTTCCCATATCTATCTGTTGCTAAATTTCCTGCATTTTGAGATATCATCATCCTTTCCATTTACATTTCTCTTGGATACTGAAACATTCTTTAATAATATAAGTATCTTCCAATGTGGTAATTCTATGTTTATATTTCATAATTCTTTTAATAAGGTTTATCTTGGCGAAATGCCTACCTAATTCTAGCTGCGGTACACCATTTGGCAATGGTCAGTTCTGTAGTTAAATTTTATCGTGATGTAAAGCGATCAGTCCAAGATCTCTGATCATGGATCTCCTGGAGGTGTTAATCTTAGGACTGTCATTGTCTGAACTGGCTGCCACTATTTTGACAACAGTTACAGTTCCTTAGAATGCAGGCGTACGAAACTAGAACGGTCCTCTACAGACCAGTCTCAGTAAAATGTTTGATAGTGCAGTGTACATTAAACAAGTATCCTATTGATTTTCAGCATTTTAAGGATCTGGAAAATCTCGCTTGGTGATTTTCCAACTCTATGAAGAGCTATCACAGCAATATGATTTTAATCATCTCCCCACCCTCCCCACTCTTTCTGCTGTGTCTGAACTCAACAATGGGGATGATAGTACTCGTAACTGGCAGAAAAACTGTTATCTGATTACCGAAACACCGTACATTACCTTTCAAAAGTTTGTAACAATATTAATGGCAAGACTAGACATGTTCTACTCAAAGTGTATGCTTCTCACTTATTTTTCACTCCTAGTAAGATTTTAATGTTTTTATACTCCCTTTAGATATAACAGTTTTTGCCCTCTAACTCTGTACTGGGCTTTTGAATGGTTTTTTTTAATATTTTATAAAAATAAAACTTATAATTCAGAGTATCAGTTCCAATAATATTTAAATAGATAGAAAAGGCTATGAAACTGTTTTATAAATGCAATTCATCAACATTATTTCGTTTTACATTTTTTTCCTAAAGGCGTAGTTGTCTCTTAAAAATACTTATTATTATATCATTTGGAAGAAAATGGATAAGCCTCAACAGTGAATGATATAATTGCTTGCACTCTGCCACGTAGCATTCATGTATGGTGGTCACTTAGTTCAAAATTGAATGTCTGGTGGATGAGTAAGTAGCAAACTTAATTACCTAAAGAGCTGGAACACATATATGCACATATTCCGATAGACAATATTATTATGCAAAGTGTATAAACACTTGCAAAGCGGGAGTTTTTTTTTATTGAAGCATGCTGCATCTGCTGTAGTGAGGTATCCGACTAGAAGAAAGTGTGTATTCTATCGAGGGCTTTAACAGATAGGCAGTCAGCTTTTGTCTATATAGCAGGAGTTTAATGCTGGCCAGTGCCGTTAGGCTCAAGTGTGAGATACCTTACCATCGTTTGTCCCTAGTACTCTCAAGTTTATCCAGGAGAGCAGTCTCATAGGGGCAGGTATAATTATGTGAAACCTTTGGGTTTGAATATTTATAGAAAAATATATCAAATAGTTCGTTCCAAGAGGAGAAAAGGGTGGCTTAGGATGTAACACTTGAGACTCGAATTGGAACCTACCGGGTTCAAATCCTTTGGGGCCGGCCATCCTGACCTTGGGTATTTTTAGTTTCCCCTGGTCGCTTGGGCGAATATTAGGATAGATCTTTCTTTTCCATGAATTTCCGTTCTCCCACTACATATAAATTCATTCCGTTGGTTCTGTTACAGGATCGAAAGTATTAGGGCGAGGTGTCCTGGTGCGGTATGACGGTGGCTTGCTCTAGAAAATGGTTCTGGTATGGAAGCGACACTTTTGAGAATCGCAAACTCCTTGAAGGATTTGTCCTATCTGAAAAGATGTTAGGGAACCGCGCTTCATCTCCGTGGATCCTGATTGTCCGTTTCTCCCTCAGCTCAATTGTTCCTCCCAGAGATATAGGCACGAATGGCCAGACCTTGAGTAGGGCTGAAGTACCGAAATATCCTCCGACACTAACAATCCAATCAAATTTAATAGATATATGACTAACAATTACTTCTAGCTTCAGAGGAGTTGAAAAATATTATTAACGCAATACAATTGCTCGTTTACTACGGTCCTGAGGGAGGGAATAAGATACAGACTAAAATAAGAATTATGCTTTTCTTTAAACCTAAGAAAGATCATATTGATTTGAGAATGTTTCTTTAAACGTTCATGTGGGGCTGTACCCTGGACGACTATTTTTCTATTACATTCCTAAAGGATACTTCTATATTGTCCGAACTTGAAGATTACGATTACATTCCGTACATTTTTGCCACAATCTTAATTAAAAGTGGCCTGTATCGTCTGGCCTGATCTATATCTATTTTTGATCTTGTTTCTTTAGCCAAAGCTCACAGAAGGCTAAAACGGATATTTGATAATGCAAGCTACCCCGAACACGAAACTTTAAAATAGTGTAGAAGTCACGGATTGGGGTCGAAGAGCTCTGCAGAGAGAGTCTAAAGGCCCCGAATCAAATTACACATGGAAAAGGAAACAGTTCGATTACACGCCAGTCGTACAGACATGCCCGGCAACGCCATCTGAATAAATTATATAGAGCTACAGCCTAGCAGACTTTCCAGACCCTCATCTTGACCTCACACTAGAGCAAAAAGCAGCTGTGTTACATTTCATCAAGGAAATTGATAACACTTATTTTTCCAAAAAGACGTCTATTCTGGAATATGAAATTCTAAACATTTATTATTTATTCGCAAGAGTGTAATGATATACTTACTATTTATTAATTATATATCGACATGCAGTACTCGATAAAATATTCATACTCAAAATGTATAATTTTTTAATGGTGTTTAACCCCCGTTTTAACTACCGAGGCATCACAAGCGGTGGACACTGATGACACATGAGATGAAATTATATATTGGGAAAGGATTTTTACGTCCAGGAATAGTGTCCTCCCCGGCTATTGTCACTTATGAGGAATGAGGAAAACCTGGAAAAAAACCTTAGTCAGAGAGGACGGTCCTGATGGGATTCGAACTCCAGACCCGCTCACGAGTCCGCAGCTTTACGATCTCTGCCACCCGAGGCGGTATTTGTCATTTTAATACAGCAAAACTTCTCTAACGTGGACACTTACGGTTCATTCAAAATATGTCCATCCTGATGAAATAACCAAGATAGAGGAAAATGATAACGATCTAATCGACCATTGTTTGACCAAAAACGTGGCTGTGTACACTCTTAGCAGATATATCTGCTTCTTCGGGAAGAAGTGACCCACTGACTGCAATGTTTCTGCTTCGACAAGAGCAATCGTGTAGTTCTTTATTACTGGTTTTGTTTTCTGTATTACTTTCTTTCTGCACTGAAGTTTTGTTTCCATGTATCTATAATTTAAGATTTGATGACTTTTATGTTGGAAATTGTTCATTTAGAAATTCAAAATTCTTCTGCAATTTTCGTACAGCGCACCCGTTAAACAGACGATCAATAACTTCTTTTGTTTTTCAATGATTAATCCCACTAACTTACAAATACTTATATTCACCGTACACATTAAATGTTGTATTTCACTCTTCAACAATTGATGACCATCACACAGGCTGAAAATCAAAATAAAAGCAAAGGATGGCTCTCACTTCCTTCTTCGTTCCCTCATTAGGTGTCCGATATTAGCAGAAGTCCATAACATAGGGGTTTTATTGCATTAGCAAATAAATATTCACACAAGAAATTCTATACTAATATTTCTATAAGGGTATCTACGATATGTATTTAGAAACTAATAAAATCTCTGAATCAACTAAACATTTATCAGTAAACAGAAAATGCGAAAAATGAGATATTGGTATGTAAACAGAAGATGTTACCTTGTTTTTCCAATAAAACCACACACCTTTCCCCTTCAATAATTAAAAAGGGCATTCTTATAGCGTTCTTTTTGTTTATGTATTTACAATATTATGCCAAAACTAAACTGTTTTACAGAATAATCATCCTGAAATAATGCATCGATAATATTCATTTCGTTATGCACATCACATTTTTTGAACCTACGCATAGTTTAACATTTCCTAGAGAATGTAGAATTGTTGACCTTTTAAGAATCAGATTATGAAACAAAATTAATTTATTTTTGCTAATACATTGCTCAGAAATTAGAAGAGCACAGGTTTCGACATATGATACATAAGAAATATTGGACTAATAATTAAACTCTATATTATTATTACTATCATACCTTTTAGTTTTTGAAAGAAGAATACTAAGTAGAACATTTATCCAATTAAAGCTAAGAACATACCATGGAGAACAGGAAAGATGCAGTTAAATAACTAATTGAGAGGAAATATAAATGAAATTAAGGTTCAAAATTGGGGATAGTTTGCTGATATAAACAGAATGTCAGATGAAAGATTAGTAAAGAAAAAAAAACGTATATCGAGATAACGGTTGGGACTCGCTTTCGGGAGGTCCCGGATTCAAATCCCTTGGAATCAGCTACTCTGACCTTGAGATTTTTCGTGATTTCCCCTGGTAGCGCGAATACTGGAATGGATCTTGCCTTTCAACAAATTTTCCGCTCGCACATTTCGTTGGCTCTGTTTACAAAGTCTAAAGAACCAGAGCAGTTGGGTTGGTGCGGAGCGAAGGTGGCTTGCTCGTAGTAAATGTTTCTGCTACGACCTCTGATGGGGAAGCGGGCCTTCTCAGAGGCTCCTACTCCTTGGGGAGGGATCTACTATGCAACAGATTCTAAACACAGGAAAGTTGGCCCTCTTCTTAAAAATGAGCTTTTCTGAATAATGTCATAGCATTTCTGAATTTTATTTTGCACCATTTTAAAAATTGTGCTGTAAGCTTCTCCGTCCTTGTAAGCTGATAGAATATGAGGATTTTATTTAATAATCATTATGCAATAAACAATGTATCAGTGTCATAGAAAAGTCAGAGATATATTAAGTAAGTTGTAAACATTTCTGGTCTGTTTGACCATTTGAGATGACAAAATCAAATGAACTTTGTTATTTTACAATAAAAGTTTCTTTTACATCATTGCACATTTCATATTTATTAATTGAGGTTTTTTTTCAGGGAGGTGTCCCATGATAACCCTTTTATTTGTTTATTTATTTACCGTGGTAAGAGTTAGGCCATGGGGCCTTCTCCTCCACTCTACCAGGCGAAAAAACTATATATATAGTTATATAAAATGCCAAATTAAATACATACTGCATGCAAATATTACATATTTCAATATAGTTTTAGAAAATGAATACAGATAGTGCTAGAATTTCACTTGTTCTTCGATAATTTTTCTCGAATACAAGAAGGAAGAAAGGAGGAGAAGAAGAAAAGGAAGAAGAAGCGAGTGACTGACTGTTGTGGTTCCTAGAGTTTAATCTACATTTAAATTGATTTATTGTCTGACAATATCTGACTTCAGGAGGAAGAGAGTTCCATATTTTGGAAACTGACACGCTGAACGAGGTTCAGTGGAAATGCATTCGGTGACGAGGGATCGATAGAAGTTATATTCTGGGTTCGAGATAGGGACAGGTATATGAAGCGAGAGGAGATATACTGAGGGGGGAAGCCATGGAGGATAAGGAATGGAATGTCCTACGTTCTTTTAGAGGTATGCATGACAGTTGATTACGTAGGAGTGTCACATGATTAAATTTAGGAATGTTGAAGAGAAACGAATACAGGCGTTATGAACACGTTGTAATCCGTCGATCTGATCAGTATTCAGATTAGAGTACAAGACATCACAATAAAAAAGTGAGGCATAGTGCGCATTTGAATGAGATTTTTTTTTATTGAGAGGTAGATCTTTTGCTACATGTTTAAAAATGTGAATCAAAAAAAATTATTAATTGCATAGGTGTATGGATTACCCGGCTGTGCCATCCTAGATGGGAGTCTGTATAAACAGTGCCGTGCTTTTAGCCATTTACATTGTTTTTTGTCATGATAGGCGTTAATTTTACGTACTGCATGTTTATGTCCCTGACTGTGATTTAAGTTGATTCAGTTTTAGTCTAAGGGAGATGGAGATTAGATCTTCATTTACTACAGTTATGGCTTTCACCTTAACACCATCAAAAGTCTTCCCCTGAAAATTTTTACTCTGTTTAGAGGACACTGGGTGCTAGATCTGAGCTGTGGGTGGGTGTTCGTGTTATTGAAGTCAAAGTTCTTCACTGCAGCTTTCGCAGCAATAACTTTGTAGTCTGGAGCATTGTCGTAAGACAGACGAAATCAATAACTCGCATATCTCGTTTCTGCTCCTTTATGGGGTCGCCCAGTTTGTGCAGTTGGAAAGCTCTTTGCACTCATGGTAGTGTTTCTTGCTTTGAACTGAACCAGAGAATTCGTGGGCATTCCCAAAAGGATGTTGCCATGATTTTCTTAGTCATGGGTGATCCTGAATTTTCTCCGTCTTGCTTCATCTAATTTGAGTCATTCTATATATCATCCCTTTTTAGAAAAATGATCATAATGAAGAACTATAGTTTCATTCTCTGTGACAATGTATTCTAAAGTTCTTTTTGATTACCCTGGCAAACTCCGATGCTCCTGAGCTGCAGAAAGAAATCTAGGCACTTATCTTTATGTGAAGTTTTTCGTGAATGATGAGAAAGACGTTTGCAACTCAAAGTTTCCCTCTTTGAAAGATTTCTTAGAGTTTCGGTTGCCTGTCATTGAGCTGTTGCTGCTCAACAACAGAAGCAGTCATCAGTTCCATTGGCCTATCATAAGAGAATCATATTCAATAATGCCCTCTCTTCCTACGCAGAGGAAGCCCGTTCTTCACGGTAGGTATGAAGGATAAGACCCGTAGGAAGCTCTTTTTGAAGAACTTTGTTAGAGCGAGGTACAGCAGCTTAGCGTGTCAAGCCAAGCATGGACTCGAGTTATAGTGCCAGTAGAGTAGAAACGGGTATGCTAATCTCCCGGTAGATGGAGCTGTCACTTTAGAGTTCTAAAATTGGCGCGACTTTTGTATTTTAGTTAACAAAGTTAACTAAAGTTAACTAGTAAACTAGTTAAGTAAACTAGTTAACAAAGTTAACTAGTTAACAAAGCTAAAAATAATGCCATTCATGGGAGCCAGTACTTCTAAATAGCCATAGCTAAGATACGTTAATTAAGTGGGAAAGTGGTGGGGCAAGTAAAGCAGAACATTTCCTTAAGAATACCGAACAGGTATATATATATATATATATATATATATATATATATATGATTATTTACATACTTAGAAATGCAATTACAACGTAGATGAATTATTACTGCGCTCATAACGTTAACATTGGCATATCAAACTAATGCAATCTAACCCCTTCTCCTGGTGAATATACAAGCGCTGTTGTGGCAAATGAGCCTTTCAGATGAGAGGCGACTATTTATATTAGGGATGAAAACAGATAAATATTACGATTATTGTTACTCTTAGTCTTTTTATTTCCATTCCTATCAGCCTAGGGTTGTAAAATGCATGCATTATGAAATTAAATCGTAGTTATACATATGTTAATTTCGTTCTTAGTGTCACTTCCTCCCACTCATAATACAACTGACTATTTACATTCTCAAGATCTTATTGCGTCTCAGCCTCAGAAGTTCGCCACAATACCGCCCGCCATTCCAGGGTGAAAATGCCCATAAGTCCCCCCCCCCCAAAAAGCTCTCTACATGAACCGTCTTTTCAACACATTTTCTCCACAAATTCGCATCTATATCATTCACATTGTCACCCATTTCTTTTTTCTTCGCTGATTTTTTGAGGATTCAGTTGCGTTTAAGCTGCGATGATATGGGAGTAGCCTAGTACTTCATGACCACAGACGTTTGCGATTTCATCAATGATAGACCATTTTTGTAGGTTTGTTGTCTTAATCTACCACTTTAACTGGGAGTGGGATCCAAACGTCCAAGCTATCATCTTGTATGATACGAGGACCACCAGATAAGTATTGAGACAGGGATTGTTTTATGTTTTAAGTGTGGAAGGTGTGATGGCTTCCTTTGGAATGGAAGTAAAGTCGTGGATCCCATGTCGTAGATTTACAGCATGTAAAAGAACCTCAGGCCTGAAAAAAGAGGCCTGTGGGCAAAATTTATTTGCCGTTTCAGGCCCTGAAGTGAATGGGACGCTGATGATCTGAGATTTTAAAGAGCATCCTAAAATAAACAAAATAAACAAAATATATTACATATAAACAATTGTTACAAATCTAGCTCCTCCATGTCGCACGGATCCTGGGACCTAGGTGCTTTCCCAATACTTAGGAAATACTTGATTGCACAAGCACATACTTAACTCTTAAGAGTCCAACAGTATATATATTAATGAAATAAATGGAAAATATGTATAATAATAATTTTTCGAAATACATAAATAAAATAAGCAGAAAAGAAAAAAATGCAAAAGTAAATAACTTACACTTCCACACATGTATGTACA
The DNA here is from genome assembly GCA_030762175.1 of Metallyticus violacea. Classification (NCBI taxonomy): domain Eukaryota; kingdom Metazoa; phylum Arthropoda; class Insecta; order Mantodea; family Metallyticidae; genus Metallyticus; species Metallyticus violacea. Next base: position 38,007,634 of record CM060836.1, read on the forward strand.
AATAGTTCTAAATATATTGTGACTCATGTTTCCCTGCCCCCGTTCCAGATTGTCAGCCTATTTCTATCTGAACTGTCTCATCACCTTGTTTCAAATTTTACTTACTCTCTCCTCCTCCTTCCTGTCTGCCAGCACTACCATTGCCCTTTTCCCCCGTTTCCAACGGTGCGGGTAGATATCCTTTTCTCCATTCTTGTCCTTGCAATATGCTAGAATATGTTTCCAAGATTCTTTCTCCGCACATATAGGGCACATTCTCTTACCTTCTTTGTCTGTTACTTTAGTCATTCGCCTCGCGCCTAATCTAAATCAAGTAAATCCCTGATTGCGTAGTTTGGCCCCTGTTTGAATGTAACACTCCATCCCCCATCCGATTGTATCTACAGCGAAACTTTTCTACACACTTCTGTTCCTCAAGCATATCCTAATTTTCCTCCAACCAACCCCTCCTTTTTCCCGTTCTGCGATCCAAATGTTACCCATTCCTATATTTTCCAGTTCTTTTTAATTTTCAAACCCAATCTTATTTCCCCCTACTATCAGCTGCTCCTGGTAGCAGATCGTCCTAATAAGTGTCTGATTTCCATGAAAAATTCGTAGCCAGTACTTCACTGCTCGGATCCTTCATTTTATAATCTCCCTATAGGCACCAAATTCCCTAAGGATTCCGCAATTAGCTGTACCGATCCTCATCCAATCCAATTTCTGTATTCGTTCCCAACCTTCATTTCGGCTCCATAAGTCATTGCAGATTGCACTACTGCCCCACATGTCTCTAACACCGGCACGTCTGAAATTCTGTTTCGTATATGGAGAGTTTCTACGGCTTTTATATTCGCTTCAAATTTCGTCCCGTCTATGTATTTCCCCCATCTCCCATTTATCAAGAAAGTTAATCCAAGGTACACGAAATTCTTCGTGCTATCGAGTGTCTATTCTATACATGTCCATGTCTCTGCTTTGCTATAAATAGTTCCGTTCTTGAAGGTCACAAGGCAATCTCTTAAAGATGACGAGAAGAATGGCAGACCAGCAACAGTAGTGATTGAGACTGTTACTCAAATCAGATGATTGACAGTAATAAGAAACTTGTACAATAAGGACCTAGGAAGGTTTAAACGAAGTCTTGCAGCCTGTTAAGTGGGTTTAGATATTTGTTTCGAATGACTCACATTTGGATAATCCATGTAATTTGTTGTAATTAAGTCTGGTAAACCTCTGGAAATAAGTACGAGGCGTTAACTATCTACCAAAATGATTTACTAAGGCTATAGTGGATCGCGTTCAAAATTTTGAGCATCGAGTTGTCTATTTGTAAAAATTACATATAATATTATTTAATCACTACTTCTTCATTCTATTCTTTGTTTACTGTAATGTAGCTCGGTTCTGAAGTCAGAGCGAGGCTAGCAAACGCGTTGTTGATTTTCGCTTTTCCTTTCCTTCACCTCGCTTGTACACCGGTGAAAGTTAACGGCAACATTGTTTGTGTTGTGATTTGCTAATGCTTATCTTTTGAAGCAACAGCTCCATGCTATTATGGCATGCGTTGCTTGAGTACCTTAAAAACGCAATTAATTAAACATATAACGTCATTTGCACGTATTTGGGATTCCGGTTTTGTTTGGAATACTGTATGGTGTATAAAATCGGATTTCTAGGACTTTTACCTTGAGTTTGAATAGGAAGCGAACTCTGTTGTAGCGGTGAATCGGGGGAATGGGGCAAGGGGAGTGGGCCGGGCGAAGCTGTGCAGTGTAAAACTCCATCTCTATTAATGCAACATTAAAAAATAGTATTTTAAAGAATACTTGCATTATTAATGCTAACGAATATCGCGCCTTGGGAAGAAATGCGCCACAAGTGGAAAAGAGCTTTCTGAGATATAAGAAGAAAAATATTTAAAATGTTCTGTTAAGTTTAATTACTAATTTCTTTCTTTTATTTATTATTTTGTATTGTTTAAGGTCTTTCAGCGTACAATATTACACAAGCCTGTGTGCAGAGACAATACATTTTGGAATATAAAGGAATACATAAATAGAATAATCAAATAAACAAAAATGAACAAGTCAGGTCCCTCAGTGACGTAATCAAAAGATGACAGAAGATTTCAGTGAAATTTACTTAGTCTTCCTTGTACAATACAGCTGGGAATAACGGAAGATCTTGATCCTGCTGCGTTGAGTAGATCGGTTGCCAAGAGAGAAGAATCTGCTTCAGCGTTCTGAAGATGGAGAAAGAAGTTTCTGACCTTGGCCTTAATATACTGGCCAATGGTTGGTAGACAAGTAACAGGGGTAGCTGCTTGATGCAAACAAACTATGGCGCGACAATTACAATACGAAGTACGAGGGATGAAGAATTGTCATAATTTTTACAGGCTTAATTTTTCGTGCTTATATTTAATTTTACAATGTTTTGTTACCTTAATGCCTAATGTCATTGTCGTCACTTCGGTTTCCGCCTGTGATAAGTGTGCAAGTTGAGTCGTGTTCAGTTCCGCCTACAGCAAAATGGAGGTGACACGCGACGAGCAATATGCTACTCTAAAGTTCTGCTTACGTCTCAACAAATCTTCAGCTGGGACAGGTGTCTATGGAGAGTTTTTCTTCCCTATTGCACAGCTCGAAGATGTTTTAAAATGTTTAAAGAGGGAGGCAATCGATTCCAAAGGAAGATGGGCCCGGAGATCCAATTTGTGCTCTAATAGAAGAAAACGTTAACTCCGCTGCTGTGAGAGCACCCAGACGTTCCTGACAGAAAAGTTGCACATGAGATGTGTTTGCGCACGGTGGGTCCCAAAACGTTCGCATGCATATTAACATGCAGTTGAAGATGGTGCTACAGCAAGATGCCAATTTTCTTTTAAAGATAATTACTTCTGATAAAACTTCGAATCCGAGAACAAACGGCAAAGCTCTGTGTGAAAATCTGCATCATCACCAACGCCAGAAACATAAAAAAATGGTTGCTTCATTTGGGAAAGTTATGTCATCTCATTTTTCGATATTCAAGAAATTGTTTACCAGCATGTCGTGCCTGCTGTAAATGGGCAATATTACAGATGCCCTGAAAACTCTGCAAGATCAAATTACACGCGAGACTCCACATTTCCATGCTATATCGCAATAGTACAAGGCCACACATCACAAATCTTGTTGCTGAATATGTGTGTGCACCTTTTCTTTCGTATAGCTCTGATTTGGCCCCGTGTGACTTTTTCCTTTTCCTCAAATTGAATAAAGTCCTTCATGGGAGACATTTTCCGTCATCAGAAGCAGTGGTGAAGGCTGTGGAGGCGATTCTGAAGGACCTGACAAAAGTGGTTTCAAGTATGTTTTTGAAGACTGGCAGAAACGCTGGGACAGGTGCGTTGAACCCAACGGGGACTACTTTGAGAAATATCATTAAAATTAAGAGGATGAGCAAAAGTATATTGTTAAAAACAATTATGAATATTCTTTACTGCTTAGCCCTCGTATCTTATTCTGGAAGGATCGCGAGGCCTTGAGTTTATTTGGAGCTGCGCCGCCTCACAATGAGAAGGCTTAAGTCAACATAAGACATTTAGGAGAGATGTTTAGAGTAAAAACCTTTTTCCCAAGTAGACGAAAAGCACTAAAGTTAGTATTTTTATTATTTTAGTATTGATATTTCTACTGGAAGCATAAACTAATACAGTACTTAAAACTGATAATAATTATCACTAACATATGTTACACTTATAAGAGATGTTGAAAATGATGCCCCTCAGCAGCAATACATTGCAGACATCTTCCAATTATTAAATATAAACATTCATTTAATCTTTTTGTTCAAATTCCCTAAGTCGTAATCTACAAATTTCATTCAAAACAACAAGGAACTGATTTATAATATTTTCTGATCTACATAAGAGCCTAAAATAAAATTTTAGAACAAAAAGATTCGATGTCTACCCATTAGCCCAGTTGTAATTTCTCATCTGACTTTCTGAGGAATAGAGAGAGTTTCCATAAGATAAAACTCAGAATAATAATGGCAACTTAAGGAAGCACATTATAAACGAGATTGGGAACATCAGCAGCGAAATTTTATACGCATTAATGCTAATCAGAGCATTGTTTAAAGCATTTTCTGTGTGGGTGGATGTATTTAAGAGTCAGATAGAAGTGAACATGTTTCCATACATTTGGGAGTGTTTTTGTGCCTATTCCCCCCCCCCCCTGTTTTGGCTTCTATTGCCTATTTTAAGGTTTACTTTTTTTTTGGCCTATTTTGGGTCGTTGTGAAAATTGTCTGCGATTATTTACCCTTTTTAAGAAAAAAGTTATGACAATTAAATAGCATGTTCGCCTCAAAAATTATATATATTGGGAATCTTGTTATACATTTATTTCTTTTCAAGCTTTCAAAAAAGTTCTCCTCAACCCATTCACTTAAGCTCTTTAAATAACAGATCCTTCATTAGTGAAAGCTGCATAAATGTAACAAACAATTACAAGCGAGAAGGATGAGAGCGGCACAGCTGTGCAATTAACCATCCCTACAATGTGTTCAGTACGGAAGTAAGAGAGATACTAACCTTTTTCCTCTATAAATGCATAAACAGAAAATGAACTCGACCAGAAACCACAGCGCATATTTTGTTCACTCGCCAGGATTATTAAAACTACTTTACTTTGCCTTGATTAACATTTCCATGATGTTCTGAAAGGTGAATGCTCCGTTGTAACTGGTATGAGTCATTGGTATGCTCCGATCATTTCAGTGGAAGTAGAGCGTTCTTTTTCCATGATGAAAAATCTGACAAGCGGTTAGCAATGACAGGTGATATCTTGAAAAAAACATCTCGTTGTTGCTTGTAATCAAGAAAACTACGTTTAACTACTTTAATTATATGATAAAGAAATTATTGTTTTAAATGCCTATTTTCATTAATAATGAGTGACATTACTCTGTTTTCACTTTTAATAAATGCCTATTTTAATTATATTAGTGACTATTTTCAATATTTTAAGTGCTTTTTACATGCCTATTTTAACCAAAATAAATGCCTGAACTTCCGGGCTCTGATGATAATATATAGCACCTCTTCTACAGAGATGGAGGTCACTTCGGGTCTGTGTTGGACACGAATCAAGGAGAGTTTTGAATATGTGCAGGTATGCCACATCGGTTCATCTGAATTGTATTAATGTGAGAATCACACTATTCCTTGTCAAATATACATAACCTTCGATTTTAAAATTTTTCATTATAAAATACAAAAAAAAAAAAAAAAAAAAAAAAAAATGTTTCATATTGTTGACAAGGCAGTTCCAGGTTGCTTTTTCCCTAAAGTAAAAAGAATATAAGACAAAAGTACTCGTAGTGTAAGTGTTGAAAGGCACGTATTGTGCTTCGGAGTGTAATTAGTTGATAGATTCACGCGAGGATCGCAATGAGCCCTCCATCAAGTGTGTCACATACAATTTTTATACTATCACAATGTAATTTATTTTAAATTTATTATTATTATTATTATTATTATTATTATTATTATTATTATTAATTTGGAAAGTTAACGAGAACTAGAAATGCCGAATTCGATTAGTATTTGTTCAAATGTTTGTATAGTTGCCCGTTAGTGTTTTGTTAATTGAAAGTTATAATATAATTTGACGAAAGTGATAAAAATTTTGAAGTGCCTACCGAGATGGTTGAAGTGCCTACGAGTATAAGGAATGACCTGCTGCCTGAGAAATGTAAAAAGGGTATGACCGAGAACGTGATTTATTCACAGTTGATGCAAAAAGAAAAATGTCAGAACAATTAGTGAGAATGTTATGCTGGCGTATTTTCTGCAGAAATCGAAGGTAAAATCTTCAACAATATGCTCTTTTTATTTCATGTTAAAGCCTTTGTTTCGTCTGAGTCGTAGTGTTAATAAATCAAGTTTAAAACTTTGATCGCCTTCTTGAAAAGAAAATCTGGATATGTAGAGAGGAAATACGTTTTTGGTGGAAGCTCCTGATGCAGAATATTTTACATGGAATGCTGTTGTTTCAGATCATACTATTGTTAATAAAGTGCCAGAATTTTAATTTACAGTGTACCTTGTGTAGTATAACTATTCATATTAACAGCAAGTAATTTGTATTGCTTTAATAATTTCTTAAATGTATTCTATTAAACTGTGTGATTTAGCAAGACTGCTACTTTCAGTTGTAATTTACAAAATAGTGAATGCAACCCAAAGTACGACGTAAAGATTTGGTAAATACAGCAGATGACTTAACAACCTCACTACCTGACTTCTGAGAAAGTGCTGCAGATGATTTTACATACATTGTCTTTGAAAATTGTTCCCTTTGTTTCTTTAACTGTCATTGCGTATTTACAGCAGTTAAGAACTAAACAGATAGAATGAATTATACTCGATATAGGTATACAAAGTAGAGGAGAAAATAAATATACATTAATAACTGTACACTGCTTGAATACTTACTTATTTTGTAATTTATTCAGTAATGGAATTATTAGAAAAAATTAAAGTAAAGGAACTTACATAATGCCTAACTTTGTTCATTTTTAACATTAATATGACATGCATGTCATGAAAGTACATGAGGGTATAATTTTAAATTTTTACGACAATTTAGGGACACGTATACAGATAACTGTTTTGAAAATGATTTCCAACATAATATTCCTTAAGTTTTCAACCTGTGCAGTAGAAATCATGTCGGTAATGAATTACGCAGTGTATTACCTCTTCCTCTTCTGGTGAGAGAGCTATCTCAACTTTTTTATGTTCTCGTGCGCCCATATCGATAAAAGTATTTTCCGTTACACAAAGTTAAACTTGCCTAAACTAGAATGTTGAGACTTGGAAAACTGATATCTTGTTAGCAACGCAAGATGCCTCAGCTAACTTCGGCAAACTTCTTTCCTGTTTTAGAACCAATAAAAGAACTGAGCTGTCTCTCAGATGTCAAACTTTTCGTGCCGTTTATTGCACAAAAAGAAGAAGTTTGGCCAGTCGTTCTAACTTGATACTTCAGAAAATGACTGTGAATGCACAGAAGAATAAAGGAATAATGGAAAGTCGGTTTGTCAGTAGCTTTGAAATTCAATACAAAATTGGTTATTACAGAATCAGAAATTGCTTATACACCAAACTTCAGTCATCAATATTAACGATTATTATATAGTTTTTGGAGTTCGGTGCTTCATTATATTAAAAAAAATTCTAAATAAAAAAAAACTTCTAAAATTTAACCTCTTTTGCACAATGTCATAATAATACATCATTACTTGCAAAATAAAAAATCTAGCACCATTTGATTAGGTATCTCATCCGCTTTTTATTTTATTTTACAAAGTGATTTAAAAAAATTAGTCAGTTTTTATTTAATATTTGCACGGATAAAATAGGAACTTAGAGCCACTACGCAGAGCCCTTCAAACGCTAGGGTAGGAACTTTTCTCCAAGGCGCAAATCTATCGCCATACCGCATAGCACCAGACACTTTGCTTAACACTTTCAACTCTACATCCAGGACTATGAAATGAAGTGATATTAAAAGTGAGAGCGAAAATTTCGTGTAAAATATTTCACTTAATTGGCCAAGAGAAACCAGGTTGGTCGACCTCCAGGAATTTGAACCTGGAACCTCCTGAATGCGAGTCCCAAGTTCTATCGCCTGAGTCACGAGAACCTGCTATTAAAAAAAGGTGAACGAGTTTTGTAAGATATGTCTTAAAATCGTCTCAAAATAATAGACATAACAATGCATTCGGTGAAATAAACGATTATTGAAATCGCGTTAAAAACCCATGCTTACCTTTATCAATTAAATACTTTTATTTGTAATGTTTATAGGCATTTAAAGATAATATATATAAGAGGTCTCATCAAAAAGTATCGCGAATTTTTAATTTCCGCGGGCTACGTATATTCGATTTTCGATTGTTTTGTGGCGTTATGTTGGTATTCATGTCCCTCACTTATATTGACAAGCTCGGCCATTTTGAATGTTCAGTTAATTGTCGACAGCTATTTTGCTTGGACGTGTTTTGGTTCGTCTTCGATTTTTGCCTATTCCAAAAAACGGAACAAAGAAACTGTATCAAATTTTGTGTGAAAAACAAAATTAAGTGCGCGGATGCATTCCGAATGTTGACTGTGGCATATGGTGAAGCTACCTCGGACCAAAGTAATGTTTATCGGTGGTACAAAATGTTCTCACAGGGTCGAGAAGATGTGAACGACGAAGAGCGTTCCGGACGCCCGAGATCGTCAACAACAGACAAAAACATTGAAGAAGTGAAAAAATAGTATTGGCCAATCGTCGAATCACCGTTAGAGAAGTTGCTGAGGATCTAAACATATCGATTGGCTCGTGCCATTCGATTTTTACCAATGATTTGGGTCGCCGCAAAATTCGTACCAAAGTTGCTCAATTTCGACCAAAAAACACCATCGCATTAACATTGCTAAGGAGCTGTTGAACTCTGTCCGCGGCGACCCAAATTTGCCCAGAGGGTCATAACTGGTGACGAATCATGGGTTTATGGTTATGACGTGGAAACTAAAGCTCAATCATCCCAATGGATGCACCCACACGAGCCAAGACCGAAAAAAGCGCGCCAAGTTCGGTCGAATATGAAGGTTTTGCTTACAGTTTTCTTTGATTGCTGGGGCGTGGTGCATCATGGGTTCTTGCCACAGGGTAGAACGGTCAATAAGGAATATTTTCTGCAACTCATGCGCAATTTGCGCGAAGCAATCCGCCAGAAACGCCCGGATTTGTGGAAGAACAAAAATTGACTTTTGCACCATGATAACGTCCCTGCTCACACATGTTACTTGTGCGCGAATTTTTGGGCAAAAACAACACACTTATGATGCCGCAGCCACCGTACTCCCCAGACCAGGTCCCCTGTGACTTTTTTTTAGTTCCCAAAATTGAAAAGGCCCATGAAAAGACGACGCTACGCCACGATTGAGGAGATAAAGACGGCATCAAAGGAGGAGCAGAACAAGATCAGAAGGGGGAAAAAAAACGACTTTTTAAAGTGCTTCGAGGATTGGAAGAAACATTGGCACAAGTGTATAATATCTGGTGGGGATTACTTTGAAGGGGACAAAATAAATATTCATGAATAAATAAATACTTTTTGAGAAAAAAACACAAAATTCGCGATACTTTTTGAACAGACCTCGTATATATAATATAAAAGAAAAAGAAACTAACACTATTAGCAATGTAACAAATTAACAGTAATTATAGAAGCTTTAAAAGGATAAAACACTAAGAGAAAGTCACACTTGAAATCGCCACATTTCGAGCTCATTGAGTTCTGCTATGGCAAGAAGACAAGTGAAGGTGATAAAAGTAAATGCTGAGTATCGAAGGTAACGTTATGCATGGAAACAGATGAAATTAGAAATGAGAGTGTGGGGGAAAAAAATTAATACTTAAGATTTAAACCAGGTGGTATACGCGATTTATGTAAAAATATAGCTGCCTGATATTTATATATAAATATATATTATCTGTGCTATCTTATTATATTATTATCCCTGGCATGTCTCCAGATAGAGCAGCCCGACGCCAAGGAGTTCGAATCCTCATAAGGTCCGATTTTATACCAGACCCCGGGGCAGACATTTTTACAAAGCGCAAGCCAACAATCATATCACATCAGCAGCACGTCTGGCAATTTCGACTCTGTAACAAAGTCAACGAAATGAAATAAGAGGAGGACGAAAATTCGTGGAATGTATATATCCATCCCAGCATGATCCTAAATGACCAGGAAACACCACGAAAACACACAAGTTTAGGGAGCCCGGCCCAACGGAAATTGACCAAAGACGTTCCTAATGCAAGTCTTAATGCTGAGTTTATTATATTATCACATTTTATACAACATAAGAACACTGACGAAAGAGAGCAAACTGACTAAGAAAACACACAGCTTCATTTTAACCATTAGCATTTAGATAAGATAAAGTAGAGGGTGCTCATATATAATGAAAGTTAACAATGAATTTCTGCAGTGACTTCTGCAAGTCCAGGACCTTTTATTTTACAATAAGTAATTCTACTCAGTATGCCATTTTAAAAAATGCAGTGATAAAACGAGCGAAGCATTTGTTGCTTTTCTACTAATTTTTTTTTAAGGTTTATGTTTTAAATATAACATAAATGTATATAATGAAACATTTTTTTATTTTATAAATTCTCTTGTGATCCCTTTCGCGAACTACATTTTGGAAATCAATATCCTAGACGAATTTAAAAAAAATATTACAACAGAAACATTTACACATAAGGTGAAGAGCTGCATCGGTTTCTACGAGCATAACGGAAGATATGAAGCAATTTTTTTCTTTTGTGGAACTGTTTAACTGTTTAATTTAGTTAATTTATTTAGCGTTTGGTAAATGTAAAGAATTATCATTCAAAGTTACAAGTCAACAACAACAACAACAACAACAACAACAACAACAACAATAATAATAATAATAATAATAATAATAATAATAATAATAAAAGGAACAAAACTGCCTATTAACACAAAGAATAAAAGTAGTAATAATTACAATTTTATGATATTACTGTTCATGTAAAAACCCGAACAGAATAATTTGCCATGTCCCAAAGATATCTCTTAAGAACAGAGCTAAATAGAATATTGTAAATATTATACAATCTTTAAAGCATTAAATGTTTTGCTCGCTTATAAAATGCTATGCTTGCTGGTGGTATATGCAATCCTAGGAAAGCAATTAAATGTTGTGCTGTGTTACAGTAGTTTCATACACAATTAAAACAATTATTGCTTGGAAAGTCTTTTTCAGTTATTCATGAATCATTTTATTGATAAATAGTCTAAACAACAAGTTGAAATGAGCGGATATTTTGTGGACTATTTACAAAGGAGGAGAGATACGACATTTGTGCCACGGAAGACAGCCACGTGCATGTGACATCTCATCTCGGTTTCCGATAGACAGAGATTAAGTAGAACCAGATGTGACGCAACGAGACAGTGTTTTCCACCAGGGTTGAATACTCCGCCTGCAGGATGAGTTGAGTCACCTGATATAGTGTATTCTTGACATGTATTGTAAATCCTGTGGAATATGCCACTGCTTTGAATAAGATACCTAGAAAAGGTCCTGCAGATGCCCATTGGCCATATCGATTAATGGAATAAATAAAACAAAAAGATATATAATATAAAAGAAAAATAAAAATAAATAACACTATTAGCAATGTAACAAATTAACAGTAATTATAGAAGCTTTAAAAGGATAAAACACTAAGAGAAAGTCACACTTGATATCGCTATATTTCGAACTCGTTGAGTTCTTCCATGGCAAGAAGACAAGTGTCTTGTATAACGCGATATTGGTTGTATTTTGTGAGTATAAATAGGTTAACTGTAATCATAACTTTATAAATAAATACTCTTATTACAATGGACTATTATAATCCAATTTGCCTCTTAAAAATAAGTCATTATAGCGGGTGTTACCGAAATACTCCACAATAATTTATGATATTGTAGTGGAGTCTTTAACAAGCGTTTGAGATAGGGAATCTATTACTATATGAAAAGCCCAGGATTTTAGATATTTATACCATTAAATCTTTATAAAGCTGATGATGAGATATTGAAAATTAGGATTTTCTCGATCGCGCAGCAGGTTTGAAGATATTTAAAAGCAAAATTTTACCCCAATTTACTTTATCACAACTTATCAGAATCTAATTTCAACTTTCTTATCACCATATATTAGGTTAATATATACGTTCAAATTGTTTTTGTTCGTTATTACAACACTGCGTTGCCAGAACATTGTTTACCATTTGTTATCTGTCATTCATTATTTGAAGCGTTGTGCCTTTGAAGCGTTATTTGAAAAATGGTGCCAACATCAAAATAAGAGAGGGATGGCTGAGTCTTAACATAAAAGTAACACCAGCAATAAACCAGCAGATTTCTTCAGATCTAAATCAAGAAACCATCCGGGCGTTGAGAGAGGGTCACGGATAATGGAGCCGAATATATGACTCGTTAATTTTGTATGCTATTCTTTCAAATAAAAACCTTAATCGCAGTCAAACAAATTCTGCGAACTTATCTATTTATCTGATAAGTCAGTTATTTTTCTTCGTGGGCCACAGATTTCATTTTTCCAAATTGCTTGTCCAAGACCGCTCCACAACTCTTAAAGTATTTCGATGTAGTTCATTAATGCCAGGTATACGATTGTTCTTTTGCGACCTACATTCCATAATCAAAGTATACTTACTTTTACATTATACCGTCGCTAACTAAACCAAAATTAACACCGTTTAAATTACATTTCAACTCCATAAAATATAAAAATAAGGCTATTGTTGTGTTATTATTAGCTACATAACAGTATTTTCATTATACCAAATAGGTGAAAGTGATCTTTTTATATATATTGTGTTTTATTTACTGACGCTCTTTAACATCTCAGGTCATCAGCATACCATTCAATTCAGGACGTGAAACAGCGGACAAATTTTGCTCAGAGGCCTCTTTTTTCAGGCTTGAGGTTTTACATTGTGCCGTAAATGTACAACACGGGACCCACGGCTTTACTTCCCTCCCGAAGGAAGCTATACTTACAGTTTTTACGCCCGGAAAATCCCCCGGTCCTGGCCGGAATTGAACCCGCGGTCTGGGTTTAGAAGGCAAGTATGGTTACCACTACATCACCAGGACTGACGTGAAATTGATCTGCTTGTATATTATTTTCGGTTTATGTTTTTTTTTCTATACCCAGCATCTGGCATGTATTCGACGCCTATTCTCCATTAATTATAGAAAAGTAAACGCTTTCTATCTAGTTTTTATGTTAAAATACATTTTAAAAAGTATATCATGTCAATAATCACAAAGATCCCGTAAATGTCTAGTTTTTTAAAATATCTGCATGGGCATTTCTGTTGAAATTGGAAGGCATAGTTATTTAAACATCTGAAAATAACAGAAATATAAATATATGAGACTGTTAACAACTGCATTGTTTGATTTTTCTGAAATGTCAAATATGGAAATTTAGATGATGACAAAAAATATCGCTAACTGATAACACATTTTATATGGTACTTCAGCGAGCAATATGGGAAGCTTAGTTATAATCTTCACGGATTGGATATTTAGAGCTCTTTTGACTCAACGATCTTAACTAGCTCCAGCTTGGTTGTAGAACAAAATAACAGGGTCAGTCAAATACCTCAAATGTTCATTACTGATAGGCTACTGCTGCGATAAATTCGGCAGAAGCACATCAGTAAATACAACAGGGATAGCTCGTGTCGGCTCCTTTGATGTTCTTGCTTCTAAAATCCGGCTCCGAGTTGGCTGTAGCTATCAATGAATCCATTAGATGGCGCTTTATCGTTGCAGCTGAATTGTGTTTAGCAATCATTTGGAAATGTGCAAATTTCGGATTCGTTACTTAAAACTTTAACGATAATGAAATTACATATTTTTTCTAAATATATGAAATTCCCGGATTTTATATTGAACAAAAATAATTATATAGATCACTTATTTATTGAGGTAGATAAATCTTTATTTTTTATCTGATCTTCGGTTTTAATTGTTTATTGGTTTTTTATGAATGAGAGTCAAGCATTTTTAAGCATTACTGTTACATCTTGTTCTTCTATTCCTATTTTATATTTAGCTGAGAAATAACAATGTTTTTTTAATTATAATGCTTCTGATACAAAAAAAAAGTCTGCCTCGTACGTAAACTAAGCGCATGCCTCAGCAAGTAGAATTTGTGGAAGGTATTACAAAGCTAGAGCAGAGAAACTGGTGTCGCTAGAGCGCTTTTTAAATTCATGTTTTCAGGTACACTCTCCTAATAGCCCCATTCCCCTGACTTCCCAGAAACTATTTTCTTATTTCATTTAAATTATATATATATATATATAAATAAATATATACATATATATATATATAGAGAGAGAGAGAGAGAGAGAGAGAGAGAGAGGAGAGTTGCGAAAAAAAAAACCAAAAAACAAATATTGGTGCCGCAAGAGCACCAATAAAAACCCCCCTCCTAATAGTCTGATTTCAATTATTTTCAGAAAATATTTTTTATTTTATTTCAATGGCATGCTGAGTTTCGTTGAGAAAAAAGATTGCCGACGCTAGGGCGTTTTGTAAATATTCGCTTTCAGTTAACTCCCATTCTTTAAATTTCAGGTATGCGCCAACTACTAATAGTCCAATTTCCTTGAATTTCAGAAAATATTTTTATTTTATTAAAATGGTATATACAGAGTTTCGTTGCGAAAAAATAACTATTGGTGTCGCTAGAGCGATTTTTAAATTGTGGGTTTCAGGTAAACCCCCGCTCCTAATTGTCTGATTATGCTGATTTTTTGGAAACTATTTTTCGTACTTTATTTCAATGAGGTATGCCGAATTTCTTTCAGAAAAACAAAAATTGCGGCCGCTAGAGCGTTAACACACACACACACACACACATATATATATATATATATATATATATATATATATATTTATTTATAAATTAACAGTAATTATAATAGTAGAAAAGGATAAAACACTAAGAAAAAGTCACACTTGAGATCACTATATTTCGAACTACTTGATTTCTTCTATGGCAAGAAGACAAGTGACGGTGATAAAAGTAAATATTGAGTATCGAAGGTAACGTTATGCATGGAAACAGATGAAACTAGAAATGAGATTGTGGGGGGGGGGATTAATACGTAAGATCTAAACCAGGTGGTATACGCGCTTTATGTAAAAATATAGCTGCCATTTCTCTATCTCTGAGTAAACTTTCAGAGCATTATGTAGGTAACGCAATGTGTGTGTATATATATATATATATATATATATATATATAAATTAACATTATAATAAAAGTAGATAACGTTAAAACACTGAGAAAGAGTCACACTTGAAATTGCTATATTTCGAACTACTGCGACTATAGCAATTTCAAGTGTGACTCTTTCTCAGTGTTTTATCTTTATCTACTTTTATTATAAGTGTTAATTTGTTACATTGTTAATAGTGTTTCTTTATTTTTATTTTTCATTAATATATATACATGCATGTATATATACTTGTCCTGTATTTATATGTATATATAATATATATGTACACAGGACAAGTGTTCTTCTTGCCTTTGTAGAACCAGTTGGGAGCTGGAGAGATGACTAGCCAAAGGAATGTGTTGATAAGGTCCAGCTGTTCACTCTTAATATTCTGCTCTTGTTAACGTAAAGAGATGGATCGACTCTTAAGTATTTGAATAGATGAGATACACATGCAGTGAGTAATGTTTTACTTAACAGATAAAGCCCTCTCCCCGCAAGAATTGCTAGCCATCAATCCAGCTCCCAGCAGTACCTTTTATAAGTAAATCAAACTCGAAAATTACAAATTAAAATAACTTATATGGTTACTGAAATTCATAATCAACGTGATGATTGTTTTACATTCTAATTTAAACGAATAGCTGGACATGACACTCACATTTTCAATAATAATAATAATAATAATAATAATAATAATAATAATAATAAAATTCTTAGAGCTTTAAAAACAATTTTTCAACAATAAAAGTATACAAAATATGAAACTAATTATAGCATGTTCAGCGTTATATTCGAAACCAAAATGAGCAGTGAATAACAATGGCCGAAACGAATTCCATAAACTAAAACTGACATTTATAAATAATTTGAGAGGCCAAAGTGCTGACAAATAGATCTAAAATCCCAGTGAGAGTGAATGCAGAAATATTGCTCTATGTATCAGACTGTACTTGTCTGAATCAAAATGTTTTCCATAGAGAAGCAAACACAAAATAAATAAAAGGACGAGTGACTCTTAATTGGAGAAACTTTTGGGGACTCAATTTCATCCTGCATGACGGAACCCTTAGCTGAAACTTAAAACTTGAGGTACTGGACGCTGTGTGTTCCCCGTGCTTATATATGGCTACCAGACATGGTGCCTGACAAGACAATGAACGCAATGAACATATGCCAGAAGAAAATGGAGAGGAAGGTGCTACTTCGAGACAGAATGTGCAGCATCAACCTGAGGAAACGGACGGGCCTGAAAGATTTAAAGGAGGAAGTTCCATCTCTCAAATGCAGACGATGGGAGGCTGCAGCAGAGCAGATGGGCACATGCTACTACGATGTGGGACCCTTATACTGGAAGGAGAAGAAGGGACAGGCCTAGTGTAGATGGCGGAACTTCTTCAAGACCATAACAGGCTGCCGATGGTCAAGAATAGCCAGAAATAGAACCTAGTGGAGATACGTTCTTCAAGTGTATGTATGAGTAGTCAAGAGTGTTTAAGCCAAGTTGAGCGTGTATGTCAATTGTTCTAAATTAGCATAGTCTGGAGCTGACTACTTATTCACCATGTGAGGATATGCTAAAGGATAGGAATACTCATAAAGTGAAAAAGATCGCAAAACTACTGGCTTAACAGCACTTTGGGATCATGCCGTGCATGTTGGAGTTTAAAAATCTCATTTAGACTTTTTTTTTTTTTTTTTTTTTTTTTTGCAAATAGTTAGTAATTTACACTTGCGCTATAGTAGCATTTGTTTTTAAGTAAAGTGAAAATGAATTGCTGAACTCGGGGTAAAAGAGCAGTTACTTAATTATTGTTTTTCACATTTTATAAGGTTTGCATTACCGTCATCTTCAGAGAAGTTTGGTACCGCCATGGGTGGTCGAGGTCGTTCAGGCGCGGACTCGTGAGCGGAGGGTTTAGGGTTTGAATACCGCCAGGACCGTCCTCCCTGATTGAGGTGTTTTTCAGGTTTTCCTCAATCCTCATAAATGGCAAATACCGGGTAAGTGCCCTAGACTTAGGCCTGGAACGCTTCCTTCCTTAAAAAAATCCTTTCCCACTATATCATTTCATCTTATGTATCATCAGTGTCCATCGCCTGTGGTGCCTCAGTAGTAAAAACGGGCGTTAAACACTATTAAAAAAAGTTTGGCAATGTTTGTCTTTTGGGTGATGTTTATCTGAGTCTGAGTATATGTGTGAGAGAGAGGGGGAGTAGACAGATGGACAAACTCATTAATTAACCTTAGCTTAGTTTTATTACATTAAGTGTATTCCATGCCACCATTAAGGAAGGATGCACTCTTCAACGAAAAAGATCGAAAGGAAAACGTCTATTGAAATACAATAACAGTTTGTATCACTAAAACTGGTCTTGTTATCGATAAAACAACTCTTGGGCTTGTAGGCCGTGGTCTAAGGCCCGGGAATACATCATGGTTAATTGATTATAGTTGCTGCTTACTTATTTATTCAATTCTAATAAATTACATTGTACAACAAACCTTCAGCGAATCGGCTTCCATCATTGACTGTGTACAGTTTTTATACATCAATATTGTAGACTTTCTTGCGCATATATCCGCGACCTCCCTTTTAGATGTGTATATGCGGTAAAGTAATAGGCCTATGCACAGCTGATTAGCATGAAACAACACTCCATAATCTTATCAAAATGTCATACAGTGTAAAATCCACCGTAGAATGAGATTCAGAGAAGGTTGTTGTAAATCAAGATGAAAACGTTCTGATATCCCGAAGTATTGAACATTAACGATTTACATCTGCATTTATTATTTCATGCAATAGTGCAAATTTCTTTCTTTTGATTGAAAAAACGCGTTAATTTTTGTTTATTTTCAAAGCCATCAACTGCACCGTCAATGTGTATTTTCTTTTCATTTTTCAACGCTTGATTCCTCACTCCGCCCTTAACCAGGGAAGTTTAATACGCTAACAGCAAGCCTGCTTACCTTTCCTGCGAGCATGAAAATCACTCCAAGTCCGGCTCTTGCTACACTCGCTAAAGAGACGAACATAGCAACAACACCACCACTTCAGTGTCCGGGGTTCGAGTCCACGTTTCCAAGGCAATCGCGTGCATCTCCCCCCCGCTCCAAAGGGAACACACAAAGTAAAAGAGTGTGGAGGATGGCGTAGAGAGTAATATCCTGGTGGTGGAGGGAGGGGCTTCGATGCTGACCCAGTGTCAGGCTGCTACTGAAGAGGGAAACCTTGAACCACTACACGTAAGCTGGTCGATTGCGTATAGAAAGTCTCACGCTTGGCCGAGAACACAGACTTCGATCCGTTGGCTCGCCCACATACTCTTACCCTCCCACCGCATGTTCGGCGTCGGCGCCGATTATGCCGGGCTCCGCCACGACGCCTGTCGGATGCACAACGGAGATGTCGACAGAACTTCCGAGGCCTACTTTGCTAGTTTCTACTCAGCGCTATAAGCAGCCCGCTAATTTGGAGATACAAATGTTCTTATTCTTAGAGCAGATTCTGAAACAGCAGTCAACTGCACTTTAAGAAACGTTATAAAGTTCTTTAAGAAACAACATGCGTTTTGGTTGAACTACCACCACGACCACTACCATTACTACTGCTGTTGACGCCACTACCATCACCACTAGACCAGTACTACCACCACTAGTGCAACTAGTATTAACATTACCACTAATATTCGAAAAATACCACTACTATAAAAATGCATCTTAGCACGGTATATCATCGCGATACTACAGCAGCACTACAACCATTAGTACCACTACTAGTACTACTACCACTACTACTACTACCACTACTACCACCACTACTACTACTACCACTACTACTAGTACTACTATCACTACTGGCACTACTAATACTACTACCACTACTACTAGTAGTACTACTACCACTACTAGCACTACTACCACTACTATTAGTAGTACTACTACCATTACTAGTACTACTACCACTACTAGTACTACTACTACCACTACTGGTTCTACTACCACTACTAGTACCACTACCACTACCACTACTAATACTACTACCACTACTACCAGTACTAGTACTACTACTAGTATCACTACTACTACCACTACTAGTACTACTACTACCACTACTACCACTACGGGTACTACTACTACCACTACTAGTACCACTACTACTACTACCACTACTAGTACTATTACCAATACTACTGCTACTGCTGTTAATACTACTACTATTACTACTAGTACTACTACCACTACTAGTACCACTACTACAACTACCACTACTAATACTACTACTGTTACTATTACTACTACCACTAGTAGTACTACTACCACTACTAGTACTACTACCACTACTACTACTGCTGCTACTACTACTACTACTACTACTACTACTACTACTACTACTACTACTACTACTACTACTACTACTATTACTACTACTATTACACGAGCACAACAGCCACTACTACCACAATTACTACTTATTACAAATACTATTACTCTAAAACTACCTTCTACCACCACCATGACTAATTTCAATACTACTATTATGACTAGTACTATCACTACAACCATAATATTACTACTATCACTACGATAATTACTACTGTTGCTATTACCATCACCACTACAACTACCACCCCCACGATGGTCGGTTCTGGTGGTCTATTGATAAACATACCTCGCACACCCAAGGTCGCGGGTTCTGCAGAAGGGAAATAAAGCCTTGGAACCCGCGTCGTAGATTTACGGCACATAAATCAAAAGTCTAAAAGAAAAGGCCTCTGAGAAATATTTAACGACTGTTTCACGCCCTGAATAGAACGAAACACTAATGACTGATGTTAAAATAAGTCGAACAATTAAATAAAATCATCAAAAGATATTCCCACCACGATTACTATTATTACCACCACTAATATTACCACTACTAATACACTGATACTAGCGAGTATGACCAGCTAAAGCACATGCACCAGCATCACTATTATTACCAGGGCTACCACTACCACTGCTATAACCACAATTATTTTCACCAGTATCAACACTAACACTGGAACCTCTATAACATCCTACCACCACTACCATAATGCCCACTTTAAATACCACTACTGCTACTACCATCACCGGTACCATGACTATCACTACTATCACTTTTACTATCACCACCATCACCGTAAACTTACACCAATACTACTACAACTATCCCCACCACCACTACTACTAAAAGCGGAGGCTTGAAAGTTTACTGCTCTATCTACTGATGAAATACTGTAAAACAGTTATTATTATTATTATTATTATTATTATTATTATTATTATTATTATTATTATTATTATTATTATTATTATTATCATTATTATTATTATTATTATTATTATTATTAGCATCCGTTAAGTCTAATGCCACTTGTATAGATCTTGAGAACAATTATATCAGATTATTAAGATTTTTTAAGTAATTCTTTTATTTGACAATAAACAAGGAAGTAAAGGAAGCCGATGGGACAGCTGGTGTTATAAATGATAGAAGGAAGCGAAATATCAGAAAGAAACTTGCTCAGATTCTGGTATGTCCACCATAAATGTAACTTAAGCGGATACCGTTAGAAAAGTAGGCAACAACATACAAAAATGTTTAGGATTTTCTACTCGGTAATAGCGGATATAATGACGGAAATAGCTCATGGTAGCCAAGGGGAACAATGTCTGCATTGGGAAAGAATTTTAAATGTTTTCAGGGTAATAATCTGCCATCCTATAATAGTCGAGGCAGTATTTGAGATAGAATTTGGGATTGTATATGTTCTTTCTGTTTGTACTTTACTTGAATAACATTTTATGGACGTAGATGTAGAAGTAGTGCCTCTCTATCTATCTGGAAAAACTGGAGATCCTCTTAGTTCGAAGCCGTCTGCATTGCGGAACTCATGGGGACGGCTGATAGAGCACTATGCACTCAATTAAAACGAAGGAGCGCTCTCAGGGGTGGAGCCACTATGAAGGACTCTCGTGCCAAAAATTCTCTCGAGGTCCTTACATTACATTGGTATGAGTTTAAGGTTCGCATATAATGTAAGCAACTAATTAATGAAACAGTACTGAGCTCTCAATGCTTGACATAATCTTATCTGTTTCCCATCCGGCGGATTCTAATTAGAACCCCCTTGGTTAAACTTGGTGGGAGCGAAAAAGTAAAAAAGTAACTTCGCTGCCAATATCAGGGGTTCGAATTACCTAATTTAAACTTAGTAAATACATTGTAAACATGTTTAAACCTTATATCTCGAACATAATCTTGCCGGTAATGAGATCTGGATTTATATACAGGGTGTTAAAAACTTCACCGAAATACTTTCAGACAGTGTAGAGATATATAATAGAAGTGAGATAGATATGTACAGTTCATTACTAAACTTAACTCAGTTTTATGGTGTTAAGCGTTTTGGCATCAGATACTGATAAGTTGGTGTTAAAGTTAAGCTGGTGAAAAAAAATAGTTTAGAATGCCTTTAAAACTGCCTTGTGAGTATAGAAGTATCGATTTCCTGCAGCTCGTTATCATCGTTTTCAGCACCATTGTCATAAAACTCCCTCAAATCTATACTAATAATTTGTCAGTGCGACACTGGACATCTATTAACTGCCTTCTTGCATTATGTAGCCAAGACTTACTATGTTTGGTTTACATGTGGAAAATATTAGTTGTCAACGATTTCACATTCTTAAAAATCATCGAAATTTTTCTAATGTAAAGTAATAAGACTGAGTAAAATTTTCGCATTTGCAGTGTAAGGCGACTCGGGTACCATACTCACCCCCCCCCCCCCCGTATTGGGATCTGGTAAATATAGTCAGTCTTGATGTAGTCACTTTAGAAGGAGCTGTTTAACTGCTTGTATGGCATAAAGCATAACGTAAAAACTAATATTCCGCAGACCGCGAGTTCAATTCTTGTCATGTCGTTAATTTAATTTTTTTATTCAATATGCAGTGCTATGATATGCTTACTAAAGAATTAAGAATGACTTTTACTTAATGCTTTCAAGTTTTATTCTCATTTTCGACAATGAATGTATCACCAACATACAATGACTAATAATCTTACTACTAGTATGATGCCTAATTTTCTTAATTTACCTAACACATACTCAGGACACAATCTGATTGGTAAGTACAATAACAACTACAAGAGTTGTAATAATACGAACTGATATATTAGATTCAAGTGTAAATTGAAATATCAACCCAAAATGTAGGTTTAAAGCTGCATTATTAGGCCTAGTCAGGAAAAAATGTGATGAACGAGATTTCGAACCTGAAAACAAATGACCATCTCTTACTCAAAGTTCATGTCATAGCCATTGCGCCAAGGTTACATTCTGAAACCTGCCTCGTCACCGTGCTATGTTTTCATTAGCCAGTGATGTACTGGAGATTTAGACATTTTTAGTTATAGCTTCGAAATTTGAACAGACATGCGCCATACGTTTTCTTCTCAAACACTTATCTAAGACACCTCTACACCCTCTGAAATTATTTCGGTATAGTTCATTAACATTATATATATATAGTTTAGACTGCTGTTTTGTTTCAGGTGTGTAGTTGTGCCCCATGTTTCATCATTGATCACAAATCGGCTGATAGAGTGGACAGGATCTCTGAAAATGGGTCAAACTTGCTGAGATATTTGCACTCTGATTCGCTTTTAATCACGAGTCAGCAGTCACGGCACCCCTCTTATCGATAATTTTTTCAAGCACAGTTCTTTCCCCAAAATGAAATACGTGTTCTTTGAAATGCCAAGAGCTTCAGAAATTTCGAACACCTTCCAGAACAACGCCGTGAACCTTATCAATAATTTCTTATGTCGAGACGAATTTTGGTTGTCTGCTTCGTGGGTCATCTTTCAAACTTTCACGACCGCATTTAAACCCATGGTCCATTTGAAAACGGTTTAAAATAACGATGTAGAGTCCCGTAGAATGTTTGTCGTAATCTGTATGAATTTCTGTTGCATTCAAACCCTTTTTCACCAAGTATTTCACAACCGCACGATATTCGATATTTGCAAATTTTCCCGAATACACACATCTGCACTGCAATAAACAGTGATGAGTACTGCGATTCTTGACCAATCCATGCATTTGCACAAATATTTCTGTGGAAAATAGTGAGATTTGTTAACAAAACTACTTCGGAACGCTGCTGCAATCTGCGGGTCATTCCGAGAACTTTTCGAATGACGCTCGTGTCTTCTGAATGTTCAACAAATGAAATTGACCATTATTACACTGGGGCTCGAAAATGGATAATCAAGGTAACTGACAAATTAGATTTTTATAAAAAAAATCTTAAAGAATAATTGAATGAGAAAACAAAAACAAACAAACAAAAGAGACCAATCAATGTTTGGAAAATTTACAAAACGTAAAACAAACAAATAAACTAATAATGTGTATAAAATATCGCGAAAATTAGATATGGAATGCCTATGGTGATTTGCTTAAGCTATGTTTAAAATATGTATTACCAAATACATAGTACCCCTAGTAGTCGTGTAAAGGCCGGTCGGTTCAAGCTGTACCGTGGTGATTGTCGCGTAACCTGTTACTAATACAATACTTAAAAGGTACATTTACTCATCATTATCAAGCAAAAGACCCTGGAATGCCTCCGTTCTTTTTTCATACATTTCTGCAATCGGCTTAAGAAATTAACCATTACATTTTGCAGTTTCCTCTGAAAAATGGAAGAAATGTCTTCATGAATGTTATTTTTCAGTCTCTAATGTGTGTGGATTTGTCTTGTATACTTTTTCCTTTAATGCCCTCCAAGGATAAAATTTTCAGGGCGTTAAATCGCGAGACTGTGGGGTCCATATGTTGCTAGTGACGACTCTTGTCGAATATTTCATGAATTGTAAAGTCGCGAACCTCGTTTCCTCACTGATAATATACTGTCACACAAGTGCACGTCCTAAAGTTAAGCTCGCACTGACATCCTCGTAGGCTCCCCGGCCGGCTTTCAAGCGTGTAAACGAAACGAGAACTGCACAGCTCCGTCAATTGCCCCCAACTCTACATAAAGCGGACCCGCGAAGGAAAAATCGTCGATTATATTTGCATTTTAAATTGAGAACTAAGAAATTTGTAATTGAAAGAAAGAAAAAAGAAAGAAAAAAGAAATTTGACTTGAAACAAAGGAACAAGACAAAGTAATAGTTAGAGTCATTTATCGCAAGACACTCGTTTAACTCTGTTTATATACAGAATGGCCCATATACAGGTTACAAGCCAATGTCTTTAAATGGATCAGTAAAACCAGGAGGAGGCCTTTATAACAAGTTGGCCCCTATGGAGCTTCTGAGAGCAACTTCAGAATTTTAAATTGAACGATGGTGTAGTTTTTAGATAAGAGATAAATATTAATAAACCAAACCATTAGTTTACATCATTTTATTAAGGGCTGTAATTAAGCTCCACCAACTGATAAACGTTTTCGTAAACTTTCTAACATTTCTTAATAGACATGGAACGATAGTGTCACAAGCTTGCCGTGTTCGATGCTTAATATTTTCTCTTGTTGAAGGTGTTGCAGACATTTTGCAGCCCCATAAAAAATAACCCAGGGTGTAAGATCAGACTAGCAGGGTAGCCATACAACAGGCCCAGCACGCCCAATTCATTTAGAGAGGAGTTTGGCGTTTAATAATTCGGGCAAACTCACGTCTCTCGTTGAACCTCAGGCAAGGTAATCTTGGCAAACGCGTAAGTTTATTCCGCCAATCAAATGATACCGAGTGCGAAGAAATTGTCAATTTAACAGAATTCTTAATGCAGCTCAATGACGTATCGGCAGTTAATGTGATGAATGACACTCAAGCTTCGTTGTCGCCGGAATTGGTACTTAGTACTTAGGTCGCTCTTCCGTTGATCTCCGGGCGACGGCAGCCACACGTATCTGGGCCTGGAAAATGCTGAGAATGCGCAACTTTTGGGCAAAATCTAGCCCTTTTATATACACAATACAAAATGACGCTATCCATGGGCAACTGCGCGAAATACTCTCGCCAATTTTGCGTTAAAGCGTCTCATAGGTGGGTGCTTACCTCACCGAATTTCATTTCTATTCGCTGGACAATTTTGGTCAACCCAAAGGCTTCGCTATTCGTCAATAAGATGAATTTACAGATTTCATACGTTACTGTCAATTACCTTTTTACTCGGACACCTGCCAATATACCGCCAAACAGGCTGGTGTCTGCCCTGAGATGGGGGCATTTCCAACTCTAGCTGCATACCATAAGGGATTATCCTGCTTGTTTGACTTTTGCCAAGTCTTTCTGCGTTCGTAGATAGATGTGAATTTGTCTTTACCTTGTTACATTTCTACACGTTATTTCTTAAATTACTAAAATTACACTTTATGATCACATTTAAACATTATACAATATTAATTCTACATATACGAGTTATGTCATTAAAGTTCCTCCACTGAAAGAAAATGCACCACATACATAATTACTGAGTTACTCTAAAATTAAAAATATTGTTTCAATTACCCTCTAATAGAGGGGGAGGCAGGGACAGCTTCACAGTATAAACATTTTTTCCGCCGCCGCCTTAACCTTATATAAATTACAAAACAGTTGTTTACCATTAGTCAAATTAGTTTTGTTTTTGTTTTTAACTTACCTGACTTCAATATGTCCCATATCGCCTTCATTAAGGGTTTAATTTTATGTAAGACGTTTCTTCTGCCTTCCTAGTTTCTCCTTGCAACTATGATCTGGCATATAGAACTGGATTAAAAACTGCAAGCGGTTGATGAGGACAACATTACTCGTCCGTTATACATAAAGACTTTTTCTTTTCTTCGACATTACATTATTCATGGCAGTGAATGATCTTTCGCACTCAGAGGTGGATAATGAAAGTTAATGCACTACTTACATTAAATGGTTTCAAATCACGGGGAATCACATTTGTTTCCCCGAAAGTATCTATGTACATAGTGCGCTCTAAAAGTACTCGGCATGACCAAGAAAACACAAGATTTAAGAGAAATGTTTTTTTTTTTTTTTTCCAACACAGTCACATTGCAAATCAATGTATTTAATCCAACGACTTTCCAATTTTTTAATACCCTCAGTAAAATAAGATTTGCCCACCTGTGAAAAATAAACGTCTGTTTCAGCTTCAACCTCATCATTTGATGTGAATCTTTGTCCACTCAGCTAATTCTTCAGGTTTGGGAACAAAAAGTAATCGCTAAGAGCCAAATCCGGCGAATATGGTGGATGTGGAAGCACTTGGAAGCGAAGGCCATACATTTTGTAGTAACAATCCCAGACGTGTGTAAAGACGCATTATCGTGAAGAGAACTTTGTTGTTAGCAAGAAGTGGACGTTTAGCCTGAAGGGCGTCCTTCAGTTGGTCCATTGGTGGAGCATAAAACTCCGCGGTGATGGTTCTGCTCTTCTGGGGGTAGTCTACTAGCACCACGCCATGAGAATCCCAGAAAACCATAGCCATGACCTTTCTTACAGATGGAACTGTCTTTGCTTTCTTTGGTGCACTTTCGCCTATTGCCACTCACTATTTGGACTCCTTCATCTCTCGCATGTAGTGATGAATCCATGGAGTCAAAATAAGGTGAGTTCTCCAAAAATTTACTAGGGGTGTTCTAAAAGTTTCGGCCTGACTCAGAGATGTCGTGAAGATGGCCAAATTGCTATGACATTTGTTAAGTATTATCCTTTGGATGGCATGTTGTAAAGTTTCAGACGCGCAAGTTTTTGTGGCGATTGCGTAAACAAACTAGTGTTAACATTTTATACAAAAAGTATAAAACTAAAAAAAGAGCTGTGATAAAGTAATTCGTTTTGAAGGGTTTAACCTCAACAGAAATACAAAAGGAGTTAGATTCCATACTAAAGGTTTCTTCCCCTTCGTTTTCGACTGTTAAAATTTCGGCTGCTAATGTAAGCGTGGTCATACGTTCATTCAAGAGAATGAGCGCTCAGGACATTCCAAAAAGTGCTAAGGTCAACAAGATGGTGACAAAAACTCAAAATGCCATACACAATCATCGCCGATTCAAGGTACGCAGTTGGCTTACAATAGAAGATCTCAATGGGCCGTGTCCACCATATTTTACATGAAGTTTTAAATATGAGGAAGTTTTCCGTTCGATGAGTGCCGCGTTTGTTAACAATGGACCAAAAATGCATTCGAATCAGCATTTCGCAAGAATGTTTATTTTTGTTTAAACACAATTCCAGTGAGTTTCTCTGTCGTTTCTAACATTATTTGTAACATGGATTCATCACTAGACGTCAGAGACGAAGGAGCAGTCCAAACAGTGGGTGGAAACAGCATGCTAACAGCTTTATCAAATCGTGTTGGAGACGTAGCATTCTTATAAATATTTCTTAGATAGTGCAGAATTATATAATGGATCATACAAATTATATTTCACTTGAACAATGAGAGCAATAATTGGAACAGGTGAAAGTGCACCAAAGAAAGCAAAACCGGTTCCATCTGCAGGAAAAATCATGGCTGAAGTTTTCTGACGACGAGATTCTCATCGTATGCTGCTCGTAGACTACCTCCAGAAGAGGAAAACCATTGCCAGGGAGTTTTACGCTTCTCTAATGAACCAGCTGAACGATGCTATCCAGACTAAACGTCCACATCTTGTGAAAAGGAAAGTTTCATCCTAATGCGCTTCACACGCGTCTGCGATTGTTGCAGCAAAACTGCATGATCTTCGCTTCCAAGTGCTTCCACATCCGCCATATCCTCCGGATTTGGCTCCCAGCTACTTTTTTGTTCCTAAACCTGAAGAAATAGCTGAGTGAACAAAGATTCACATCACATAATGATGTTGAAGCTGAAACAGGCGTTTATTTTTCACGGGTGAGCAAATCTTATTTTACTGAGGAATTAAACGTTTGGAGGTCTTTGGATTAAATGCATTAATTTACAAGGTGACTATTTTGAAAAAATAAAAAGCATTTTTCTTAAGTCTGTGTTTCCTTGGTCAGGCCAAGAACTTTTAGAACGCCCCTCGTACTAATGTAGTGGTACGTAATGTGAATATTGCAAAGTGAAAACGATTTAAGAAAACACATAGCAAGCCCATAAGTAGCAGAAACCGAGGAATTGAAATTAATAATCGTTTTGTGTGCTTTTGGTTCCTGAGGATAACAACCTAAACGTCACCTACTCGATGAAAACGTGAAATCCAACAGCAGCAAAGAGCACAGATGAACTACAAGATTACATTTATGAAAAGAAAACAATAATAGTAGTAGGTGATTCTACGGTTAGGTATACTTCCAAATATGCAAATGAGGATTATATTGTACTGTTACCCGGGGATGCAGTTATACAATTAGAAGAGTATTAGAAGAAAAAAAAACAAAGTTGGTGACATAGTCATTATCTGCAGGTGCTAACCTGTCCATTCGTCTCACACTCCCGACAAATCATGGGAGAAATCATGTAAATGGTGTAAACAAAGAAGCATCCACTTCCGAGCTTAAAGATCTGCGTAAGCGACATCCTGGTCGCTGGGATGAAGGTCTTTGTTACATTGCGAGATCTGAAAGGGGGTCCACCCAGCCTCGTGAGGATAAATGAAGAGGTGCCTGAATTGAAAAATGGAGTCCTTCGATCTGGAAAGTCGTGTGATAGGCAACCGGCAGGATGTCAGCATGCTAATCAAATGTGTCCCTACTATACTGCCCTCTATCAATGAAGTCGTAGGTCGGAGATAGAGGAAGCAGATGTTGCTGCGGCGGGCCATGTTCCGATCTCGGGCTGCCACGCTATAGAGGAGGAGCATTGGTTTACTGATAGTGAATTTATATAGCTTAAATTGTCTAACTTTAAAATTACACATGGCTACTGCAGAAATGTTAAGATGAATGGTTGCTCATTAATTAGCAATGTCTTGAATGCAAAACCCATTTCTAAATTTGAAGTACTGAATGTTGAAGCATTATTGTAGAAGGCGCAAATACCTTAACTATTGGTTTTATTAATAGAAATCCTACACGTGACATAGTATATTTATAGATAAAATGGAAACTGTTATGAACTTCTTCTAAAAATCAAATAAAAGTAAAATGTTGCAAGGGAACATAAACAGAACTTTCTCCAAAATAGCAATGATAAATTAAATTTTCGAATCCTGCTCTGTGCTCTTGGCTTAAAATCAGCAATAAATGTACGAAGAGTCACAAATAATATAAAAAGATCACTACAGCTGAGTGTAAATATAGTTAACTTAAAAATATTTGACCTGCCTTTCTGATCACCTTTCTCTGTGTATTCTAGTAAATAAGAAATGTAAAACAGAATAAGAGATCAAGTGTTGTACAAAAGAATTCGACAATTCAATAAAAAAAATGTGAAATAGTTCAACTATCTGCTACAGAAAGAAATGTGGAAAGAATTATATTTTGAAAAAACAGTAAATGAAATATGTAGTAAATTCTTAAATATCTCTAGATAGTATTATGAGTGACTTTTCCAGTTGTCAAAATTAAAATACAGAAAGGGTCCCCTAATTGGGTAACTAAGAGATTTAAAACTTTAAAATAAGACATTAAAACTAAGTGATCTAAATAAAAAATGGAAATATTTCACAAATTTTCAAAACATACTATAATACATACAGACACTTACATAAAAGATATAAAAGCTGCCAAAATTTCGATAATTATACTAAAATAAATAATTCATAAAACAAACCAAAGCCAATGTGGGATATAATTAACCAGTAAAGTAATAAATACCAATATGCAATAAAAATACCGAAGGTGCCAAAAAATGTATACACACTTTAACAGCAGATATCTATTTAATATATTTCAAAGTTGAACCGAAAAACAACAGTAATGTGTAGTATGGTGTTCTGTAAACAGATGACTCACATACATTATGATAGCGTTGCTACGTGACAGGTAAACCAACGGTGAACAAATGAAGCCAAGATTAACGTAAATCAACAATGAACAAATGAAACCAAGATTATCGTATGATGTTCTGTAAACAGGCGTGACTCGCATTAGTTATACTAGCGTTGCTACAACAAAATGGAGCCAAGATTATCGTTTGAACAGCGGAAAGCGATTTTGAAGTGGTAGTTAAAAACCGAGAATGTTATTGAAGTTTAAAGGCAATAGAGACGTGTGTATAGAGCAGAACCGCCTACGCGAGAAACAATTGCACGCATTCGAGATAAATTATAGACTCATGATGCCGTATGTGATGTTCACAAGAGCAGATCTGGGTAGATCAGCTACACTGGCAGCACTTCGGTAAGAAATTGAAACGGCATGTGCTGCAATCACTGAAAACACTTTCGCAAATGTTGCTCAATCTGTAGTTCAAAGTGCTCAGAAGTGTATCGATGTCAATGGTGGGCTTTTTGAGTAACTGTTGTAACTGATGTAACTGTAAAAGTTTAATATGATTAGTGTTCAGCATTTTCTTTTGTGTGAATTCAGTTTTGTTATATTAACACATTTTTTTCTTTGTTTGAAGTGCATATACATTTTTTGGCACGCTCTGTATTTACCAAAAACTAAGTGACAGTATAATAAAATTTCTTAAAATAATAGCATTCCTTTACAATGATTATTTTATTGAAATTATAAAACATGTTCAAATTTTGAATTATTCAAAAGGAATAAGACATTGATAATCATAAATTTGTGAATGAAAAGTATATATTTCTAGATCCTGTTTCAGAAACTGGGGTTTTGGCTATAACCAAAGCATTAAAGATAAAAAAAAAAAACCAGAACTTTAGAGGAATCTTCAAATGACATTTTAAAAAATACAGTAGGAACTTAATTAATTGCTATTCCTTTGTTATTTAATAAATTTAATAATTAACTCATTAGAAAGTTGTAATTTTCAAAAACGTCTGAAAATTATAATAAAGAAAATGAAGGGAATATTAACCACTATTGACCAATAGCTTTACTGACAGTTTTTTTCAAAATTGTAGAGAAAATTCCGTTTAAATGATTAAGTTCACTAAAAAAAATAGTATTATTAGCAGCTCTCAGTTTGGCTTTCAACGATTTAAATCTACTAATTTAGCAGTATTGAATGTTATGGACAGCATTTGTGAAATGTCGGATAGGAGTGACCTTAGGATTAGGTTATTTCATGGATATACCTATGGCGTTTGACATAATGGATCATTGAATAAGTTAACGAAACTAGTGTCAGGGGAAAAACTTAAATTTGGTTTAAATTATGCCTAGAAAAAAGAGAACAAAAAGTTGACATTTATTTTGTAGACATAACATAAAAATAGGAAAATATTTAGGAATATATTAAAAATGAACGGTAGTATCTGGGGTTGCTCAAAAATCCGCATTAGGTCCCATACTACTATACTGCTATGTATACATTAATTATTTAGCAGTGTACCTTTAAATGAATCAGTAGTAAAAATGAATATTTTGGCTGAAGGCACAAGCATATGTGTTACAGGAAAAGAGCATAAAAATTTACGAGTGCATAAGATATATAGGATATAAATTACTCAACGGGTTCAGAACCAATAAACTAGTGGCCCATAAGGATAAAACTTTCATCATAATTTCCAATTTCCATCATAAAAATAGCAGGAAGCCTGAGATTCTCAACTTAAGATTTGGATCCAAATTTGTGCATTCAAACTTACACAACATTTTAGCATCATAGGCTGACGAACAGTTATTTTGGGGTCACTTGAGCTATGTCTCGCAGAGGTTTGGAAGACAACCAGCAATCGCAAAACCAGCTTTCCCCAGCTCCACTAGATGACACGCAAACGGACCATCCTCCACCCGCCGCCCACCGCCTTGTCGCCACTCACCACCGGTTTCTCCAGCACCATGTCGCAAGCTGTCCCCACCACCTCGAATTGCTTAGCGTTTGCTGGTCATTTTATTATTGTGAAGGTAAATCCGTTGGTCGAAGAGTTTGCCTCTCACACATCATGAGAATGTTAATTTTATGTCCAGGCTCTTTAGGTTTTGACTTTCTATATACAGAGTGAGGCATTTATAGTGTCGCGACCATTTTACTCTGAAACGAAGAGGAAAATTAAAAACTGCTTCAGACAAACTTTATAGTGCCCTTAGGAGAACAATTGATAACGATCTTAACTCGTCCTTGAAATGCCATTCTCAAGGTCATTTGGATTTTTTTTTCAAATTGAATGGTTTTTTTTCTTCTTCTTCTTCAGTTTTTCCCAGAATGGAAAAAGCGTTCAATTTTCAATATAAACGTACTGGTACATCTATCAGCTATGGGTATAGATGACGAGATATTGGTCAAATAAGACAGAAAATATTACACATTTACATTCATTTCTCTCTCTCCTTTGTTTTGTTGTTGCTATGACGGAAACTCGTTTGTTTATACGCAAATGCTCATTTGTTGACACCGGTACACAAACGAATGCTTATCATTGCCAATTCAAATCTAAAAAGACATTATTCTCAGTCAGTTTCACTTCGTTTTCAATTACCGATGTTCGATACACGATCAAGTGAGGATCGATATGGTTTACATTTATGGCAATGCTCATAAGAACGCTAGAACAGCTTGTAACTTATACGGAGATTGATATCCTAAAAGGAGGCAGCCATCTGTTAGAAATTTTCCACGACTTGCAAACTTATTCTCTGAAACGGGAGATCAAGAAAACACCATCGAATGAGAAGTGCTACTGGGGAACAGTTGCCGCTAATCCTCATGCAAGTTTCCGTCAACTGGAACATGATTCAGGAATCTCTCAAAGATCTCAGCGTCACAAATACCATCCATATCACATTAGCCTACATCAAGTCCTTCATGAGGATGATTTTTAGACGCGTTGAATTTTGCCAATGGGCTCTACTATAATTTCATAACTGTAACTTTTCGAACATTTTATTTTCTGAAGCGGTGACATTCACCAATCATGCTCAAGTGAACCGACATAACATGCAGTCGGTCCTGGTGGTGTAGTGGTAACCATACTTGCTTCCTATACCCAAGATCGCGGGTTCAAACCCGACCAGGATTGATGGATTTTTTCGGGCGTAAAAATCCTAAGTATGACTTCCTTCGGAAGGGAAGTAAAGCCGCGGGTCCCGTGTCGTACATTTACGGCACGAAAAAGAACATCAAGCCTGAAAGAAGAGGCCTCTGAGCAAAATTTGTCGGCCGTTTCACGCCCTGAATTGAATGGGACGCTGATGAAGTGTGATGTTAAAGACCTTCCGTAAATAAACAAATAAAAAAAACATAACATGCATTATTGGGTAGTGAAAATCCAAGATGGTTAAAGGAAGCAGAGCATCAGCGGCAATTATTGAGCTTGAACGTTTGGTGTGGCATTTTGGAATTTCGATAATTGGACCATACCTAATGGAAGTTAAACTTAATGTGCAGAAATACAGAACTTTTTGGACCAAGAACATCCAGTGTTGCTTGAAGATGTGCCCCTTATGGACCGGGCTGCAATATAGTATTAACACGATGGTTGTCCATCTCATTACTCAGCTGTAGCTCGAGAAATATTAAACAGAGAGTATCCTGGTCGATGGATAGGAAGCAGAGGACCTGCCCATAGGCCTACCTATTCCCCTGATCTCACTTCTCCAAACTTTTTCTCTTGGGGATATAAAGTTTATGAAGAAGTACCAACTACACCTGGTAAACTACGTCAACAAATTAGGAATGTCTGTGATAGAGTCAGCGAAGAAATGTTGAGACGTGTTCATCGATCTTTTGAAGCAGGTTTTTGAAAATGCATCGAAGTTAACGGTCATACTTTCGAGCATTTACTGAAATGAAATTATGTGTAATGTAAAAATGACATCGTTTCAATACTGTATATTGTACTGTACTATAAGCAAATTGATGCCAGTAAAGTGAAAGTGAGCGAAAAACATTTACGGTCTCTTTTGTCCAACATCTCATATCTATCACTTCTAGCTGATAGATGTACTCGAACTTTTAAACTGAAAATTGAATGCTCTTTCCTTTCACACAGAGGAAAAAAACACCATTCCATTTGAAAAAAAAATCAATTTGTTTTTGAAATGACCTTGAGAATGACATTTCAAGGACGAACTGAGGTTGCTCTCTCATGTCCCCCCCCCCCTAAGAGCACTTTAAATTTTATCTTAAGCTTTTTTGATTTTCCTCTTCGTTTCGAAGTAAAATGATCGCCACATTATAAATGCTTCATCTTCTATAAATATGTTTTTTTAATATCACGGCATAAAAGATAGGTAGATAATTAATAATCACGAGTATTTAGCAATTGACGGGCTTATTTATTGTAATACATTATTAACAACTTATGTAGAGAGAATGATGAAGTTGGGAACAAAAAATATAGGGCTTTTGAATGTGGGAAAATTATTATTTACTTACTGCTGAATTTGATTCCTAACATAACATCTCTAAAATATATATAATGAATTCTCTAATTTCAGATCATTTTAGCGATAATTGGCTACTTTCTGGCGACTTATTGGTTTCAGTTGGCGACAATGTTCAGCAATAATCTGGCAACCCTGTGTCAAATATGTCTAATTGTCAAGTTCAAAATGGCAGACTTATTTCAACTAAAGTATAGTGGAATTTGTATCATAATTTAGTAGAACATTAAGTATATTGTATATATTTATATTGTTAAAATGGGTAAGGGGTTTAATAATTACATGTGCAAGAAGTTTTTCCATCCGGCTTCAAGAGACAACCTTAAACGAGTAAGTAATTAGTACATTTTAATATTTGATTTTTTAAAACAAATTCATTTTAACATTTAAATTGTTGTTAATGCTTCTTCATGCAGGTATGGATGGCCGAACAGAAAGCCGAATCTTACAAAAAGAAGCAAGAAGAACTAAGGGTACAATATGAGAAGGAACAGGATCTGTACACTAACAAGTAAGAAACATCCATTAGAAAATCTCTTAACTTCAAATGTTTCGTAATCCTTTATTTATTTTATCTAACATAGGGTGCTTATTAACTTGAAGACCTTTAACTTTTTTTAGATGGTTGCATTTTTGCATTATAGTAACAAATATGGCATAATTAGGGGTGCATCAAGTCAGGAATAAAGGTATGCAGTTAGGAACAGATGTCGAATGAGGGTACCTATTCTTCCGGATGTTTTCGCCTAGAAAAATATCAGAAATAGTAGGGAAATAAATATTGTAATAAATATAAAGAAAATAAAATATGGTAAAAGCTTGATTATAGATGCATGGGATACCAGCCTGGAGAATGCATTGAACTCCAGTTTTCAGGAAGGCTACAGAGTAAAGATGGCCGTAGGCTTGGAGTTCAAAATGAGTTCTCTTGCCTGGTATCCTGTGCAGTTATAATTAACAATCAGCACCACGAAAGCTTAACATTTTGAATGCTTAAATCTTATCAATAATCAGTATTGTAAGAAGGAGCAAGTTAAGTACAAAATAGAAAATTATATTATCATTTTAAAGTTATAAACATTTTCCAAACATTATTTCCAACTCAATGTACTAAAAACTGGTCACCTCCCATTGCCTCTTCTCATCCCCCTTGTTTGTGCATTTTTTATACCTACAAGCTCCTCCTATCAGTCAAAAAGACAGGTACTGGCAGAATTTTAGTAGGTTTTCGTTGCACAGAATTTTAAAATGTTATGTGGTGCAAAAGGAATAGTTATGACAGATATCTCCAAGGTACATTTGAAGCAAATTTCTTAAACCATATTTATTAATATGTTGTGATGAGTGGCATTAAATGGGAAGAGTCATAAACAGTAGCAAACTGCTTATTTGAAATTTCTTATTGACTGATATGTGGTAAGTGAACTTTTTAAGCATTTTTCACCTACTAATCACTCAGAGTTGTGACTTGTTTGATTCTTTTTTGTTTCTGGAATTTGTGTATATTTTATTTTTCAAAACTTCAACAAAATTTCAAACAGTTCAATGTCATCTTAGCACCTCAAATCCAAAACAGTGTAAAAAATTTATTCAAATTAAACAAAACGGATTCCAGACTCGAAGAGAAAAAATCTGATATTTACAAGGTAATTGTAAGGATTGTGAAAAAACTATGTAGGAACTTGCATGACATTTCAGATCCAATGTTTACATGATTTTTTTCAAATTATCCCCTTCTATATGAATGTACTTCTTACATCTTTTCTGCCAGTAACGCATGATGCAGGCCAGTCCTTGTTCGATGCATCACATTTCTTGATCCTTTGCTTTAGTGTTCTGAAATTGAATGCCCTGGAGCTTTGTCTTTAGTGACTGGAATACATAAAGAAATCACATGCAGCAAGATTGAGGTTATAAGGAAGATGTAAACAGGTAATATTGAATTTAGCCAAAATTTGTATGACTTGATTTGCAATATGAGGTCATGCATTGTCATGATGAAGTTGTCATTTCTTTACAATGTGCTCCCTCAATGTAACCAATACTGACATGTAGTATGCTCCTCTAACAGTAATTTGAGGTAGAATGGCATGCTATTAAATCGTTCCCTTACAGTTAAAAAACATGATCACAATCACCTTCCCTGCAGATGGAACAACTTCCATCTATTTTGGTGTTGGAAAACCTGGCAATTTTTACACTGTGCTGGTTTGTTTTCCTTCAGGATCATAATGGTGCAGCCATGACTCATCACAAGTGAAAATTGATTCTAGAAATGCATCCTCTCCATCAGCAAAGAGATGCAACACCTCACAGCATGTCTCCATTTGCACAGCCTATTGTTCAGGAGTCAACAGATGTGGCAACCAATGTGCACAAACATAGGTTACATGGAGATGATCGTGTATAATTGTAAAGACAGCCATATTAAATTTTCAGCACTTCACTGAGTTTATATAATGTTATCCATTGATTCTGATGAACAATCCTTTAAGGTAGCTCAGAACACTAACAGAGAATTGTTAAGAATCAGTACCACATACCTGGGATGGGGGTTTCACTTCTTAAGTGCCCAATTGCCTGTTATAGCTTTAAAAAAATGGAAGTTTATGTTAGAAAACTGAAAATTTAAAGCTGTTACAGAAGTAATATTTTTTAATTTTTTGTTTTGTTTTTCTGTTTCTTTTATTAAATCCCACTCCAAGTGCTGCATCTCTTGGGGACAAGAAAAAAAATTAATTAACCTAAGGATAAACTAATCCAAATTATTTAGCTTAGGGGAATTTATGGCAGAAAAGACCTATTAGTGTTTGTCATTTTGCTTTAGTCCCTTAAAATTTGTCAAAAATGGGATGTTAAATTGAGTTATTTGTTTTATTCCAAAAGACTTGGTCATTTAATTATTTTAACAATCATTACAGTAATAGATTTTCAAAAAGTTCTGATATTTGTATCATTTATTGTATTGAGCATCATCAGAAAATAGTGCACTTGCTTATAATGGCCTTTAAACATTTTATTGTTATATTTGTTTGTATTGATATCTTACCAAAAGCATTGTACAGTATTATTTTGACAATTCTCTTTCATTGAGAGATTTTTACACCT
Organism: Metallyticus violacea; assembly: GCA_030762175.1. NCBI lineage: Eukaryota > Metazoa > Arthropoda > Insecta > Mantodea > Metallyticidae > Metallyticus > Metallyticus violacea. Next base: position 38,045,078 of record CM060836.1, read on the forward strand.
GCTAGATTATTTTGAAATTTCTTGCAGTTCAATCTATTCAAGAAGCAGTTATAGAGTAATAATGAAACTGTGATCATCTTCATGAATAAAGTATGTTTTTTTGGTTTTTGCAGGGCAATACTGAGCAAGGAAAGCAAAGACAAACTGAGTGTCAACTTTATGTATGAGCCTCCACCAGGCACAAAGAAGGAGCGTGAAAGAGAAGATGACGAGCCTGAGTATAAATTTGAATGGCAACGGAAATTTAATGCTCCCAGAGAAGAGTATATATTCTTTATCTTTGAATATGGGAGTAGATCTATAAGTTTTCGGCCTAACCATTTTCTAGGTATGATAAAGACAAAAACTATATTTCACTTTTGAATATAGTTACCCTTAATTGCAATACACAATTGCAATACACTTCTCACATCTTTGAATCAACATTTCAATTCCCCCAAAAATATTCTTAAATCTTGTCTGCAAAATGGGCATAACAGCATCCATCACTTCTTCATCACACTTAAAAGTCCTTCCTCGAAGATCCTTCTTGAGTTTTGAGAAGAGGAAATAATCACTGGGAGCTGGATCTGGGCTGGAGGGTGGATGGTTGAGCTCCTTGAAGCCGCATTTCTTCACAGCTTCCTTTGCAACAAGAGCTGCGTGCACAGGCACGTTTTCATGAAGAAGGAGCACACCATCACTCAGCTTTCCTCCGCTTTCCTCTGTGATGGAAACATGTAGTCTTAGCAGTAGGCCAGGTTAGTACTGCACATTTACTGTGGTGTTCCTTCCAAGTCAATGAAGAGTATTCCTTCACAATCCCAAAAGAATGTGGCCATAATCCTCTTGGTTGACTGAGTGACCTTGGCCTTATAGGTGATGCTTTGCCAGGTTTACACTATTCCATTGATTCTCTTTTTGACAATGGATCATAGTAGAGGACATAGTTCCATCTCCTATAACAATGGTTTATAAAACTTCTCTCTCATTGAAGTCGGTCCTGGTGGTGTAGTGGTTACCATACTGGCCTACTAAACCCAAGATCGCGGGTTCGAACCCGGCCAGGACCGATGGATTTTTTCGGGCGTAAAAATCCTAAGTATGGCTTCCTTCGGAAGGGAAGTAAAGCCGTGGGTCCCGTGTCGTACATTTGCGGCATGATAAAGAACCTCAAGCCTGAAAGAGAGGCCTCTGAGCAAAATTTGTCGGCCGTTTCACGCCCTGAGTTGAATGGGACGCTGATGACCTGAGCTGTTAAAGAGCATCCATAAATAAACCAATCAAAAAAAAAAAAAATCTCTCTCATTGCCATGGCAGAGCTCCAAAAATACCTGACAATAGATGACTCTTTCCTGCTTTTGGACTGAGGAAAGAAGTCTAGACACCCATCTTGCACTAACCTTATTCATGTTAAAATGTTCATGAATAATTCAAAGGACTGTTATTTTTAGAAATGTGCAAACTTACTGCTATTTCTGTAACTTTTAGTGCCAGTTTACCATAATTTCTCCTTCCACAAGAGCAATGTTTTCAGGAGTGAGCACCTCCAAGGGCCGACCTGCATGCTCTTTGTCTTCAATGCTTTCTTGATCCATTTGAAAAAGTTTGGCCCATTCTTTTACAGTAGAATATGAGGAGGATGCTTCCCTATTTGCTGTTTAATTGCGGTTTAGTTTCATTTGGAGTAAGTCCTTTTATGAAGAACTTAATAACAGCTTGTTATTCCAATGTGAACATGTCACAATCTTCTACACATAGCCTGCTTTTTGCAACTATATCTGAACAACTGAACACAGCAGAGCTGGAGTTAACAGCTGCAATTATTTACTTAACAGATAAGGGTTTTATAAAGGCGATAATTCTTATCGGCAAGGCCGGAAACTTATGGTTCTACCCTCATATTTTCTGGTTTTTGCTGTTAAAGAGAGAGTGATAAATCTGTTGGAGAAAAAAAGAAGTAAATCATGATCAGATTCTTTTGATTTTGTTCTAGTTATTGCAAAGGAGATTCAGAAATTAGAGATCAGCCATTTGGAATACAAGTTCGTAATGTGCGTTGCATTAAGTGCCACAAATGGGGTCACATAAACACAGGTATGTAATCCTTTGCAACTGTTTACAATGAGAAACTAATATATAGATTTTGGAACATTTAACACAATGGAATGCAGTTTATTCTACAATTCCTTAAATTATGTGTATTAGTAATATTCTGTGATCCATTTATCTGGTGACCGATGCAATGATTGCTATGTTAGTCTTGAATTTCATATTATTTGTCTTATTCCAAGAGTAAAGTCGTGCTGTTACCAGATTTTATGAAGAGAAATTCCTAGGTGATCAAGTACCAAGTCAAATACAATTCATAAATTAATAGTATCCACACACTTTGAACAAACTAAAGGATAACACCCATAAAGAGATAAATTTAATTTCTGAAAGATAGTAAAGAAGAATTAAAAAGTTCACATACAGATGTCAGAAATGTATGGAAAATGAAAGCAAGTGATACTAACATCTCCTTGTGTGACATAGAAGCGCACATAACCTTTTAAGCACCTTAAAATATAAATGAAATCATAGTATGAGTCGAACTAACTAATGATGTGAACAGAGTTTCGTGAAACAAGTTCTATAGACAAGTAAGTGGAGCAGTAAGAGTGTTTAGTTCAACTCAATCATACTGTGATTTCAATTATATGATTGGCTTCAATGTACAAGTTCCAATTAGCATCTCTACCTTAGAATTTATTTATAAGACTGTCACTCTGATATTATTACAGTGACTATTATGTTCCTTCTTATCAGTCAATGATTCCAGTGCTGCTTGATTATCAGATAATTGGATGATCAAAATATATATATAAATTAACACTAATAATAAAAGTAGATAAAGATAAAACACAGAGAAAGAGTCACACTTGAAACTGCTATATTTCGAACTACTGCGAGTTCTTCAATGGCAAGAAGTCTAGCTTCTAGCTTCTAGCTTCTTGCCATTGAAGAACTCGCAGTAGTTCGAAATATAGCAGTTTCAAGTGTGACTCTTTCTCTGTGTTTTATCTTTATCTACTTTTATTATTAGTGTTAATTTGTTACATTGTTAATAGTGTTTCTTTATTTTTATGTTTCATTAATATTATATATATATATATATATGTACATTTAATTGATATATATATATATATATATATATATATATATATATATATATATATATATATATCAATTAAATGTACTTACGAAGCTGTTTTATATATATATATATATATTTATTATTATTTATAATTATATGTGTTAATGAACAAAATATTTGCATTCCATAGAGGAGTCTTAGACAAGTAACTTTAGATAAGGAGCCCAGGGTCAAAGGTATCAAACGGGTTAGAGCTTAAAGTTTCAAAAGGATATGCATGTCACTGACTTTCTAAGTTCCATTTGAAATGGTAATAAATACTATCTGATATGCTACTCACTGATATATATCTTTATTATATGACTTTATTAAACATCTGCATCTGGTACACCTCTGAAATGTTTATTTTATTATAATAATTATTTTTTCACAACAGGCATTAGTGTCAGGTGAAATTAAAGCATAGCAGGATATCTTATTTCAATTGCATAAAGGAATTAATGAGTTAATTTCTGATTAGCCTCTTGCTTTCCCATAAATCTTTCGACAAATTCAATAAACTGCAACTATTTTACAATTCTTCAGTTTGTAATTTATTTGGCGAGTTATTTGGTCTTATATCTTATGGTTACAAAACAAACAATTGTTGCATGTGCCAATGACAACATTAGGAAAAAAGTAGAATCATGACTTAGTTTTTAACAACTGAATTCCTATTAGCACATCAGGGTAGTGGCATACAATCATATTTAACCTGAAATTTTGCAGATTATTTTAACACTAAATTGTGAAAATGCTGTTCATTTGTTTATGGCAACCAGCAATATTTTGATTATTAAAGAGGCTTGAAGCCATTCAAATACAAATTTTACCACTATTTAACTTTAATATGAATTTCTGGGCACCATATTTGCAATTACTTCAATAGCCAATAACTTTGACATGTTACATCTTTGGTCCCAAATACCCTATTTCAAATTAAGTTCCCTTTATATACAGTGTAAATATTTTGGTGTTGTTCATTAACATCCTATATATTATAAAATTGCCATTTACTTGTCTTCTTCCATAGAAGAACTCGAGCAGTTCGAAATATAGCAATTTTTCTCTTAGTGTTTTATCCTTTTCGGCTTTTATAATTACTGTTAATTTGTTACTTTATTTTTATTTTTATTTTATATATTATATATATATATATATATATATATATATATATATATATATATATATAATTAAACTAATGAGAGTTATAGAAGCTAAACTGAATAAAATGGATACAAGTCATAAAAATAGCTTAATATTTTAAACTCATTGTCTTCGTTGAAATACTGTGCTATTTGTGTGTTTCTTGTTTTATTCATTTCTGCTTTACTAGATCTTGTTATTGTTCTTTACAAGTTACTTTATTTTTAATATTAAGTATATAGTATTTTTATGTGTGCATTGTCATTTTGGTGTTTTACACAAGATGTGAAAGGTTAACCTTTTAGTTGGCTATTCTGAATTTCTTCTTTTCATATAGCATACATTTAATTTTTGTTTATTTGCATATTTTCTTTAACATCTCAAGTCATCAATATCCCATTTAATTCAGGGCTTGAAGCAGCCAACAAACTTTGCTCAGAGTTCACTTTTTTCAGGCTAAAGGTTCTTCTACATGCTGTAAATCTAAGACATGGAACCCATTGCTTAATTTCTCTTCAGATTTTTAGGCCCAAAAAAATCCATTGACCCTGCCCAGGATTGAACCCACAATCTTGGGTTTACAAGGCATTTCTTTTTGGAGCTTACTTTTGCTGCAATTAAAATTTTATCATACAGTAATTTTCTGTTAAAATTCTGAAAATATTACTCTCTCCTTTGTGTATGCGAGATGCTGAATATATTTTCTTGTTAATCCCTTTGAAAACTTGATGCTAATATATTTTATTTATGTGAATTTTATTTGTGGAGCTTTCCATTGCGCTGTAAAAATAATGCCAGTGGATTGCAGATAATTTCTTCCAATTTCTTTATTTCTCAAAGACCATTGAAGTAGTACAGGAAATTTAATACCTTAAGAAAAAGGATTTCCCTTATGTTGTAACTTAGAATGCAGTTTGCAGAAAAGTTCATTTTCACGCATTTATGGATAATGAGACAAACTTTTGTTTGTAATCTGATAAGGAAAATGATGATAAAAGTTTCAGGAAATGATGCTGACTAAATGTGACATATATGAAACACATGATCAGGTAGGCATGCAGGACAAATGTTAGTGCCAGAACCTAACTGATTCTGCCAATATTACTGCTGCATATTTACATAACATAATTTGTATGCCATTGTTGGAATGAATATTGATGTGCAATGTGATGTATCATTTGTGAATGCCTATGACTCCACTGTAAATCAAAATTTGCCATAGCAGTATGTACATTGCATGAATGTCCTCTGGTCACTTGCATTGCATTAAAAGACAAACAACTAATCCAAAAATAATGTCTGTTTGAAAGTGCAGCAGATTCTTTAAAATGCAACTGCCTAGTCTACTGGTTGTTTACTTCTTCCATCCTTATAAAAAATTTTATCAAATAAGTCACAGAATGTACAGTAGCTATTGTCCCACAATAGAGGAAAGCTTTTAGAAACTTCAAGTGCTAACTCATTTCCAATTTTTGACAATCAGATTGAAACCTTTAATTTTTATGGATATACAAGTTGGTATCCAGAATATTCGGGACTGGTGCTGCCATCTGGTCAAAAACTTACTTTGAGACTAATGACCACCATCACCCTCAAAGTAGTTCCCTTCCACGCGTATACACCGGTCCCAGCGATTCTGCCATTTTCCAAGTGCATCTTGGAAGTCACGTTCTTTGAGAGTGTTTAGCACAGAGCATTTCTTCTTGAATCCTCTCAATTGTGTCAAACTGATGTCCTTTCAACTTGATTTTAAGTTTGGAGAATAGAGTGCAGTCGCAGGGTGCCAGGGTGTGAGTACAGTGGGTGGGGGACAACCATCATGTTGTTTTTCATCAAAAAGCTCCTGGTGAACAAGGAATTGTGATAGGGTGCATTATCGTGAGGCAACAGTCAGCTCCCTTGCCGCCAAAGTTCGGGCCGTTGCAAAATGTCACAGTAGTACATGGAATTCACTGTTTGATTTGGTGGGATGAATTCTTTGTGCACAATCCCCTTGGTATCAAAGAAAACGAGGAGCATGCTCTTCACTTGTCTCACTTTTTTTGGTCTTGGTGAATTCAGGCTCTTCCATTGGGAGGATTGTTGTTTTGTCCCAGGGTCATAAGCATACATCCAGCTCTCATGGTGATGACCCTGAACAAGAAGGTTGGGTCATCGGTTAGGCCTGATGAAGCTCAGTGCAAACTTGAACATGCTGCACCTTCTGATCAGCAGTCAGGATCTTTGGCACAAATTTTACAATGGCACAATGCATGCCCAATTCATCAGTTAAAATTCGTTGGCATGTTCCATAACCAATTCCCACTTCATGAGCAAGGTCTTCAATAGTTCGACGTCGATCCTCACAGACAACGTGTTGAACTTTGGCAATAATGTCAGGTGTTGTGCAACTGACTGGCCTACTGGTGTGAGCATTGTCTTCAATAGCTGTATGGCCGGCCCTGAATCAAGCGTGTCCAGCTCATGCTTTGTCCCCAAAATACTTATTGAATCATTGCGAGGGTCTCCCTAGCATTTTTCCTGAGATTTGCACAGAATTTTATGCATACTCTCTGTTCTAATCTTGGATCCATCATTAAATTGCCACACACTACACACAGAGTATCATGAAAAGTATTATAGAATCTCAACACATCTACCCAGCTGCATGAAACTTTAAACACTCACTCCTCAGATGTACTAGAATTGCCACCTAGAGGTACAAAACTCTACTGCAACTGTTGAGATGGCAGCACCATCCAAATATTGTGGATACCACCTTGTATTGATCAGGCATTGGGAACATTCATGCAATGTACACAGTGCTGTAACACAGTATGTTTTATATATGTCATTAAAGACTTCTCAAGTATACAAGAAGCATTTGGAAATGATTTACAATAGCAATGTTTTACAAATATTGTGTTATATATGGGCACATCCATTCATATGGTAAGGACTGTACTAGTACATCATGCAGATGCTAGATGGCAATTGTAAGTAGAGTTTGTAGCAAAAATAGAGTGTTCATTTGTTGTCAATTAGAGAAAGATGAGGACAAGATGGAAAGGTGACTATTATGTACAAAGATAGACTGCATGTATTTGTGGAAGAAAGGCATCAAAACTGCAGAAATTCAGATGTTAACTTTAATATGTAATCAAGAAGTTTCTGCACAGAAAATCAAATATAATGGGGTCAATAGATTCACGAGCAGCAAAGAATCTACATACAAGAATGTGACTAATGGTTGTCTGTTAATGTCATGGTCTCCCAGGAATATTGTCTGAATTATAGCTGATAGGTATATAACCTTTGATGAACTATAATGTCAGACAGGCTTCAACTATGCACATCATTATTCATGATGATTTGAAAATGAAAAGGTTTGTACACATTGGGCTTACAGGACTTGACACAAGCACAGAAGGCAAAAGGATTGAAATCTGTTGTAGGCTACTGGAAAGACATAATGAAGATCTGAATTTTTTAGAGCAGCTTGTGACTGATGACAAGTCATGGTGTCACTACCACACATCGGAGAAGAAAGTTCAATTCATGCAATGGAAATATCTAGGCAGTCCCTAGCCCAAGAAATATTGTGCTACTCCATCTGTGGGCAAGAAGATAATCGTTGTCTTTTGGGTGATTTCAGGCATACTGCTAATGAACAGGCTTCCTGAGAAATAACTGTCAACAGCAAGGTTACAGCTACTCCTTTATGTGGCTTAGATGCAGGATTCAGCAATGGCAAAAGGGAAAGTGATCAATAGCAGAGTTCCGCCAATGGCAATGTGCAGCCCCACATCAGCAACATGAAGACTGCAAAATTAGCATTACTGAGATTCATTGTTGTGCTTCATTCATCATATTCACTAATATTACTCTTTCTGATTGTGCCTTCTTTGAGAATATGACTCATTGCAAAGTAAAATTTCAGGAACAAAGAGCTGTGAATGGTGAATGATGGCATAGCATTCCCAAACAATGGTTTTATGGCATCGCAATGAAGTTTCTGGGAAAATGACAGCATTGCATTGATGTTTATGTGGAGTATATTGATACAGCTCATGTGCATTGAACCATAGTGCATAATAAAGTACAAAAAACAATTATTGTAAATAATTTCCAAATGTCCCTCGTACATATTAACATGACATTAAATTGTGAAATTCACTTAATATTCTCTAACAATAGTATACAAGTTGTATGTAAACTTGAATAGGTTACACTGACATAATGCATTGCACTCTGGAGCTAACATTTGTCCTGTATGACTATCTGGCCATGCATATTATGTATACGATATTTGATCAGCATCAGTTTCTGAAACCTCTTGCACTTCCTTTATGAATAGTATCTATTTTTTATTCAATTTGTGACACAATATGCAAAGAACTGTTTAGAATTCACTTAAGTTATGCTGATGCAGAAATAGTTGCCTAAGAATGTGATATATTGAACTTATAGATACAATGTAAGGTGCATTAAAAAATCAAGACCAATTGATGAAATTTGTCATGTATGGAGAAAAAATGAAATCAAATATATGTGAACTTGGTAAATCAAATTATATGACTTTAGCATAGGGCTAGTTAGAAACATGTGTGTTCACTGCACACAGGTCGGAAGACAGAAAATAGTCCTGTTGCAAAATAATATCAGGCTGAATTCTTCATAATGTTTGTATGAAAATGCTTTTCTGCAACTATGAAGTGAGCAAGCTTGTGTCTATTGTGTTTTTGAAGAGTCCACAATAAGTATGGGTTGGAAGCAGTGCTTGTCAAAAACTCATGCATGGACAAAAGAGGCCTGTGACCAGAAAACTCAGTACAGGTAGATCATCTGGGACAATTTGCTTGTGATTCCACTGTCAGTGTTCACAAATTGACGTTTCAGACAAGCAAACATATTGAAATACAAGGAAAAGATTAAGCAACCCTTTCTGATGGCTGAACATGAACAGAGAGGCATTGACTGAGCTAAGGAACACATCACCTGAAAGGAAGAATTGAAGCATATAATATTTAGTGTAAAAAATACATCATCAAAGATTCTGATGATTGACCAAACTACTGGCATGATCTTAGAAAAGAAGAGGAAGTGTTTGCAAAGAGGCAGCAAGGAGAAAAGTGTCTGATGGACTGGGGTGGATTCTGATATGGAGAGAAGGCACATCTTGCTTTCCATGCAGGTTGTGTAAAAGCCATAAACTATCAGATACGCTTTAAGAGCACTTTTTACCTGTTGCAGAGAGGATTGAAACATAGAATTAGATTAAGCTTATTGTATGATTGAGTCAAACTACACACTCCTATTGGCTCCATTTACTTGTTTAAATATAGAATATTCTCAACTAATCGTCTGCAAAATATGTTCTACCTTTAAACAGGAGTATGTAGTTTGACTCAGTCATACACTAATCTTAATTATATGATTAGCTTCCATGTACAAGTTCCAATTAGCATTTCAAGTTTAGAGAATTGGATATTTCAGGACAATGCAACTATCCACAAGGGAGTGGTTTCCCTATAAAAGTATTAAGTGTCATGGAATGATTCTCCATTTCCCCAAACCTAAACTCTTTGGTGAATGTATACAGGTATTATGGGAAGTAATATGCCAGGTGCAGAAATTAAAGACCTCTTATTATATCTACATGGAATAAACTTGAATTTTCTATGTTACAGAAAATTAGGGGAGGGTATGACATTGTGTGATTTAGGTTGTTTTGAAAAAGGGTTCATTTATAGGATATTAATGATAAGTGGTCTTCTCATTTTACAACAGACTGTTGTTTTATTTGGCAGTCTGTGATAGGAATGCATTTATTTGTAACTAATCATATGATAAAGATTATATAATTTGATATACTTAAGTAAAATATATTTATTTCAATTTTTATCTTTTCATGACAAGTTTTGTTAGTTGGTCTTATCATTTTGCAATGCACTGTAGGAAGATTTTTAGGTAGTACAGAAAATTAAATGACATTTTTCTATAAATAAGCTTTGAATTATCATTAAAAAATTGCAAGGCAAAATAGGAGTGAACAGCAGTTCATACGCATATCACATTGCTGTTTCCATATCCATTTTAGATTCTTCTGTTTATGCTCCAACCTCTTCTGAGAACATTAAAAAGAAAAAATACAGATTGTACAGTAGCAATTGCCCCACAGTACAGGAAAACTTTTTGAAACTTGAAGAGCTAACTTGCTTCCAATTTTTGGAATCCAAATTCAAACCTAATTTTTTATGGATATATTGATCAGGCACTGGGAAAATGCATAATACCCATGCAGTTCTGTTTTGACACAAACATTGATGAATGGTTATGTATGTGATTAGATGACATTCGTGCAATATGCACAGGTTCCTAAGCTTTAAGAATCATATTGTACAGTTTGCCGGTGCATTGTTAGTCTAAAGCAGAAAATATCAGAATACATTTTTTTTTTTTCAATATTCTACATGTGTTACCATTATTGTACAGTGTGTATAAAGGATTGGATTGACAGTGGCTTTTGTGATCATGGGTATTATCTTTGGATATTTGCAGATAAGGAATGTCCTATGTATAATCAAGCATCAAGCTCTGATCATACAGCACCATCACTGGATCCCTTGATTCTTATTCAGCAAATGAGAGAAGATGGGTTGGCAATGAAAAAGAGTGCCTTGAGTCTGCAGCAGCATATTAGCTTCCCGAACAATCAGGTAATAACCAACATGGATTGTTTAAAAGTAAATGCCTGATAGTATGTTCACTGTCACTACCAAGTTTTAATACTTGTACTCTAGGTGAAATTCTGCAGATCCTGTAAAGATAATGCCAAAGCTTTATTTTCCAATATTTTAGCAATAAGAACACTTAGTATATGCTTTATATAACTGCAGGTAAATAAATGCAATAACTGTAATTGGTAAACATTTTAAGAGTTCTAATTCAAATTACAGATTACAATATTCTCATTATTTTACTATTTCTCTTAAAGGAGTTATAAAGTAAAATTCTAATTTCATATCATTAACTCATTCTTTTCTTGTTTTTATGAAATAACAATTTTGTTCCATTAATAAGTTATAAAGCTGCATTCTTTGTAATAATGCAAGTGATTTTAATTTGTTACAGCAGCTTCTTTCAAGTGATGAAGATGATAACACAAAACAATCTGAGGTGGAATTTTTGAAATCATTGTCTGTAAAACAAAAACGAAGATTACTCAGGTTGGTTTTCTAAATTATTGTGCATCTTTAGAGAGCATAAGTATGAGGCACAGTTCGAAAGAAAACTTAAAATCAATAAAAATCAGAATCATGTAATAGACAACATATACAGCATGCACCTGAACAGACTGAAATTGAAAATCCCTATTTCACCAATGATTACAGCTGTAGTTAAGAGCATGGAAAAATCAAATCCTACATTTAAGTCCAAAGATTTAACATGATTCATAGTCCAATGTGCTGCTGCAATTTAGGGGGGCAGATCTCGGATCTACCATTGCAAAATGCTAGAAAGCTAGAGAATAACTCGAAAGCAACAGATTACAGCTAATGGTGGGTCTTGGTACAGTAGAACCTGAATTCATTGTTTTTGGAGGGACCGGGTTTAAAAAATTATGGATGCAGGAAATGATAGATACAGGAACTGTATAAATCATGTTTTAAAATAAATAAAGCCAATATATAAGCAAACACTATATTTTTACATCAATTTTACTTGTTACTGTGTACATATTTTACACTTTGTTGTTGGTCCCGGTGGTCTAATGGTAACCATATGTGCCTTGTAGACCCAAAATTGCAAATTCAATCCTGGCCAGAGTTGATGAATTTTTTCAAGCATAAAAATTCTAAGTATGGCTTGTTCAGAAGGTAAGTAAAGTTCAGGGTCCCATGTCGTAGATTTACAGCATGTAAAAGAACCTCTAGCCTTAAAGCAAAAGTCTCTAAACAAAATTTATTGGTCGTTCCACACCCTGAATTGAATGGAATGCCAGTGATATGAGAAGTTGCCCAAAGCTCTCTGTAAACTTCCTCTTTTATGCCTTGTAAGACCACTTTTAGTGTTCCATATTGGTGTCAATTTTTGTCAGTTCCTTTTCCATTAATTCCCCAACTTTTTCAGTGATGATTCATAGTAGACATCATTTTCTCCAAATGTGCTGGACCTAGGTTTAACTCTACTCCACCAATAATAAGCAGAGCCATTATCACAACAGGTACTAGAAGTTATCTTAATCTTCCTGCTATCCCCATATCTTTTCTGTGCATTTTTCTACATCTAAAACAACCTATTCTTATTCAATATACTTTTAATTTATCACCCATATCATATTTTTTACAAAACTCCCAGTTTATTAAAAAGTTGGCTTATATGTAGTTTCTTCTAGAAAGTTCTCTAATTTCAGTTTCTAGTAATGGCTTATAATTTGAGGAATGATAAATAAAAATGAAGTTTTAATGAATGAATGAATTGATTGATTCTTAATTTTTTTTACATAATCCTACTTACTATTTCCATAATTTCAGTTAACTAATTGTTGAGCCCTTGTCTTATATTCATCAGCAGTTTCCTAACATAATATCCAGGAGATTTGGGCTGAGTTACACCTAAAAATTAATTTATATTAACCTAAATCTAGAAAATTGAAGATATTTCCATTAACAATGAAACATATGATCCGAAAGCTACAAACTAATTGAACATTTATTTCTAAGTGTCTGTATGTCCCTATTTTCTGCAGCCTACTTCAGATTGTAATGACTTTAGATATTCTTTTTCACAGTTAATAAATTCTTCAAATTTATAATATCTTGCCTTTCTGATCCATTTGTGTCTTAATCTTCCCAAGTATTCCCCTCCATTTTTATGTTATTTTCTCCATTTAATAATTTTTTTCCATAATATCTCATCCTTAATATTTTTCCATTTCCTTCGGCAAATTTTTTGTCTACATCTTCAATCTCTTCACAGTAACAAATAATGAAAGCTGTTTCTCCACACATAGGATAAATTTCTAGAACTATACTATCTTTTTACTTCTTAAATTAGCTACTCCTGTTCTTGCCCAAGCATAACTCTCTACCAAATTTATCATACAAATCTATATTTTTTTTCTTTTCCATTCTTGTTTCTTAACTTAAAATTTTCCTATCACTCAGGCTACCAAATATCTTTTGCCTATCCATATCTTTGATTCAGTCTTACCTCTTTCAAAAGTCTCTAATATTACATTCCTTTTTTCTCTCCCATACATCGCCCATTCCAGTTTTTTGTAAAATCAAGTTGCAACTCAAGAACCTTTCCACTTGCATTTCTCCTGCATATTAAAAATTATTTTGTTATATATTTCCTTCCTCTAAATTTACTACTTGCTTTCCACCACAGCATTATATTTTCTCTTTCTAGTCAGATTATTTTAATTTCTGATGTTTTTCGTAATTCAGTTCTTATTATTCGCATAGCTAATTTTCCTATAACTACTGTAATTTTCTTGTGCTTATTACATTCCTCATTGACTCTCTACCTAATCCATAAATAATATTTTCTTATCACTTGTAATTGTTCTTTTAATTTCCAACGTGCATTCTTTCATACATTTATTACTCTTTTTGAAGACCATAATTTTAGATATAAGTTTTAGTTGTAAAGCTAATGTGAAATAAACTTTGTGCTTTTGGTAAATATTAGCAAAATCGTAACTGAAAAAGAGAATCAGAAGCTAATATTATTTGTTTTTGCATAATAAGTAACAGCCAATGGTGTTTTTAACTAATTCTCTCCAATTTCCATGACCTTAATTTTAATAGAAAAATGACTAATTAAATAAGGCTATCTTCATGTCATATTTACTCAGTTTTTTACTTTCTGAAACATCAATCATTGTATCACCCAATTTACATTTCTTAGATGTATAGGTAATGCTAACAGCACTACTGAAAAAACTTGGTATTACACTTAAGCACTTTATTTTAATACAATAATCTCTCTTTCACATCTGAACTGAAGGACAATGTAAATTCTACTGGCTCAACAAACAATATTTCATTCATTCTTTAATTGTTAGAAGCTCCAGGGTTGCCAAGTACATATTCAGTTAATCTACAAGATGGTAGGCATGCTGCATTCACTGCAGCTATAATTCAAAGTTGCAATGAATTTAATTGTCATGTTCTAGGTCACGGAGTAAGACTTGATCCTTTCTTTCATGCACTTACCTTCAGCTTTCTCTGCTGGCCTTTTGGGTTCCTCCAGCGATGTTAACTGTAATTGAATTAGTTGGTTAAGAATTTTAGATTTAAATGTTAATGTAATTTGTAAATAATTCACTCCTGCATGCTGAAATAAAATGATAATGCTGCTTGTACCTCTCGCTTGTAAACATTACCGACATAAAATCATCATTCTGCCTGGGCCCTTCTTACAAAATTATCATATTTTATTGTTCTTTTCCTTCATTTTCTATCTCTTTATGACTGTTATAGTTGAACCAATTAATAGCAAGTTATATGCCTATTAAATCTGTGCCCACCACTTTTCAAATTGAGGATCACCAACTTGCATCACAAATAGAACAGTTTACCCGAACTGCCTAACTATTCCGGTGGTCTAGTATAACCTACTAGTGAGAATTCTGGGGTACATCTATCTGCATAGGATCAAAACTCACTTCGATAGTGCAAATTTATAACTAGAGTTTTTCATTTCAGAACTAAAATCTAAGTATTTTATGTATGTCAACATGTCAAACACAATGTAAATAATATGAAAAAGGACAGTTGAAAGAAAGAGGAGACAGATAGAGGCAATGTTGTGAGCTAAGGAAGAAAAACATATTTACCCATAACCACCTGATTACCCCACCCTTTCTTTACCATATCTTCATCCCTCACATACACACATTCACTTTTCAGGCTTATCCAGTAGTGCAACAGCAGCCTATGCTTGCTTCTGCCACATTAGAATTTTACCCTTACTGTAATGTTTATATTAAATATGAAAATGTCATATCAAATTATTGTTTAGTCTTTATGTCAAAAAAGTTATCTTTAAATTAAATTTTAAATTTATCAACTGGTTCTGAGCTGGAATAATTTTAACAACCACTTCAGAAGAACCGGCTAAATGACACCACTGGTAACAGCTGATGCAAAATTTGAAACTTTATTTGAAAAACAATTTTATTTTCTGATGTGCAGTAGCTTAGCCATATTTATTTTGTTTATTTATTTACTTTTTATTTATTGAAGAGCAGAATGGTATTAATATTATTAACTAGTAAACATGTTTTAAATGTGATTTCAGAAAACTAGAAGAATTGGAGAAAAATGATAAGGATTTGAAGACAAATAAGAAAAAGAAGAAGAAGAAAACAAAGCGTAAAGCAAAAGAAAGTGAAGATAGTACTGATAGCTCTGGTTCTGAAAAGAGAATGCGCAAAGAAAAGAAGAAAAAGAAGAAAGGAAAGAGCAAAGAGAAGAAGACAAAACACACAAATAAAAGAGAGAGTTGCCATTCCAATAGTGAGCTACAAAATGGAAATTCAACATTGGAAGAAGTGTTAGGAAGGAGTATTAAGTTCTCTGGACTTAGTGGCAAAACAATAGCAATAAAGCAAGAGCCCAATACTGATGGCAGTTCTAGCAGACCAACTCATAAAGTATACACACCTTATGAGAATCATGTAAAGGTTGAAAAGGACAGAGAGACAGGCTCCAGACATGAAGGCCGAAAAAATAAAGATGATAGGAATGATAGAGAGAGATCAAGTGACAGACACAATAGTAAGAGTAGGAAAAGAAAATCTAGTGAAAGCAGTGATGAAATGCACAGAAAAAGGCATAGACACTGACTTAAATCACAAAAGGCAAGATGTGATGTATATGTATATGACAATCGTAGATTGCATGTGAACTTTTATAAAAATGTTTTTGTCACTTTTAACCAGGCAAAAAAAAAGTTATTATGCTGTGCATATAAATAATGTACATGATTGAGAAATAAATAAAAATGTGTTTTAATAACTTTACAAGAGATCGCTAGAAATGTTTTGTTAATAATACTATTGTAGCATTGATCTTGATCATAAACCAAAACACTGTAATGAAAATTCAGATATTAAAACTATTTGTATCAATAAATCATGAAATAGAAGTCAAAGTATAGAGAATTTAAATTTTTTAAGTATACTAAAGCTGAAATGTATGACATGATAGTTCTTAAGAATAAACATGCATTTGTTAATACAATGTCTACAAATGTCCATTTTCAGTTAACAAGATCTGCAGAGTGCTTTTTTTTTTGTTTTAATAGTGTTTAACGCCAGTTTTTACTACTGAAGCACCACAGACAGTGAATCCTAAGTATGGCTTCCTTTGGAAGGGAAGTAAAGCCGTGGGTCCCGTATCATACATTTATGGCATGAAAAAGAACCTCAAGCCTGAAAGAGAGGCCTCTGAGCAAAATTTGTTGGCCGTTTCATGCCCTGAATTGAATTGGACGCTGATGACCTGAGATGTTAAAGAGCATCCATAAATAAATCAACCAAAAAAAAAAAAATAAATAAATAAAACAGAGTGAACACTGATGATACATGAAATGAAATGATATATTAGAAAAGGATTTTTTTTAAAGAAGGAAACTTTCCAGGTCTAAGTTTAGGGTACCTCCCTGACATTTGCCATTTATGAGGACTAAGGAAAACCTAGAAAAACCTCAGTCAGGGAGGACGGTCCTGGTGGGATTCGAACCCCAAACCTCCTGCTCACGAGTGGGCATCTTAATGCCCTTGGCCACCCATGGAGGTTTGAGTGGTGTTGATAATGGTTAGGTAAATAGCTGATCCTAAATCATCTTGGTTTTTCGAATATAATAAAATTGGTTCAAGATTTTCATTCACCAATAAATATGTACATTTTTACGGAATTTGGGAATCCACACAGTGAAACTTTTGTTAATCTTATTGTGTGTTTGTGAAACTTAAAGAGAGTTTTAATGTGACGACATGATTTTTAGTGTTTTACTTTAAATCAAAATAAGATGTACATTTTGTTTGTACATTTGGCTTCATCAGTTTATATTAATACATAACTACAAATTTATTATGTATATATATATATATAACTCTATAATTTAGTTTCCAAGAAACCCTTCACAATATAAAATTATGTTTTAGAGATTTCCATTTAAGAGAGTTTTATTTAAAACAATATTGTTTTCATAGCATATGCTGTAATATCTGATCTTTATTTACTTCATACAGGGCCTCTAGCAAGAGATATCTTCTCACCCACCCAGGCAACCATATTCTAGGGCTACAGCCAACTTTCACTTTGCTAGGTGCATGAAAAGTGTGACCTATTGAAAATTGGTGGTTTGCCAGTACTTTAAACTTCATGACTAGCCCCCCCCCCCCCCTACCCTGCCAAAGTCTATATTTAATGAAAATATTTGTCATGTAATAGAACATAAAAAACAGCCATTACTAAGTTGAATGGGTAAAATATCAAAACACAGTATTGAGTATTAAATATTAATACAAGATTAAGGCAGAGTTGCCTCATTCATTCTCTAATGTAGCAAAATCAAAAGCTTTATGCTGAGACTGGAAGTCAACAAACCATATATTAATTTTATTAATGCAAATAATGAGTTAAATCTGTAGAATGTTAAATGAATTTCTTGAAATGTTTAAATAAAGGAGATACATTAGTCAAAGAAGTGTACTTATGAAGCTGTTGACAATGGAGTGGTATATATATAAACAATGTATACAGTTTTTTTCACATTCTCCATTCACTTACATAAAATTTGGAACATATGTAAGTGAATGGAGTTAGTGTGAAAAAAACTGTATACATTGTTTATATAGAGATACATTAGGTTTCATATCCATATTAATTTTTGCTGTGCTGCGATATGATTTATTTATTATAATAGTGCAAATTATTTCTGCATTATTATTGGTTTTGGATTTCTGATTCTGTTCTCTTTAGAATCCTGTTTTAATAGTGTTTTTAGATATAATTGATATACAAAAGTGAGATATAGTTTCATTGTGTCAATTGAATTAAAAGTATTATGACTGAAGCAAAGAACTGTGTTATGAATAACTTGCAGTACTCGGAATATTAATAAGCCTTCAATGTGATGGTCTGTCTGTCTCTCTGACATGTGTAGATGCTAAGAGTAACCAAATTTGAATGGTTCATATAGTCCATCTTACAATTAAATTTACATATTTTTTTCCTCCCCACCTTTGTAGCCAATTTTGTAACTTCTAAATTAGATCACTTAAGAAATTATACCTTTTCAACACATTTTCCTTTAATTTTGCTTATTTAACTAATTCCTAATTCGGCTCGTCAGCAGTTTCCAACTGGAATATGCAGAAGACTAGGATTCCGATATTCTATTAAAATTAAAATTTATTACGAATATTCGCTACAGACTACATCTATATACAAAATCCTAATCCTCGTAAGTTCATAGTGATGACATATATATATATATATATAAAATTGTGATTAGCTTTAAAAACACTGTTTTGTATTTATTCTGGTCTCAAATTGGTGGCTTTTTTTTTTTTTTTTTTTTTTTTTTTTTTTTTTTTTTTTTTTTTTTTAATATCGTGGCGTGCAGAATTTTCTGTTTGTGTGTTGGCATTCATTTCAATATAAAGGGACAAAATTATGACGTTGCTCACTTATGTTCCAGTTACACTAATTCCTTCATAACAATAGGAACAAAATTTGTATCACAATGATGAGAAAACAAATTTCAGAATTTTATTTGGTAGACCAGGCAGCTTATTTAATACTTTTTTTTTATTTCGATTTAAAACGTATTTGTTTGGTTTATTTACATACTTCTTTAACATCTCAGGTGATCAGCGTTCCATTCAACTCAAGAGTGGGAAATGGCCGATGAATTTTGCTCAAAGACCTCTTCTTTCAGGCTTGAGGTTCTTTTACTTGCTGTAAACCTACGACACGGCTATACTTTCCTTTTGAAGGAAGGCATACTAAGAATCTTTACGCCCAAAAGATCCACTGCGAAAAGCAGTCTAACAATCATAAAAAAAAATATCGGTTGCAATTTTCTTAGAAATCATAAAGCAGAAAAATATTTTGATATAATAATTATATAATACTTATTTTAACATTGATTATGCCATATTTCCATTATTGCAATATTCTGTTAACTGACATCAAGACAAATCTTGGACAAAGACTACGTGTTCAATAATGCCCGAGTCCGCTACGTTATGCAACCTACTTAAATTAGATATCACTCCAGCTTTTGACTTCTTATCCTGGCATCAACTGGATGCTAGAAGGATGTTGCACTCCCTCATTCTTCTGTCAAATTCTACGTGCCTCAAACTCCGCACTATATTTCGACCCGTTTTCACTCCATATCTTCTCATCATAATTCAAACACCCTACATGATATCAATAATTATACCCTTACACCGAACCTCTTATTTTTCTTCATCCCTCACATTTGTCGCTACTCGTCTGTGGAACTCCCTGTCTTCTCATATCAAGGACTGCCGGTCAGAGCAACAATTTTGAATATTGCTGGATTATTATTTATTTGAAGAATGCAGCATTTATAAGTAATATGCTGCAAGTATTAATGCCTCTTAACTGTATTGTGCATGTTGTATATAATGTAATTGTAATAGTCCCTGGGGAAGTGGAAGAGACAACCTTACGCTCTTAACTTCGCCAGATAAAATGATAATAACAGTTAATAATAATAAAACATTATTGTCCAAATAGACAACAAGATCTTTTACAAACGATTTTATTTCCATTTTGTCTGTTTGTTTTTTGTTTTGTTTTGTTTTGTTTGTTTGTTTGTTTTTTTGTTTCATTAAATTTTATGGGAATGAGTACTATAAGATTAATTTTATTTAACAATTTATTATGTCCCATTATTATTGATTGCGATTTTCCTGGATTTATGATAAAGTAATTTTGTTTAGCTCAGGTTGATGCAGCCATGATGCTCGATTTTCTCCGCTACCCACCGCACTTGTTCTGAAAGGAGGCGTGATTGGCGCAGACGTTTCGCTCACAAGGTAAGGATAAGTATATTATATTTATATTGTCACGGCCTACTTTAGAGCTACTCACCTGTTCGTTATACTTTATTCGTTTTATCATCATTAGGCCGGACATGGGGCTAGCTAAATATATTTATATATCCAACATTCCCACTTAAACTGAAGTTAAAGAAAGGAAATACTGAACCGAGAAAATCTCTAAAAATACATATCATTATAAATGAAGCTATCTCATTTTTATTAACAAAAGTAGTGATTTCCCAATCTCGGGTTGTGCAGAGTTAATTTTTCCCCACGTTCAAGACTTCAGCAGTCACTTGGAACATCAACGGCAGTATGCTACAATAAACGTTCTTTCCTCACATTGTCAATCCTATATACTACAATATGGTTTTTAAACAAATTTTAATATCAATATGCTATAGACATGTATATTTTCTGTGTACGGCTTTATAAAGTTCAATTAATTGTAAATTTATAGTTTACATATCCAATATGTGAGAAATTAACCTTCATTCTTCATCATTGTTTGGGATGGGTCATTTAATTAGAGGGTGGGATACCCCATCGCCCCCTGCAAATCGTACACAACCCTTATGGCCCTCCTAACTCTACTGACCTCCAAAACGAAAAGCGTTAGCCTACATCAGTACACTATAGTCGGCTGGAGAGAGAATAGTGGAACCACTGGATCGATTTCTTAGATAATAGCAGCGACTTAAGTTTTGAAGGTAGTTTATTTACATTAACTGAGTCAAACACTCTAGAAAAGTCAACAAGAGTTAGGACAGTCAGTTCACTCATATTCATAGCCTTATAGATGTTCTCAGTAACATTTAGACAGTTGCAGTTGTAACCAGTCCGGAATCCTAACTCGACGCAACATGTTTCTATCAATCACTTCAAAGGCATTGTTGATACGATCTCGCAGTTCTAGTAGATTTACTGTTAAAGGAGATACAAACACTGAATATTTGACATAACCCTATACAAAAATCGCATTGAGCTAGGTCGGGGGAGCATGGGGACTATGATAGGAATTATTGATCACCACCCCCATTAGGCTGGTCCATCGGTTTCCCAATTTTTGTTTAAAAATTCG
Organism: Metallyticus violacea; assembly: GCA_030762175.1. Classification (NCBI taxonomy): domain Eukaryota; kingdom Metazoa; phylum Arthropoda; class Insecta; order Mantodea; family Metallyticidae; genus Metallyticus; species Metallyticus violacea. Next base: position 38,066,543 of record CM060836.1, read on the forward strand.
CGAACATTGTGATGGAAGTGGGGACCACCATCCAGTTTGTAGAGAAAATCTGCATTGTCAGTCTCCAGCTGCGATATGAACCAATTTTCCAGCATTACCAGATACACATGCTCTGCAATGGTCTCCTAACAGAAGAAAAAGGGACCATAAACTTTAAACTGTGAGACTGAAAAGAACACATTAACTTTGGCAGGTTGAACTTGCTGCACGATAGCGCGGGGATTTTCTGTGTCCCATATTCGCACATTGTTTCTTATCACTTTGCCTTTCACAAAAAAATGTTATTTCATCACTGAACACAAGTGTCTCATCAAATCCATCCTCTTCCATAAGTTGTTATAATCTTGCAGAAAACTCCAAAGCGTCGAACTGAAGTCGAACTAATTGACTTAGGCACCCCTGTAATAAATAATAAGGAATAAATTAATTATTCCCAAGTAATAGGCATATACCAACCATAGCTGCAAGAATAAAGTTATCTCTTGTACCATAATTGTAAGGTCATTGTTATTTCATGTATTATAATTGCAAAATTTATATTTGTTTCCCCTGATATGACTGTAGTATAATATTGGTTCTAGGAAAATGTGCCCTACTATTATGAGGCACAAGGTTGCTTTCTTGAAAACATGTGGCCAAACCCAAAAGGCCGTTAAGTTGACATGAGCTAAGAATAGAGAACGTATTATGTATTTTGTAAACAAATCCACCCTCGGGTACTTCCTGGAGGAATGAAGGCCATGTCCTTGACAAGCGCATTTCCTTTTGTATACAGTCAGAAAATTTTGCTTTTGTTATATTAAGTAAGGGTAGCTGTAATAAACATGTTGTGCCGATACGGAGGTAAAGAGATAGGCCGATAACCTATCGAAAGGAAATAGCTAACGGTGTCAGTTGGTATCGATAAGTAGAAAATCACGTAGGCCCTTGATCCAACCGAGAAAGGTCTTATAAAATTATACCCACCAATAGAAGCCCGTATATTTGTAAAACTATTTGAAGCTTAGATTCAAACGGGGAAATGCGTGGGCAGACTGATGGACCACCATGTTTATTTAAGCATGAAGAGTTAAGCTCAGTTCTTAAGTTTTTAGGAGTCAGCATCGGTTTTTCAATGTCAGAGTTCAGCGTGAGAGTTTAGCTACAGTTTATAGTTCAGTATCAGTTTTTAGTGTCAATGAATCAGATAGATAGTCAGGAAATAAATGCTAGTAATTCCGGTTTAAGTCTAAGAAGTTTATAACTGTAAAGAAGTTATTTTAGATAACGTTTTATAAAAGACTGTGCTTAGACTGGAGTCAGGGGAGTTAGCTGCTGAGTAATGTTTTTTTTTTCGTGCCGTAAATGTACGACATAGGACCCACAGCTTTACTTCCCTTCCGAAGGAAGCCCCCCCAAAAATCCATCGATCCTGGCCGGGTTCGAACCCGCGATCTTGGGTTTAGAGGGCAAGTATGATTACCACTACACCACCAGGACCGACAAGGTGTTAGTGTGAGCTCTGGTTATTTATTATTAGCCCCACCTCAAATTAAGAAATATATCGCTTGCACAGTTCGGAATGCGTGCAAAACTTATACTGTTAAGATTACATGCATTTCCCTTATAATTATCATTTCTTTTACGTGTTGCATTGCTACATTACAGTTTCCTAATTGCTTTTTGTGATTAACTACTCACATGAGTGCATTCATGTGATTTTTCTCATTTGCTTTCTAACATGAGTGCTTTCATATGAATAATTGCTAACATGTTCCCTACAAAGTCAATTTTTCCGCATGAGTCATATCCACAAACTCTTTTGTTGTTATGATACAGCTTATAGCATATCCTTAAGATATTAATGATTTTATAATAGATACTGAAGAGATTTCTCAACGATGCAGTGCAATTTAATGCTTGTTATTATATATAGGCAAAAAAAAAAAAATCCAATATAATATCATGCTTACAAATATAGCTCATTAAGTAGGCTTTGTTGCTGTAAAGTTAACTTATCACATTTTTAATTTACATATTTTATGTATTAATATGAGAAATCTACACTGTAAAAGAACTGTTCTGTGCTCCTATCAGAACAAAAAATAATAAATAATAATATAAATAAAATATTTACTTGCGAGTTTTTGGATATAATTAAGGTTAACCGCATAACGTGAATTTTTAAGAAATACAGGGAATCCATTAAGGTAACATTAGCCGCCGTTCGCATTCAAAATGAACAACCAATGCCCCCCCTCCAAAATAAATAAATATCTCAAAAGAGGGACATTTTTCCACAGAGAAGACTGCCACAAGGAGAGGAAGAAGAATAAAAATTAACTTATTATGTGTTACATTGCTACATTAAAATTTCCCATAGGCTTTCGTGTGATTAACAACTAACGTAAGTGCTCTCGTGTAATTAATTACGACCATACTTCCTGCAAAGTCAACTTCACCTCATTGTGGTGTTCCAGATTTCTCCGCTGCCGCTTGGGACTGCTCATGACACGGGTAATTGCTACTTGTAAGATCGAAGGACAGAAAGTGTTGAAAACGTGTTGGAGAAGGGGGTGAGGATTAACGTGAACATTACATCATCGGATAGAAACAGAATTACATCTTGGCAAGAGATTGTTGAATGATAAAAAATCAATAAGAATTAAATTGTGCACCTCTGAAATGCCTGATGAAATATGTTATTCAAAATCGAAATAATGTCATCATGTAGACCTAAATTATGGAATGGTTTCCTGAACACCCCCGCATCGCAGGATTGTATTTATGGTTCAGTGTGTTATGAGGAAACTGCCAAGAGGTGCCCATTGCACTCTTCTTTAACTTTTTCTGGAATATAAGATATAGGTTCGAAAACCTTTTGGGTATTATATTTGCACTAATGATTGGTAGGGAAATACATCTTCATTGAATCCTACCGTTGGCAGCATGTTCCGTGCGTAAAGCAAAAACGCCAAACGACATAATATCAGAATGCCGATTCCGAACTTCGGAAGTAGTAAACAAAATGGCGCAAAGATTTACTGGTTCGCAGCCTCCAGCAACTTCAGGACCTCCACAGCCGAGATATCCTCCTCCTCCGGTACCACCATTAAGGCAGTATGCAGGGCCAAGCTTTCCGGTAATAAATTTTCATAGGCATATGCAAATAAATTCATATCAGTTTTCCACAATTGTTACAAATTCGTAATTTGGACAAGCGAACTCGTATTTGTAGAGTACAACAATATTTAGATGTGAATCATTATAGTATATAAATTCCAAATTCCATCAATTGAATTTGTAAGTTTGAAGTTTGGACATTGCGTTAGGAAATGGCAATCAATATTTGAGGGTCTCGGAGGAAAACTAGCACAAGTGACATTTCTGTGTTTTGACAAAAGTTACATAAAAGTTAAACTGCTTTAAAAATTAGGATTATTTATCAATCTATATAAAAGAAATCAATGTCACTTTTCAGATTGATAAATAATAAATCACAAGAGTCCCTCAAGGTTCTATTCTTGGCCCTTCACTCTTTCTTATATATATATTAATGATTTATCTTTACTAATTTATGTTCTGGCTAATGTAATTCTGTTTACAGATAATGGTATTGTATTACTAGTGATTAAAAACTTCAATGAATTTGACTGGAAATTAAAGTGCATAACAAAATCTATACATAGTTAATAGCAAACAAATATCTTTATTTTTATACAACCAGTTCAAACCAAATTACATGTCAGTTTAGTTTAGTTCTTGGAGCATTTCAAAAGCTCGCGAAGTGGTCATAGAAACCTACAAACATGAAATTGTGGAATAGTGTCTTCAGTGCAAATGATGTTAACAGTAAATTCAACAATTTTTGACACATTTTTAAATTGGATTTTGAAGCATATTTCCTACTAAAATTAAAAAAAGAAGTTATAATATGAGCGGGGAATGGTTAATTCAAGGAATTAATAAATTTTTCAACATAAAAGACAATGAGCTAAAACTCAGTAAAGACCCTAAATTAAAAATACATTTTAAAAAGTGTTGTAAGATACTTAGGAAAGTCATAAAAGCAGCAAAAGGCCTCCATTATCAAACACTTATTCGCCAGTCGAAAAACAGAATAAAAACTACTTGGAATATAATAAAACAAGGACAGACAAAAATTTGCAACAAGATGATGCAATAATTGTAAGTATTAGCAATCAAGAGATACAACACACTATAGATGTAGCAATAGTGTTTAATGATTACTTTCTGAATGTAACAAAAAATTTAAATTTGTACTCTGGTGATAAAAGAGATGCATTAAGGATTTTAGTCATCAATTCCCAGTCAAAATAATGAATTCAAATTATATACTGCTACTTCACTAGAAATTAGTAATATCATTAGAAAACTAAAATCAAAAAATTCTTCTGGCTATGATAAGATCAACAGCAAAGTCATAAAGACCTTGCAAAGGGAATTAGTTTTCAGTATTCCCCTTAGTCACTTGGGCAATGAATCTTTAACATTGGATGTATATCCTGAGAGGCTAAAATATTCAAGCCTCTGTTCAAAAAGGGAGAAAAGATAAATGTCTCTAATTATAGATCTGTAGCTATCTCACCTACATTTTCTAAGGTGTTTGAGAAAGTAATGTACAATAGGCTTTATCATTACCTTGAAAGTAACAATATTCTAGTTAGTGATCAGTTTGGCTTTAGAAAAGGAATTTCATGGAAAATGCAATATTTAAACTCACTAATGAAATTTAACTGCATTTAATGAAAGAGTTCATGTAGCAAGAATATTTTGTGATTTGTCAAAGGCTTTTGGTTGTACTATCATGGAATTCTAATAGATAAATTAGCTTTCTATGGAGTAAAAAATCAATATTTGAAATGGTTTATACATTGATAAAGGGAAACAAAGTAGTAATAACTTGTAATTTTAAAAATAAAATCACTGCATCAGAGTTGGTATGATACGACTGCCTGAAGGATCTGCTGTTCTGAGCCCTCTTCTTTTTCTAATTTTTATATAGGATCTCTTCATATCTATTCAAGATGTAGGAAATGCTGTCCTATTTGTAGATGACACAAGCATGTTGATAAATCGAAATAGCCTTAATGATTGTGCCATTTAACTAAATCTAGTTCTGAGTTCTCTTTGTATAAGTTTCACAGCAAACAAATTGTCTCTAAATTTATATAATACACATGTTATGAAATTCATCACTCACAGATCTTCAAATCCACTATTACAGCTAGGATATTATAACAGTGTATTTCTACAAACCTAGTGTATTAAATTCCTTGGTTTAATAATTCATAATCATCTGAATTGAAAAGATCATACCAATCTAATACCTAAACTTACCAGTGCATGCTATGCAATACATGCATTAGTAACGCTGGAGTCAATCAAGGCTTTAAAACTAGTTTACTATGTTTATTTCAACTGAATAATGAAATATGGTCTTATATTTTAGAGAAACTCAGTTAAAAGTGAGTGTGTCTTCCTAAAAGCTATTTGAACAATCACTGGTACATGTAACAGACTTCATGCAAAAACCTCTTTAGACAATTTGAAATTTTATCTCTTCCATGTGAATATATATTATCCCTCATGAACTTTTATATAAGAAATAAAGAAAAATTAGTTCAAAATCAAAATATACATGACAAGAATACTAGACAAAAAGCAAATCTACATAGACCAGTTTCAACATTTTCCTGCCATCAAAAGGGAGTTTATTATGTATGCAATTTAGTACAAAATGCTCTTCCCTCTAGCTTAAAAACCTTAATAAACAATGATAAAGTCTTTAAATAGAAAATACCTATATAAAAGGCCTATTATTCTGTGAAGGATATATGAGTTATATTATTCTTAATTAGACAGCGAGTTGAAATAAATACTCTTATGCTCCACTTACCATTGAATTATACAAAACATGTTTCACAGGCCTGCACCTGCATCATCACCTGTGTATTGACTGTTGAATTTATTGTTGGTTGAATAGACTAGGTGTAGTTGTCGCAGACATTTAATGAACTTTTGGTTTAATTTGTCTCATATTGGGATCTCGAAGTTCATAACCTTATCTTCAATTTTTTTTTTTTTTTTTTTTTTTCCCTCCATATTCCCAGCTCCAAGGGTCTATCTATGAATTTCCATTTCTGACATTTCTGATTATGCTTATCTCTCCAAAAGTGATGTGCAACCACAGATTTATCTATCTGATTGTATCTGATGTTTCTCCAGTGTTCGTTTAGCTAAATTTCAAAGCTTTCATTTTGTTTTGCCAGTATACTTTGTTGCATTCCAAACAATTGATTTGTTACATTCCTGGCTGCTTCTCATTCTCCAGAGATTTAAAAAATTTCCAAAGTTTGATAGCTTAAGTGTAAATAATTCTAAAGAACTGGAGGAGAAAATTAAAGATTTGGTTCTCCAAAAGAATTATCTTCTTGTGTTTTTTGATGTAAATTCACTATTTCCCAGCATACCAAAAGCAAACTCCGAACAACCCTCTGGAAATGGTTGCAGTCTCTGAAATTAAGCAATGAGGAGATTGAGAAATACATCTAACTAACCGAAGTCTGCATCAGTCAAAATTTCTTCAGGCTCAGTGGTGAATTTCACAAACAAAAGCAGGTTTAGCTATGAGGAATCTATTATAACCTTTTCTGGCTAATTTATATATGAGTAGTTTAGAAATGCACATTACCAAATCAATTCCATACATTTTTAAAGTATGGCACATACGTGGATGATATCTTCACGATTGTTAATAAGAAACACTTGGATGATGTTTTGAAATTGTTAAATATATAAGATAGGGAAATAAAATTCACTTCTGAATCAAAACAAGACAACATGATTCCTTTCCTTGACTTTAAGACTATAAGAACAGGCAATAATTTGAAATTTGGAATATACAGAAAGGATATGCAGACTGAAAATTACATAAAGGCCAGTGGCTTCAACCTCACAGCACACAAACATTGTGTTTTCAACAGCGTAGCACATAGACTCATTAACATACATACCCATGAATGAGTTTAAATACAGCAAAGGTACTCTCATATAATACAAATGGCAAAAATCATGGGGTATGGACATAAAATTGTAGACAAGAAAATCAAGAAACTCAAACAGAGAAGAGGTTAAAACAGGTTACAACATTGTCAGCAAAAAAAAGAAAGTACTACTCTCAAGAAATTGACTTATTATCTTTGGGCCACGAAATAATTCCAGAAAATACTCCAAGAGTTTGGGATTACTTATTCCCAGTGAACAAATTCAGCCTAAATAATCTGCTCAACTCCGGTGATGATAGAATATATAATGAGAAGAAGCCAGGAATATGTCAAAAAAATTGTTTGGAATGCAACAAAGTATATATTAGCATAACAAAAGAATCATTGAAATTAGGCTAAAGGAACACTGGAGAAACATCAGGTACAATCAGATAATAAATCGGAGTTTGCACATCACTTTTGGAGAGATAAACATGAAATAGAAGTGGAAGTCAAATTAGTGAAATTCATAGATTGATCCTTGGAGCTGGAAATATGGGGAAAAAATTTTATAAAAAAATATGAGGATATAGTTATGAACTTCAAGATCCCAACAGAAGACAAATTAATCCAAAAGTTCATTAAATGTCCACAGGAGCTACACTTAAGTCCATTCAAACAACAATGAATCCAACAGTTGACACACAGCAGATGATGCAGATGAAGGCCTGTGAAAAATGTTCTGTATAATTGAATGGTAAACGGGGCATCAGAGTATTAAATCGACTAACTGTCTAATTAAGAATAAATTAATTGTTCACTGTATTAGTTCCAACACGAAAGTTATTTTAAATTTGATAATATATTAATTTGAGTTAAAAACACTGCAATAATTTTGTATCAATGCATGTGTAAACATATTGTATAGTAAAATTTGTATGATTGTGCCATGGAATTTGTAATGATATCTCATAGCTCTGTGAATGTTCAATAGATGGCAATATAAACATTTGACATAAGACTGTGTAAAATTTTTCTCTCAGACAGATATATGGTAATGCACAGTCTCTGTTGTTCCCCACCTCCCCACTTGGAACTCTCATTGGTTGCTGCAACAATGTTAAGATATTTAAAAATAGTTGTGCCATTCGTGGAATTGATCATGTAAAAGCTAATTTTTAATAAAATAAATAAATGAGTTTTAGTACTTAGTATGCTTTAGGTTAATAAAGTTAAATAAAAATATTTAAATGTAAACAAAAGCCTCACATTTTAATATTATGACATAAAAATTGTTAGGTAGTTAATAATTGCAGGCTTATTAGTTTGTTGTAATATAACATAATGAAAAGAATAGATACAACAAAGAATGGGAAAAGTGGTTCTGAGTTAAAGATAATTTATTTGAGTCTTATGTTATTGCTCATATTTAGAGTTTTTGAGTATTAGAGGAATTAATGCTTATTTACAGCTGAATTTATTACCTGTGATAGCATTTCTAAACAATACTGTGTAATTTTCCATGATATTGCTTATTTTCACTATATTTAGCCATTAACTTATTGGTCTGGAATTAGCAGCAGTGATCAGCAATCATCTAACAACCATCATGGGAAAATAACTTGACTGTTGATCTGTTCCATTCTCATGCAGAATCTACAGGTGAGTAAATTTTGAAGATCTCGGGTAGTAGGCTTGGAGCAAAAGTTTTTGTAGTGTAAAGAGAACTGAATTCTCATAACTCAGTCTTTTTGTCTAAGAAGCATATAGACATAACCTTACCTTGAAACCTAGGAAAAAAAAAATTCATTTAATTTATTACAAATATTAGTGTAACATTTAAAATCATACACTATGGGTAACTTATTTACACACTTCACTTACTATATTTTCCTAAGTTGGAACAATGTTTCCGGAACCAGCGTTCCCATCCTCAGCTGTTGACCCAGTGGTTTCTGATGCTCGTGTTGGTCTCTTGCAAGTTGTTGTGTGAACTGTGGCCACCTGTGGTGGATCTGAAATGAATCTAGAAAGGTGATCCCACAGCTGAAGGTCAAAACTCATAGCAATTATACAACATTTTAAGATGAAAATATTCTCCCAGGTGACCAATTCATATGGGTTCTTTATTTCTTTTAAAAGTTTTATCTCTGGGTTTATTTCATGATTTTGGCTCCAATAATGATGTACCACTGCCGATTTTTCCGTCTGTTTAAGTTTGATGTTTCTAAAATGTTCACTCTTCCTGATTGTCAGATTTCTCTTGATTTTTCCTATGTATTTCAAATTACATTCTAAACATTCTATGGCGTATATTCCTGATTTCTTTTCTATGGGTATCTTGTCTTTTAATTTTGAGCCTAAGAGGTTCTTGATTTGTATCTTTTGATTGGGGCTAGCTTTATATTAAATTTTTTTGAAAACCTTTTCAAATTTGTAATGCAGTTGTAGGTTATAAGTGAATTTGCAATATCTTAGTGTGTAATTATCTGAATGTGTCAGTTTATGGTATATTCCAAACTGTATATTATTCTCTTTTTTGATTAGTTTGACAATTAGTTTGATAATTACATAAAAAAAGATTGGTTTCAACCCAGTACCACACCAATATGCAGTATTCAATAGTTTAATGTTTAAACTGGTCAACATCCCGCTGAATGCCACAGAATATAAGAATGAGTTTGAATACATCATGAACACAGCCATAAACAATGGCTTTAACACCTCAACCATAATAAAAAGGATCAACAAATACTAACTCGAGAAAACCATAAGAGAGACATTGACTCTAGAAGTAATCAAAGACACTACAAGATATTGCAAATTCACATATAACCCACAACTTCACTACAAATTCGAAATGGTTTTCAAAAAATTTAATATAAAACTAGCCCCAATCAACAGGTACAATATCAAGACCTCTTAGGCTCAAAATTAAAAGCCAAGATACCCATAGAAAAGAAATCAGGAATATACACCATAGATGTTTAGACTGTAATTTGAAATACATAGGAAAAACCAAGAGAAATCTGACAATCCGGAAGAGTGAACATTTTAGAAACATCAAATTTAAACAGATGGAAAAATCGGCAGTGGCACATCATTATTGGAGCCAAAATCATGAAATAAACCCAGAGATAAAACTTTTAAAAGAAATAAAGAACCCATATGAATTGGTCGCCTGGGAGAATATTTTCATCTTAAAATGTTGTATAATCGCTATGAGTTTTGACCTTCAGCTGTGGGATCACCTTTCTAGATTCATTTCAGATCCACCACAGGTGGCCACAGCTCACACAACAACTTGCAAGAGACCAACACGAGCATCAGAAACCACTGGGTCAACAGCTGAGAATGGGAACGCTGGTTCCGGAAACATTGTTCCAACTTAGGAAAATGTGTGCAAGTAAATGTGTAAGTGAAATGTGTGAATAAGTTACCCTTACTGTATCATTTTAAATATGATGACTTCACTGCAAACAGCTTCAAAAATTATACATACAAATTAGTGTAACATGTTACATTTCAGAAGTTCACATCAGAGTTAATTTTTTGTAGAGTAATTTTAGATAATACTACATCCTGGTAAATGCAATTACTCTAATCCTCATTTTGATATTATTTATTTTTAATTAGGGGTTTATTTTTTATTTGTTGCAGCTCATCATCCGAGGGCCTAAATATAAAAATCAGTGGAAAAATGCAGAGTTAAGCAGAAGAAAATTAGAAAGAATATTTGGAGAAAGATCTGCTTAGGAATAGAAAGAATTGAGCTAATGAAAAGAAAATTTGTAAAAATGATGAAAATGCTTTAAAACAGAGAAGAGAGAAAGTTAAGCTCAGAGTCCAGTCTTTAGGTGTAATAAATAACACATTTCAGAAAGCTGTTTCTAAAGCATCAAAGCCCTTTCTTTCAGTCATACTAAAATGAAAGCAGTTCTGCACCACTTAGTTAAACATTAATTTAGTAAGGAGTTAATTACTGACGTTAAGAAACCAACGTCAGTCCTGGTGGTGTAGTGGTAACCATACTTGCCTTCTAAACCCAAGGTCGCAGGCTCAAACCCGGCCAGGATCAATGGATTTTTTTCGGGCGTAAAAATCCTAAGTATGGCTTCCTTTGTAAGGGAAGTAAAGCCGTGGGTCCCATGTGATACATTTACGGCACAATAAAGAACCTCAACCCTGAAAGAAGAGGCCTCTAAGCAAAATTTGTAGGCCCTTTCATGCCCTGAATGGAATGGAACGCTGATTACCTGAAATGTTAAAGAGCATCCTAAATAAAGAAATTTAAAAAGAAAAGGAAAATGAAACCAACCGTTACTTAAAAACTCTCTATAGATGTTACTATGATGAAAGAATTCCATAATATTGATAAGATCAGTTGGCATACTCTAGGGAAGAGTTGGTACAAATCTGTAAAAGAAAAGGAAACATGAATTTATCAGCAGAAACGCTACTTATGAACATTTCTCGAGACACTGAGATTTCCAAGGAAAACATGGTGTTAGCCTTCACGGTCCAAATTTTTACTTTGATACCAGAAAATGTGTTTTCAGTAGCTACCATGCCTCATAAATCTTTGTATTCATCACACAAATTTTTAATTTGTGCTGTCACTGTGTTCATAAACTCTGAAACACTAGTAACATACAAAATTTTTGAATACAATGTTTTGCATTCCAGATAGTTTACAGTGTATGACAAATGTGAAATAAGTGTTCTTATGATATTCAATAATTTTAAAGCCCGATACTAGCCTCCTACAACAGGATAAGGTGAAAGAAATGGGAGAAGAATGAAAATTGAAACTTTACAATTGTTAACAATCAGTTTTGAGGGAATTCGATAAGTTTGCTGGCCTTCAAGTGTCATAATTTTGTTCAGAAACAGCATGCTAAGTACTTTGGTGAAAATAAAAATGGTTTAGAGCCAGGTAAAGCAGTTCAAGTGATTATGCCGAACACTGCAGCCTTGCTCATTAAGATGAGGTACAAGGTGCAAATGGCAGCATTCACAAGTTACATTAATTACAGCCTGTTTTTGGCATGAGAAAGAAATTTCATCCTGTGTGGTAGTGAGTGATGATTTAACACTTTCAAGGAATCGGCTTGGTTGTTTTTGAAGTCTGTTGTTTCAAACTTTCAGAAGGTGCATCGTTCGTTCATAACACTCCAACATGTACTCTCTGATAACTGTGCAGCCCATTTTAAAAGCTAACTTATTGTGTTCAATTTATATAAATTGGATGTTGCATATATTGAAGGAATACTTGCGCTCCTGGTCATGGCAAGTGAGCAGTATTGGTGAACATGTGAAGAGAACCTTTTGGATCAAAATGTGTTACAGTGACTACTAGTGTAGATTTCTATAACTGTGCAAGGGAACTAAATCCTACAGTTAACATACTTTATGTGGAAAAAATTGACATTCATTGCATATCTTCCTTTTTGAATGAAAGTTGGAAAAATATAAAGAAATTCAGGTAATAGGAAAATTTCACAATTTTTAGACAGAGCATTACAATTTTATCTTTGGAAATTAAATTTTATTTCATTTGGAAAAAATTTACTGAATTTGCTTCCAATTTTGTTAGGAGGCACTTATTTTATAATGTATATAGTGATTCTGAGGAAGCAGCTTGCACTTATCAAAATCCTGGATCATCAGCAGACTTTCCTCTATCTACCATTAAATTGTAACCATACAACATAATCCAGGAGCATATGTTTTGGTTACTTTCAGATAAGCAATAAAACGGACATGTACAAGTAAGTTACTATCTGTCAAACTCATGTTGAGAATGATGTTAGTGGATTCATTTAAGAACTTTCGAAAAATAATAAGAACTTTTTAAAAAATTCTGTTGGAACACACAGTGAAGCCTATTAAATGTAAATTCTATCTAATCTGTCGTCTAACAAACATATTCTTGACTTATGGGTCCTACCGTATTTAAAAGCAATTGAAGCATAAGAATGTGTTAGACAATAGGTTAGATAGAATTTACCTGATAGTGGAGTTGTTTTCCTGAAGCTATATGAGGCAATAGACAGATTATTCAAGATAGATGATCATGATAATAAGTACATCAAGTATGAACAGATAGCTAATAATATTGCCACCTAAAATAGTAACAATGGGAACCAGAATATTTTGTGAATTCAGTAATTCTGTAGATGTATTTGTAAAATAAATGTTTGAAATTGTTTTGTTTTGAAAGAGTTTTAATAATAAATGTGAAACCAGTTTTCTTCATTAAATATGTATTTATAGTGTGCTTTATATTTAAACTTTGTTAATATGCTATTTAATACAAGGATCATTTGAAAAATTCTTGAAATGAATCACAAAATGATGCATAGCTTTTTGAAATTATTCATATTTTTCAAAATAGCCTCCCTTGACACTAATGCACTTTCTCCATTTATGCTCCAAAGCCTTTATCCCATCATGAAAATCATTTCTTCTAGTCTTTAAAGTATGACCCCATGATTTGACATACACTTATCCAACTGTGAAGTATGCATTCCGCTGGAATGCACAGAGCTTCAGTAATTTTGGAAACCTTTAACTGGGGATCCTCATGTTGTGCAACTTATTGATAATTTCTGATGCCAGATAGATTTTGATTATCTGCTGCATAGGTTATCTTCTAAGCTTTTACAGTTGCATTTAACTCCATCGTCCACTAGGAAATGGTTGAAAATAATGGTGCAGAGTCCCCTAGAAGTTTACCTGCATGTATTTGTGTTGCATTCATGCCCTTCTTTACCAGGTACTTAATAACTGCACGATGTTTGATATTTGCCTTTTTTCCCAAATACACACATCTTCCCTGCAACAAACGCTATATAATTCTTGACCATTCCATGTATTATTGCACAACTGTTTCTATTTAAGGTGGCCAGTTTTGATAACAAAACGGAACTGCTGCTGCAATCTGTAGGCCATTCCAAGAAGTTTTCAATGACCTGATACTTGTAACATTCGTTACAAAGAAAATTTAATAATTCTTTTTCCCTATTGAAATATACAAGCCTGAGTCAAAAAGTAACCTTAATATTTTTTAAAATTATAAAATAAATACTTTGATATTGAAAACACTTCTTCATTTTTCAACATACTCTCCATCATATTCAGTGCAGGTGTTCCAGTGTTTCATTAATGCCTAGATTCCTCCATCATGTTCAGTGCAGGTGTTCGAGTGTTTCACTAATACCTGGACTCCATAAAAAAAAAATCTTGTGACTGATTGCATAACAAACCATTCACCAGGTCTCAGTACAGAACTTCTTGCCACCTCTTTGAGTGGTTCAAAGATATGATAGTCAGAACGAGATCCAGTGAATAAGCAGGATGTGATATATACCCAAAATGAAAATCTGCAATTTTTGGTATTGTTGCATGAGGTATGTGAGATCTTGCATTTTCATGCTGTAAGAGTATACCATTTGTGAGCAAACCTTGACGTTTTGACCTGATTGGAGGTTTCACAATGTTCTCAAGCAGATCACAGTATGACTTGCTGCTAATATTGCATCCTCTGGGCATTGAATATTCTGTGATTGGACCTTTAGAGTCCCAGAAGTACATTAGTATCTCTTTACTAGCTGCACAGATTTTTTTTTTTTTGTTTTGGCAAATGCTGCTACTTTTTGTTTTCTTGCTTGGTCTGTAACTGGAAGCATTTATCACCTATACTTTAGGAAACCTTCATTTTCATCTTCATGATGTAGCAGTGTTTTACAAGCAATCACATGACATTCTTAGGAAACCTTCACTTTCATCTTCATGATGTAGCAGTGTTTTACAAGCAATCACATGGCATTCTTTCAGTTTAGATATGAGTTGTTATGGTACCCACCTAGCAGAGACTTTGCAGAAATGCAGAATGTCATGGATAATGTGCTGAGCAGAGCCATGAATGATCTTCAGTTCTACAGCCACTCATCAATTGTCACTTGTTGATTGTCTCATATTACTTGTTCTGCAATGATAGTGTCTGGCATAATTGCAGTGTGTGGTCAACCAGAGTGAGCGGCATTGCTCTCTTGATACTTCACTTTTAAACTTTCTGTGGCACTTATACAGGACGCACAGGAATCTCCATATTGCCTCTTCATTCTTTGTTGAATATTTGTTAGTTTCTCTCTTTCTACTAAAAAATGAATTATTGCTTGCTGCTCCTCACTTGTGCATAATTTAAGGGGGTTGCCAACTTGTTATGTCACTGATGCCCCAAAATGCCATGTGCACTCTTTTCCTCCAGCAGGAGAGTGTAGATTATCCATTATTTATATGTGTAGTATAACACTGTACTGCAGTATTAAATTTGATTCCTGAATTAAGGTTTTTTTATTCAGCCTCGTATATCTTTGAGTAATATTTCCAGACCTCTGAGAATTGCTCTAATACATACAAAAAAAAAAAAACTGATGTTGTGTGGTGTATGAGAAAAGTTTTGTAAGAAATGAATACTAAGTGAGGTATCATTTCCATTATTATATCTGTTACAGCTACTTTTTCTTATAAATCTCAATGTGATAAGCACTTGTAGGCTGTTATTTTAATGGTCAAATTCTTGAGTACAACATGAATTAGGATGGCTAGAATTTCCATTAAGTACTAAACATTAATAAATATTTACTTTGTGTTGGTGAATTTGTAACATCCATTGGAATGACTCAGTTATAGTAACAGTGATATTATTATGCAAAGATGGCTGGAGGCATGGAATGATCTGGAGCTAGTTCAAGCCTAATGGTTGGATATTATCAGAAAAATTTTTATTTGTGTGGATGTGTCAACTGAAGGATAAATTTGCAGTCACTTATTTTTAAAATTGGCAGAAAAAGGCAAAATGAAAAGCAGCCCTGCCATTCCCAAATGTGGTGAAACATATTTTATATAACTATTCATATATCAGTTCAGTAAAAATACTTTTTGCCCAACATCCAGGCTCTAGTAATATAATTATGACACAACTAATGCTATCATTTGCACACAGTAATCCTTATATTATAAAGCTAACCTAGAACTTTATTTTATTGCACATTTTGTAACATCATACTCTTATACTCAAAGCTTCTCATAAATAAGATGTGGGCGAAAATGATAGTTACCCCTTCATAGGTTGATGCCCAAGTTTGTGAACATACTACCTTAGTGAATAAAATGGTATGTAGCAAACGTTCTGGAATTATTAATGAAATTGGGTCTTATGTTCATCAAAGTAATATCTACTGATTTCACTTTAGAAATTATAGGCAAATAGTGTACTAGAACAAAATATTAAATAATAGGAATATGTTTAATGCCTTTTAAAATAACTTTGCTCACATTAGTTTTAGGATAATATTTGCAGGACTACAAAATATATAGAATGAACATTTTAGGTAATTAATGGTGTTTTATGTACCATTAGGTTTTTAAATACTATTAGTAACGAAAGTACGAGCATGCGAATAGTAATGATTTGTGACATTTTTGCATTTTAAGAAAAAATATGTACATTTTGAAGTACTTATATAAAAATAATTGATTCAGTTGCAGCAACGACCAGGTTTCAATCCACCACCTACCATTGGTACTTCTCCTGGACCAAACATGATGCCACGGCCCCAACAACAGGCTCCATACACTCCAATGCGACAAGGTCCCATAAATCCTCCAACTTCTGCTAAGCGCCCTGCTGATTCCAGACCACCTCCTCCACAACAGAAGAAGTGAGTGAATGACATCTCATTGATCTTGCTAACATGTAGAATTCAAACATTGCAGGCTGTTCAGAAATGTTTTTTGTTTTGCTTTGACACATTTGTTGGTAAAAAAATATCTTGATAAAAAATTTATTATGTATTTAATTTACTTTATTTTTAAATAGAACCTTACGGTTCACCTACTCCTACTCCTTAGAAGCATGAATACTTGTAATAAAAATTAAGAGAAATAATAAACTTTGAAAAAAGCTCCATAAGCTTGTTTAAGTAGTGCTTTAGAAAATGTGGGAAAATTTGCATTTTGCAAAGTTTATCTGCACTTCAAATTATGACATATGAAGGATACTTATAGTTTCTTCAATGAAATAAAGATAAAATATCTGTGATAGTGGATAAAAAACACGAAACTGGTGAAGACAAACGAGGAAGCAATTTTGGAAAACCAAACAGGCAGAATGAATTTAAAAGTGATATTTCAGATGATCATTATGTATCAATAATCTCTTCTGAGTCAGATGTTTAAAACACTTTATGGTTTCACTTAAAATGAGATTTGCTCAGGATGTATGTTTCATGGAACTATCATCCACATCATCAGCTGTTAAACGACTGTTGGATCATTCTTAGGAGCTGGGTAGGTAGGTATCTGAGTTGACTCTGGTGGTCTAGTGATAAACTTAAATAAAAAGCCTGTCTACTTCCAGGATGTCCAAATTCATAAGGTTATGCTCATATTTTTTTTTATATAAATTGTTTCCCTATGTTAGTTCTTTTGGTTGTTGAATAATTTTTAATAACTTGATGCCTTTTTCTATTTCATGATTTTCATTCCAAAAATGTGCTGCCATAGCTGATTTATCTATTTGTTTGTAATGGATGTTTCTGCAATGTTTCTTCAACCTAATGTTTATATTTCTCTTTGTCTTCCCTGTGTATGTATACAGTAGCAGATGGCTAAATAGATGTACACATGCAACTCTGTTTTAGTTATAATACATTATATTAATAATGATGACATGAATTGGAGCAAAGCTGTATGGGCATGCAAGCAAGCATGCATCCCTTCCCTCCAAACAAACATCATGCAGTCAAATTAATGCAAAATTATATATATATGTGTTTTTAAGTAAGTAAACATTTAGATTCTAGGAATAAGTTTGGAAATAAAAGAAGTAATTAGGACACTACTTGTATACGGTTTGATCTTCTCAATATACTATTATTCAAAATTTCATTGTGCAGTGCATAGTCAGTGCAAAAATTATTTTTCATCATACTCTGTTTTTGAAGCTGCTACATGTGTCTATCATTGATCAAAAATATTCTAATTATGTGTAATGTTATACACAATATTTAAAATTAAATTTATTGTAGATAATTTTCTGACATCTAGTGTGAATGATTGTCATCTTTTCACTTTTATGAATATATATTGATAGTATCTTTTGTTTTTGATTAGGCAGTTATTCTCTATGTATGCAAAATTTTATTTGGTGCCATTTGGAGTTTTTTAAATTTTTTTTGAGGTTGGTGCAATAAAATTTTTTAAAGTTTAGTTGTAACTATCAGTCATTAGCATTATATTAGTTTGGTTTGTACTAATTTCTAAAATATTTAATTTGGAATTCAGTTTGGAAGTAGGCAGGTAAAGAACTTACCCAGGAGATCCATGTCCAGAGTGCTTAGACAAAACCTTGAGCTATTGGCTTTTCATTACAGTATTAAACATTTTTTAACTGCAGAACTAAGCAGCAGGGTTTATTGACATGTAAAGAACTGCTACAGCATTATGATGGCAATGGCCCCAAGAAAATTGTGTTTATACTGACAAAATATTCTATACTAAAGAAAGCTACAACTGTCAAACTGGTAGAATATTCCCTCGGCTTCACTGTTATGGATTGGGGGGGGGGGAAGCGCTTGGTATTGAAAGTTTAAGCAACCTTTGGAAATAATGGAAGTATATGTATGAATTTTAATGCAACTTTATTTTTTGTTACTGGGTCACCTTTCACCATATTGAACATTGAGAGACTGTAGTGGAATTGTAATATTGCATTTGTATTGAATCTTTTCATATGATTAAATTATTCTGTCTCACAGAAGAAAAAATAAAGGAGAATAATTTTTTACCTTGGGGTCTAATATGTTTATCTTCTGCATTTCAATTTTCAGCGAGTTTTCACATTCTACTAGCAAGAAAAAAAAGAAGCTTGCAGACAAAATACTTCCACAGAAGGTGCGGGATCTGGTTCCTGAATCTCAGGCTTATATGGATTTGCTTGCTTTTGAGAGAAAATTGGATTCAACTATAATGAGAAAAAGACTGGATATTCAGGTGTGTACTGACATAGCTTCCTTCTGTCCTTATTTGGAACATTAACATTGTTGCAATCTTTGTGCATAGGTGGTGTAAAATATGGATATCAATGAAAACCTGGAAAAATAAACATAGGTTGTAAATCTCAGTTCCATATAAGTGACTTTTAATTATAAAATATATATGTAGTTGAAAGCTACCATATTACTCACAAATAGAACCCCATTGTATATTAGATGCTAAATATTGCACCTCCAAAAGTAATTTGGAAAAAAGTGTCTTGCTTTAAAACTGAATTCTTTGAAAATGCTGATAGTGGGCATTCCAAAAAAGGGTATCCCATTCTTGCATCCATACTTGCCTCCTAAACCCAAGATCGCAGGTTTGAACCCTGCCAGGACCGATGGATTTTTTCGGGGCGTAAAAATCCTAAGTATGGCTTCCTTCGGAAGGGAAGTAAAGCCGTGGGTCCCGTGTCGTACATTTATGGCACGAAAAAGAACCTCAAGCCTGAAAGAGAGGCCTCTGAGCAAAATTTGTCGGCCATTTCACACCCTGAGTTGAATGGGATGCTGATGACCTGCGCTGTTAAAGAGCGTCCATAAATAAATCATTCAAAAAAAAAAAAAAACTTTTGCATCCACATATCATATGGGTGTTAAACACTATTCAATAACTTGGTATCACAGCTTGGAAGCTTCTGAAATGCGGAAAATGTGGCAACAGTGAATGTGAGTATGATACTTAAAATTAATAATAATACATTTCTGTATGTAAATAAGTGAAGTATTAAGAGTGTTTAGTTCAACTAAATCATACAATAATATCAACATTTCTATATGTTTAAGTTAAAAGGACTGGTAAATACTGAAAATATCAGTGTGATAGCAGCATATTGCAAATTTTCCATTAAGCCAAACAGTAGCTGGAGGAACTAAATTGGTAAATTAATGTTGAAAATAAAATCTCACACAATACCTTTTATGACTGATCAGTAAACATTAGTGTAAAGATGGACAAAAAGATGATGTGCATGAGAGCTGTATTCATTATTGGCAAAAAAATAAAGCTTGTCTCGATTAGAGAAACAGTAACCAGCTGGCATTTTGCAAACAAAAAACAAATTTTCCAGAAGTAGAAAACAAATTATGAGTATGTGACTGAAAAGGGATAGTTTGGATGTTCCTTTATAGTGAAATGTGCCATTTGAAAGCTATAGCAATAGCAAGAGAACTAAATATAACTGGAATTGCTTTTAAGGCTAGTTTTGTCTTTCACATGTTTTCCAACATAATGGCTATAGTTTTCATAAGAAAATGAGTATTGCTCAACTCTTCCTGCTGATTATAAACAGAAGATGGTGAAGTTCCACAATTTATCATTATATGAAATGGATGGCTGAAGAAGAGCACTAACTCACTCTTAGCAGTAAAATCAATTGCTTGTAAATGATCTAAATCTATGAATGGGTGAAAAGTGCATGGGACTTGGTTTCTGTACCATTGGTGGAAAGAAGCTTCAAGTAGTGCAGAAATTTGAATTCCATAGATAGAATGGAAGATGACATGCTATGGGAAAATGGAGATTATGACGTTGAGAATGACAACAACTCTCTTTGCAGTAATGATGAATAAGAAGTAAGACAATGCATAATTATAAAAGTAATGATATTTTACTATACTTATTTATGCTAAATAGAATAAACATTTTTAAGATGCTGACTTAGGTGTATATATTTTCTTCTTGCAGACATTGGTTGGTTTCACATCTGCAACATGATTATGGAGATTACAGTGCAACAAATTTCTTAATTGCAACAACATTTTAACTTATTATTTTTTTTAGTATTTGATGTTTTCTATATAAATATAGCTGCATAACTTCCCCCCTCCAAATCTCCCTTCCTAAAATCCAAGTCACATGTATACTGTAGTTATATTGTTGTTTTGTAGATAAGTAATTTATAATTCCAGGAAGCCCTCAAAAGGCCAATGAAGCAGAAAAGAAAGCTCAGAATCTTCATCTCAAACACTTTCTATCCTGCAAAAGAACCCGCTGAGGGAGAGGAAGGAAGTGTTGCTTCATGGGAGTTGAGAGTTGAAGGAAGATTACTGGAAGACAGCAAAAATGACCCAAATAAGGTATGAATATAAAACATACTGCATTAAAGTGTAATGTGTTTAGAAGCTATTGACAATGAAGAAACAACTATTCTAAGTCAAATGTTTCCAAATGTTGACAGAAACTTCACTTTTTAATTAGGGCAAGGGCATGCTTCCATTTTCAGCTTTTGACAGGCTGCTTGTTGCTTGAAGTATGGGTTGCATGTTGTGGTCATGGCTGGATCCAAGCTGCTACTCTGTCTACTTCTATTAGCTAGAAAAAGAATTTGCTAAATTCATCCGGAGGTGGATGTCAGAATTCAAAATGTCCTTAATTTTTAAGAATGAAAAATATATGAATTTTGACATCCCACCTCTGGACAAATTCAGCAAATTCCTTTTCCTGCTAACAGATATTGATAGGATAGCAGCTTGGATACAGCCATGACCCCATTGAGCAACTCAAACTTACCTAGCAGCAAGCAGTCGGTCAACAGTTGAAGATGGGAATGATGTCCTAATTATAAACCCTGTAAATGAATATAACAAATTGTTTATGAGGAATTCACTCAAATTTCACTAGTTTTGTTCCACTAATAAGGCTGTTGCCTTTGAAACATGTCCATGTAAGTGGAACAAAACTAATGAAATTTGAATGAATACTTCATAAATAATTTGTTATATTATACTATATTTCACTGTGAAAATCCTTGCTATTTAAACCTGTAAGTGAAGTTTGTGTCAACATTCTGAAACATTCATTAGAATTCTACATTAAAAGTTTACATTGTGATGTGTATATTAGAAAATAATAACTTTGACAGCTGCATTTACTGTATAAGCAATTGTAGAGTTAAAAATTTTTAAAAATTGTAAAAACTTTAAAAAAATGTTCATATGGAACTAACACAGTGAAGCTCACATGCATTAAATCTGTCGTCTAACACTCTTCATGCTTCACTAACCTTAAAAATATTCGGTACCGGTTTCAAAGATACGTTATCTCCATCTTTGACCGTGGACGACGAATTGTAGAGTTGTCTAGCCCTGCTTGGAAATTTTCCCCACGGGGTATGCTTATGTTTTTTCTTGCATATTTTACTATTTTTTAAATTATGAATTATCTAGATAACAAAGCAAAGCAAAATATAAAGAAAATAATACTTTTAAACCAGCTATAAATGACATCCAGATTCCCGGTTTATTATTTGAAGACGATTTAGTGGTTGGCTCGATTACATTAATTGGCCTAAAAACAGCCCTGTAAGAAATAGATAAATATTGCTCAGAATGGGGCCTTAAGGTGAACCGAGATAAAATGCAAATTGTAATATGCAAGAAAGGAGGGAGGTTGAGTAAATATGAAAATTGGAAGAAGGGAAACAAGGATTATAAGGTAGTACATGATTGCATTTATTTAGGTATAAAAATGGATGGAGGGGGAAAATGGGAAAAGCAAAAACAATTGGCATCAGCAAAAGGGAAAGCACTATGTCAATTATAAAAGGATGTCTTTTTAAAATACCACAATTGGAAGTCAAATGACTGGAAAAAATATATAATACAATGGTCGAAGCATGAATGCTCTATGGTATCGAAATTTGGGGAATGGAAAATTTTTGGGAAACTGTGGCTAAAGTACACCGTTTATTTTGCAAAGAAATTCTCGGCCTACCAAATGCGGCTGTAAAGAAATTGCTCAAATAGAAATGGGAAGAGCTACAAGAAAAGGTTTAATTATGGAGAGAGTTTTAAAATACTGGTATAGGATTCTAAACCTAAATGAAGATATTATTGATATATCAAGAATCATTTTTAACTAAGGGGTGCTTAAGTAGTTTAAAAAATATTTTAGAGAGCAATGGAATAGGGTATATATGGAGGAAAACAGATACAAATGTTAAAGGTTTTTGGAAAGAGGCGAGAAGACGTTTTGAAGAAATAGAGATACAAAAACTATTTAGTAATTTAACTGGGAAGACATCATTGGAATTTTATGTTAAGATGAAATGGGATGGGAAAGGAGAACTTGCATGTGGAAGTTAAAAGGTGAAAGAGGAGGCTTCACACAAGGGACATGCTCATTATGGAAAGAAGATTTAGAACATATAGTGTTTGACTGTAAGGAAACTGAAAACCGGAGAAATGAACTCCTTAAGGCAAAATTTAAAAGGGATAATAGAATAATAAAGAGAACATTCATAAAAGAGTGCAGGAGTGTGGGTCAGTATTTATTTAAAGTTAAACAGAAGTGCAAATGGATAGTGAAGAGAGAAAAAGAAAATTCACACAAATAATAGTATATAGTTGATAAAATAATGGTATAGACAGAGTAAGTTAGATATCATTTTGGTACCTGGGGGTCAGGTCAGAGCCGGATCCCCGGGAATTCCAGTACATTGTGCTGATGAACCGGGGACTAGGGTCTGATGCAATAGAAGTGAATAATTGGTATTCTGTTTATTTGGAATTTAGATTAAGGCATTAGTATATCATTAATTATTGTAAAAATTGTAATTGTGAGGAGTACATCTAAAATGGCCTGGGCCAGATAGATGGAGATCCCTTGTAGTTTGTATTTTTTTAGCATTCAAATAAATAAAACAAAGCAATGTATGTAACACAGCATTGAAATGCTTGGTAATTAACTGGTATGTAAAAATCAAGGGTGTAGAAAAATTAATAATTCTTGTCAAAAATGTACTTGCATACCTGTGTTCCAAAATACAGTGAGACACGTTTAAAACCTTCCATTTTCAAGTTGCCTTTCACCAGCACAACTCCTCCCCATATCATTGCTGACTCCCCATATCATTGCTGACATCTAATATTGCAAACTATGATGCCACAACACTTTATCATTTTAAAACTTGGGAACTATAAATTAAATAATCAAATTCTGTGCTCACCTTTCTTACAGAAGATGCTGGAAGTAGAATAGACCTAATAGTGCAGAAAATAGTAAGTTTCATAAGGAGATGCACAAAATGGGCAACACTTTTAGCATTTTCTGTAAGAAGGATTAGTACAGAATTAACATATTTTATGTATAGTATGCAGTTTTAAAAAGGTAAAGTGTTGTAGCATCGTGAGTTTGCTGTACCAGATGCCAGTAAATGATAAGGAGGGTTGCGTCGGTCCTGGTGGTATAGTGGTTACCATACTTGCCTCCTACACCCAAGATCGCGGGTTCAAACCCGGCTAGGACCGATGGATTTTTTCGGGCGTAAAAATCGTAAATATGGCTTCTTCGGAAGGATGTCGTACATTTACGGCACGAAAAAGAACCTCAAGCCTGAAAGAGAGGCCTCTGGGCAAAATTTGTCGGCCGTTTCACGCCCTGAGTTGAATGGGACGCTGATGATCTGAGATGTTAAAGAGCGTCCATAAATAAATCAATCAATCAATCAATCAAGGAGGGTTGCATTGGTTAGTAGCTGACTTGCAAACAGATGGTTTTAAAGGGCCTCATTTTACATTCAGAACACTTACAGCTCATTTAAACATATATAAATAAAAATCAGTCAAGTGAAACATTAAAATTTTGTATTAGAGACATTTCCTTCAAATTGCACAAAATGAAACAATTTTTACCTTTATATTTCCATTTTGTATGTGTGTGCATGTGCGCTAATTCTGTGGGTCTAATAAACTAAAATATGTGCTGTTCTATTAAGTTCTTAAGTTTTAGAAATATGATTGGATAAAATGGCCATTGGGATGCTGATATTTATCATTTTTTCCCTAGCTTTGCTATAAATATCTTCCAAATTATTTTTCATTTGTTTGTTGTTATCAGGTTAACTACATTTCAGTAGATGTTCTTTTTTTAGGATAGTATTCACATTCTTACACAATGGGAGTAGCTGCTTGACTAATTTCATTCTGAAGAGATGTGCTGACAGGCAATCTGCCCAATAATTAAGCAGAATTGGGCAACACCCAATTTCTTCTTCTTCTTCTTCTTCTTCTTCTTCTTCTTCTTCTTCTTCTTCTTCTTCTTCTTCTTCTTCTTCTTCTTCTTCTTCTTCTTCTTCTCCTTCTTCTCCTCCTCCTCCTCCTCCTCCTCCTCCTCCTCCTCCTCCTCCCCCTCCCCCTCCTCCTCCCCCTCCTCTTCCTCTTCCTCCTCCTCCTCCTCCTCCTCCTCCTCTTCCTCTTCCTCCTCCTCCTCCTCCTCCTCCCTCTTCCTCTCTTCTCCTCTTCCTATTCCCAATAAAAGATGTTTGAAAGTCTTTAGATCTTCATATGATTTATCTTTAAGGTTTTGTTCTTGTTCAATTAACTTTTTATGAGTTTCAATTTTAGAAGGAAGTTCTAGTTCAAAAGATTGATTTAAATTTAATTTCATGTTGGAACTAATACAATGAAGCTATTCTTAATTAGTTAGTGAATCGATTTCATATTCTTATGTTCCAATGTATGTTCAAATTGCATTTATCATTGTGTTACATAAGGAAATGAATAACTTTAGTGAACTGTACCAGTTATTTAAACACACAGTTCTACCCTAATCAAAAACAGATTCCATGAAGTGCATTATTGTGGAGCAGACAACTGGTATCTTTGTCTGCTGTGTTTCAGTCCCTTTACCAGTATAAATACACATATCTTTTTGGTAGTTTAGAATAGCAGGAATTTACGTGGTGAAATATAGTATAATATAGCAAATTATTATTGAGGGAACCATTTAAATTTCACTAATTTTCTTCCACTTGCACAGGTACCAAAGGCCTTCATCTTCAGCAAGGTTCCACTCTATGCTTCCCAGTGTGGTATTAAGATGTTACTCTGTGGATTTTAAGAACTTAGTGATGAGGTCACTATTGTTCGGAGATCAAAATTTTCCTTAAACTAATACAATGCGGGTAACTTTTTTTACACACTTCACTTACTATCTTTAAGTTAGGACAATGTTTCAGGAACCATAGGGTCAACTGCTGAGGATGGGAATGCTGGTTCCCAAAACATTGTACTAACTTAAAGATTGTAAGTGTAGTGTGCAAAAAACTTACCCATATTGTATTAGTTTAAATATAATGTATTCACTGTAAACAGCTTCAAAATTATACAAATACAAATTTTCCTTGTGTTTGTTTATGAATATATTTTCCCACACTGTTAATTCTATAGGTTTTTGAAGAGCATTTAAGAGTTTTGGTTCCTTTTGGAATTCTTTTGCCAGAAATTGTCTGCTATTGCTGAGTTTTCCATGTGTTTATATTTTCTCATGTGTTCCTTAAATCATATGGTAATATTTCTTTTTGTTTTGCCTATGTATTTCATATTGCAGTCTTTGCAACCAATTTCCTAAATGCCTGATTGTTTTCCTGGCAGAATTTTGTCTCTTGTGTTGGTTTTTTACATTGCATTTGTTCACTAGAGCCTAAATAATGTTGGCATCTATAAAAATCTTCTGGAATTTGTGGTGTGCCCATGGTTGGAATGTAAATTTCTTATATTTATGATTTCCTTTATAGCCTTTTATTGCGGTGATGTCTTTTGTTTTTTGAATTTTTCTATTTTTTTCTTGACCAGGTTTGTTTTGTAGCCATTTTTCTGTGCTATATCTATGACTTTTCAGTATTCCTATTCTGTCTTGCTTATTGGTGGGTTTATTAATCTGAATGTGAGACAATTGATTATAGCAAGTTTATGTTGTTTTCAATTGTGGCTATTGTTTTTTATATAATTATCTGTGTGGGTAACTCTTCTAAATATGCCAAATTCCAGATTATTGCCATTTTTTATAATTTTCATATCCAAGAAGAGAAGAATCGTGTTGCTTTCTGATTCCATTGTGAATTTAACAGTGCTGTCTTATAGGATCAGTAATTTTATTGCATCCTCTGTCCATTTTTTATTTGCTATAGCAAAGACGTCATCAACATAATGGAACCAACATGTGTATATATGTGGAAAAGCCTCAACTAATTTTATTTCCAAGAAACTTGTGTACATATGTGCCAAAAATGGTGAGAGTGGGTTTCCCATTGCTACCTTCTTTTGTGTATAACTATTGCTTCTGAATTTATTAGATTTTCTTTGGGGATGCTAAGAAACAGAGAGAGACCGCATCATAAGAAACTAGCAAATCCCTGTTTCCAGTTTCACATGTATGATTCTCTGTATTAATTCTGATGAGTGCTTTATGCTTTGGCTTTTGTATTTCGGTAAAGTATTAAATTTTTTTTAAAAGGCAATTGGCTAAATTGTATGTCTGTGAATTTATTGTATCTACAATAGGTCTTATTTTATTGCTAGGTTTATGTATTTTTGGTAGGCCATAGATTCTAGGTATTGTAGGGTTTCTGGTATGATCTTTTTTTCTTTTTTGCTCAGAATTGTTACTTTTTTAATAGTTTTCTAACTGCACTGATATATTTTTGTGTAGGATCTATTTTCATTTTTTCGTAATCTTGGCTAGCTACTAGTAAAGTGTACATACAGTTTTCATAGTCTGTCTGATTCATTATTACTCTTTTGTTCATTTGTTCATTTTGAAATCATCTTCATTTCAATCCAAGTTTTCAACAATGTCTTACATTATCACTAGAAAATTCAAATTCACTAGGAATTTTGTTGGAATCAGAAAACTGTTCCAACAATTTCTGTATCTCCTCATTGATTAGTTGGTACATTTTCAATTTTAAAACAGGAAACTATTATGAATCAAGGCATCAAAAAAACATGTGCTTATTACAAGGAGAAATGTTGAACACTGAAAATATAACAATGAGAGTTGACAATCACAAATACATAGCAGACATGTGCACATGCCATATTATGCTGCGCAGATGGACAGCTGCTTGTAAACATTGCTTATACGTACACTTGCATGGGCCTATGAGACCCGCACTGGAGGAAACGTGTGTCAACTCTTTAACTTAAAACCATATGTAAATTTTTATAATTCTTTGCCAAAATTAAGACTAACAAGACAAATTAGGAAAAGTCCTAAAATTTAATTACAATAAAATGAATAGGTACTAACTCAGAAGACAGTGAAAATCACAGTTAGGCCTCTGAGGCCCAATGAAAGTTAAAGGGTTAAAATATCTTAAAAATAAAGGAAATATTAATATTTTTCTACAAAACAGAAAATTTACATTTCCAGCCAATTGCCCATCTCTATTAGATAGAGAAAGGGTATTTAAATAGCCTTAAGGCAGTGTGTTAATCATCCTTAAGTTGATAAACATTTTTATGGTATGAGTCGCATCATTTGGTCTTCACCCCTTGAAATTCAAATCCTGACTGGTTATTTTTTCTTATCAATATGCTTTTTTTGCTTGGGCTCTTGTTTATTAACAAGAAGTGATAAGGACTATAATAAATATGCAGCATTGATAGGCTCCCCCCTTTCAGCTGAGCTGGCAACTAGTAAAATAAATTTAGAGGATGTTAATATTTCTTTAAGCATGAGTCATTTCATGAACCACTATATTTTGTTGTGTAGTGGAGTTATAAGGTATTAGATGCAATGGGATTACCTAAAACTTTCAGCAGCTTGCTTCTCGAGTATACACATGTGGTAGTTCCTTGGCCAGGGACTGCAAGTGCATGTATGCCACCAAAAAATAAATTGTTGCAAATGTCTTATCAGGTTAAATTTTTAATTTATCACCAATAGGTCTAAAACAGTTAAAAGTAACATATTTAACCTTTTAATTATATCAAAACCCATTTCTCAATTATACAAAGAACTAAGATTTCTGATTTCATATTACAGTGTGTCAGTCCTGGTGACTGACTGAATGGTATAGTGATAACCATTTTTTTGGGGGCATAAAAATCCTAGGTATGGATGACTTCCTTCAGATGGGAAGTCAAGCTGTGGGCCTCGTGTCATAGATTTACGACAAGAAAAGAAACCTGAAGCCTGAAAGAAGAGGCCTCTGAGCAAAATTTGTTGGCTATTTCACACCCTGAATTGAATGGGATGCAGACAACTGGAGATGTAAAACAGCATCTATAAATAAACCAAATCATATCGATGTTACAGTGTGCATATAACTTGCATAATCAAATAGGCATAACCAAACAAATAATTTGGAATTTAAAATTAAAAAACATGAAATTTCTTTTTTGATGCTTGAAATTCATTAAAAACTTTCAACCATCTATGAAAAGAATGGGTTTTGATAGATGTGTGCTTTGATGTGTAATTTGTTATTTAAGCTAGAAGACATAAATACATATAAGAATATTTACATTTTGCAGGTCAAAAGGAAATTCTCTTCATTCTTCAAGAGTTTAGTCATTGAATTGGACAAAGATCTATATGGACCAGACAATCATCTAGTGGAATGGCATAGAACTCCAACCACACAAGAAACAGATGGCTTTCAGGTTATTCCTAATTTTATTTTTCTTAGAACTTTTTAAAGCTTATGCTAAATTATTTCCATAGAACTTTAGCTCCCTAAAGTTTAGCTAACAAGTGCACTGCACTTAATCACAACAGAATCTAATTAACATCTTCCCCAATATGGACGTGTATAAATGTCCAGAGTAAAATGGTCCTGTGCGATATGTGTCAGCATGTCCACCAAGCGCTGCAAAACGAATGATTTTGAACCTGTAATTGTTTTAACATCTATTTATAAAACAAACTTAAATAAATCCTATAAAATAGGTCAACTTTACCTTTAAATGTTTTCGTTTTGAATTATACACTTCGAAGAATGGGTGGTGATATAAGGGCACATCTCCACAGTCACCAAAACCCATGTGGTTTCCTTGCATATTACCCCTTTTGCAGCATAACGCTCATTTCCAAAATTGACACAACCTTTTTCCCTTAGACTGTATCCTTTTCAGGAAATGTTTTTTCGTCAATCTGATTTTGACTTTCAGTCCCCTGTGTGCACTAGACTGTGAGCAATTGATAAGGGAAAATTCATATATGTCATTGTTTCTGGAGGGTTTAGAGCTCTCCAAATTACCAAGCAATTTTTATGGTGATATCCAGCATATAAATAATACATTGAAGCTTGTTAAATGTAAATTCTATCTAATCTGTTGTCTAACACACTCTTATGCCACACTTGATGACTGGTTGGTTCAAGATGGAGAGGATGTCTCTTCAAAACCGGTCCCACCATATTGAAAAGTAAGTGAAGCATAAGAGTATGTTAGACGACAGATTAGATAGAATGTACACATAAAAAATAGTTTTTTGTTTGTCCCATTTTACAGTTTTTCTTAAAGAGGAATATGCCTGCAATATCTAATCTACTAAGTCAACACCACCCATATGCATATTGTGTTCATGTATAATATCAGGCTTGAAAATTGTCATTTTGGTTTTGGCATAGCTTTCCTGTATCGTTCTTCAATATTTTAAAATTAAAAATAGATAAAGCTGTAACTATGCTTCTATTATGCAAAAAGCAATAAGTCAAAGGTGGAAGCTGATGCACCCCCATTTTCCCTCTCTTTAGAGCCTGTACATTCATATCCTTTGGCAATCCAATACAATTTGAATGTATTGTTCTAATGGCATTTGTCATTAAAAAACAAAAAAATAACTTAAGAGAAGCTGTACCAGTTGTCTAGATATACAGTCCTACTTTGATCAAGCACAGGTTCCATGAGATGCATGACTATGAAGCCAGATAACACCAAGTCTTTTTCTCCTGTATTGTCAGTCCCTTTACCACTGTAAATACTGCTAATTTAGACATTGATTTACTTTCACAAAGACCAAAACTTTTCCGCCAAATCTGGCCCTTTTTGTTTTGATGTACTGCTTTCAACCCAAGTGGCCCTTCCAGAGCATCAAGCTTTCATCAACAGCTTACCTTTTCACCAGGAATATAATTTACTTTAAATTTTGAAATGAGGTAATAAAAAATTGGTCTAATTTCCTGTAATATATTACTTATGTTTTCTGTGCTGTTGAAATGAAGAATCACAATATAGATAAAAACCTGTTGTTTGACATGCCTTTTCCAAACAAATGCAGTTGCCAGCATCTATAGACCAGTATATATCCAATGTAGGTTTTCAAATAACACTCATGAGAATAATTATGGAAAGTAGTCTGTAAATCTCATTCTGTGTTACACCTGACTACTTCTAAATCCTACTTTCAAGTCCTAATTTGCCTTTTGAGGTTAGATCTTTCTGCACGTTAAGCTCATGTACGTTTGTTTCAGTAATTAAACTGCAGTAAAAAACTTGGTAAAAAAATCATTTGGTTGGCTGTCACTTATGAGCTGTATGAGGCGTACAGCACTCAAAAAACATATCCTTTTGTGCCTCAGTGACTTTCAGAATTCCATAACCCTGTCTCTAGACTAATACCTGCAGGAACAAACTTGCTAAATGAGCTAAAGTTACACCACTAGTTGAAGCCATGATTCGAACTGGGAATAACAAGTTTGTAATTTTGTAATTCCTTGCCAAGTCCACTCAATAGTATTTAGCTGAAACAAAAATATTCTTATGAACGAACCCAAACATGTATTTATTGCCAAGAACAGATTCCAGTATCAAGTTGCTTATTTATGCATATCAGCAGCTGTAAATTGTATAGTTGACCTGAGCATAACAAGCTAAGCTCATTGTGTCATGCAAATGCAATCATATGTATGTGGTGATCTCTGGTGGATCTAATGAATTTAGAAAGGTAATCCCACAGTGGAAGGTCAAAATTCATTGCAATTTTTTGGTATTTTAGGCTGAAAATGTATATCAGTGTATTGTCACATATGGGCTCCATTATATCAAAATGTTAATTCAGTAGGTGTAAATACACATATATTGGATATGAATGTAACAAAACATTCTAGCCCATCTTGTCCATTTGCTGGTTTTGAGAGTAATTTAAATTAATAAATTAATATTTCAAGTTTCCTTTCAAACATTCATGTCTATAAATGTACAGTTTAATAAGGAATTCAGTCCTGATGGTGTAGTAATAACCATACTTGCCTTGTAGACCCAAGGTTTGGGTTTCAAACCTGGCCAGGGTTGATAAATATTTTAGAACATAAAAATCCTAAATATGGCTTTGTTTAGATGGGAAGTAAATTCATTGATCCTGTGTTGTAGATCTCTAGCATATAAAATAACCTCATGCTTGAAAGAAGAAGCTTCTGAACAAAATTTTCTGCCATTTCATGCTCTGAATTGAATGGGACACTAAATTAATAAAATAAATGTAAAAATCTTTGATAAAGAATCACTCAAATTTCACTAATTTACTATGGAACATGTTTTGAAGACTTTTGCTTTTATTATCAGAATGTATTCTCTTTATAAGGAATTAATTTCACTAATTATAATTAAGTAATTACTCAATTTCGCTAATTCTAATTAACATACTTGAAAATATACAAATAAATCAGATTTGGTGGACAAAATTAACAATGAGATGATTTTGCTGAATGACTCCCTGGTCCCTTTTGATGTTGCATCTTTGTTCACTATTATTCCCACAAAAACTGCTCCTGAATCTCCAGAATTGGCTAAAAAGTATGAACATAATAGTAAAGGAAACTGAAGAATGTACCAATCTCACAAAACTATGTATAAACCAAAACTTTTTCTTGTTAAATGGGAAAATTTACCAACAAATCTCTGGCTTAGTTATGAGTAACCCCCTTTCTCCATTTCTGGCAAATTTATTCATCAGTGCAGTAGAAACACACATGACTAAGGCATTTCCATTCACCTTTAAGTCATGGTTTCAGTATGTGGATGACATACTGGCAGTGTACCAAAAAAAAAACAAACTGAGGATGCTCTAAAATGACTAAATCTAGCGATCAAAGTATTAAGTTCACTATGGAATAGGAGGAGAAAGGTTGTTTGCCTTTCCTGGACCTAAAAACATACAGGAGAAACAACATAATTTCGTTTGATATATATAGTAAACTCACACATACAGATAATGGCATAAAGAATAACAGTTTCAACCCTAAACCACACCAACATGCCATTATTAACAGCCTTGCTCATAGATTGGTGAACATCTCATTCAACAAAGAAGAATATACAGTTGAATATCATTACATCATCAAGATGACCCTCAACAATGGATTCAACAGTTCATTAGTTGATAAGATCAGACATTTCATATGACAGAAAGATATTAAAAACACCACCATGCTCTTCAAGATAAAGAAGGACTTAGTTTTTAAAAAATTCACATATCATCCATGGGCAAACAGAGCATTCTTGAAGGTTTTTAAAAAATGTGATATTGTTTTGGCAGCACAAAATAAATTTAGCATTGAGAATCTTCTGAACAGCACCATATGTTATTCCACCAGCAAAAAGGCAGGAGTGCATCAGACAGTTTGGACCGCCACAGGTGGCCAAGGTCGTAAAGGCATAGACTCGTGAGCTAAGCTGGAGGTCTGAGGTTCAAATCCCGCCAGGACCATCCTCCCTGACTGAGATTTTTTACAGGTTTTCCTCAGTCCTCATAAATGGTAAATGCCGGGGAGGTACCCTAAACTTAGGCCTGGAACGTTTCCTTCCTTAAAAATACCCCTTTCCCAATATATCATTTCATTTCATGTATCATCAGTGTCCATTGCCTGTGGTGCCTCTATAGCAAAAATGCGCATTAAACACAATTCATTCATTCAATCATTCAGAGAGATGGATTGTGATCATATATATAGACAAAACAATAAGAAATTTGGAGGCGAGAACCAAAGAATACTTTAGAAATGTAAGATATAAACAAGTGGATAAATCAGCAGTTCTGGACCATTTTTGGACTTAGGATCATAACATTGAAAAAGAAGCCAAACTGCTCACAGCTACTAACAATCCCAAGGAATTAGCATGGGAGAAGATTTTCTACCTTAAACATCTGCCTTGAAACTTTAGACCTGAAACTACCGGTATTCTCCTGCAGTACAGCAATTAGTTTTGGAAAAACAGATCCATCCATACTAATAGTGTGCATAATAGTGTATGAATGGGTCAGCGCACTAATAGATTGTAGATTGTACAACAGCTTGAATGTTTCTCCCTAACAAAAGATAAAATCTCTTTTGCTCTCATTTCACACTAGAAACCACTCTGATCATTTTATAAATACAGGAAGGGGGTTTCCAAAAAGCTTTCTGCCACTTTGTCTTTTTCTTCTTTCTTTAGGAATACCCTTGAAATGATTTGTGTTATCTTTTAATTTTATAAATCTTTTTGAAACCAAGAGACCCAAGAAGAAAATACACTAAAATCTATTCTTCCAAATAAATAGTTTTTTGAAAGTTCCAAGACCCAGAACTTCAAACCTTTGTCAGTTATTTTTTCTTTGTTCTTCTTGCTTCTACAAACCGAGCAAATAATTTATCATAAATTGCTATAAATACAGAAAGGGAAATACTTATAAGTCTTCAAAGACTTCTTGTAGCACATAAGTGACACAGGAAAATTGTTCAGGTATGTTTCGATATGAGTGTATTGACATTTCCCTCGTAAGTAACACATTTATACTCATAATGATTTTGTTCATTTTTAAGTGAGTGTTGACAAGCTCAATTTATGCAAATTTGCATTAATACTCCTGAGCCCAAAATATTTTTTGCTATAAGTGATTTGTACCCATTACAAGCTGCTGTAGATTCTAGGGAACAAAGTTATGTGTGAAAGGGAGCAATGCAATTGCAGCACAGTAATTAGAAAATATTGCTTAAAAGGTATTAAGATATATTTCTTTTAGAGCATGAACATTTTTGGAAGAAAAGATCATGCCCAAATTAAATGTACATGATGCGAAAAAATATATTGGAAAAACAAAGAAATGTAGGCATATGTTTAAAAGAATACTTTAGGAATATAAAAGAGAAACAAATGGAGAAATCAGCAGTGGCATCTCATTCTGGACAGAGAACCATGATGTAGAGAAAAGCAAAATTATTCAGCACAGAAACCCACAGAGCTA
Organism: Metallyticus violacea; assembly: GCA_030762175.1. Lineage (NCBI taxonomy): Eukaryota > Metazoa > Arthropoda > Insecta > Mantodea > Metallyticidae > Metallyticus > Metallyticus violacea. Next base: position 38,101,582 of record CM060836.1, read on the forward strand.
GCAACGTGGGAGAAAATCTACATTTATAAATACAGAGACAGATTAATGAACTTTGACACTTCTGGGGATAAGAACATAAATTTTAAGTTCATCACACCTCCATCAGAGCAGATTATGCATCCCCAAAGGAACACCATGAATTATCCAGCAGTAAACAAGTAAGTGGTGCCAATAAGAATGTGTAGTTTGACTCAGCCTACAATAATTTTAATTAAAGAAATTTTAGTTAATTTTGACCCTCCAAACAACAGCATCCTCATCACTAAATCTGTAAAATCTACAGAGTGACATCTTAATACTATACTGGAAAATTGACAGTGGAACCATGCTGGTGATGTGGGCAACATGTCAAAGTAAGTGGAACAAAATTAGTGAAATTTGAGTGATTTCTTCATAAATAAATTATGAAAATATACTGTATTTCACTGTGAAAATTTCAGCTATTAAAACTATGCTTCTATTAGGTTCATGTTTTGATATAGTCAGTTGGATTTGTGGTAGTTATGCTAGCATATATTGTTTTCGTTTGGGGTGATTTCAATGAATAAATTTATTAGTGTTCACATAAGATGTAAATTACAAGTTCATTGCACTAATTTCTATTAAACAACAAACAAAATTTGTCATTCCTACTAGCAATAGGGCCAGAGTTCTGGTAATTAAACCAATGATAAGACCAGGACAGGGAACCTGGAAGTTTTAAATTTGATAATATTCTTTTACAGTTGGTTTATTTGAAGGCTGTGATCATCTTCAACCTGATTGTTATTTATAACTACTTGTGTGTAATTCAACAGTGGATGCCATTTTAGCTCAACATATACATAATATTATGTTCCGACATGATTTTATTTTTTTATTTTTTAAATTTAAATTAATTCGTTTTACGACGACGATAAGATGGAATACACAAACAATAACATAAATAACTTCAACTGCAATTTTAATAACTTAAAAAAGGACATTAAAGAGTATATAAAATTAAAAGAAAAAAGCCGACTCATTTCTGCAGATATTGATTTTTTAAACTGCTGCCTTAAACATAAAGTGTGTCCAAAGTTCGTCCGAAAAATCGTTAAACGTTACCACAACAGTCGCGAGCAGTTAGCTGCCGAGAAAAAAGTTATTCAAATAGAAAAGTCAAAACGTTATACTAAAATGGCAAATATTGACCTTAAACTATACGGAAAACACTTACAGATTTCAAAGAGGTTAGGTTGCATAATATGGGATAATTTAATAGAACAGCCTTAGAACATATACAATTTCTAGTAAACAAACAAGTCAGCAATCAAAAAAGAAATTATAGTAAGCTTTATCAAAAACCAAAGAAAACTCCAAACCCTAAGCAGAATTATGTAGAAAATCTATCTAATGAAAATTTCAAAACAGAAGAATTAGCATTTCTAAATAAAGGCTTAAAAACTTGTGTACAATATTCCACTAAAATAGAGGATTATTTGGTAGATTTGGAAGTGGCCATTGAAGGTTTGAAGAACAAAGAAAAAGAAATAGTTAGAATTAAATCAGAAAAAGTTTTTAAAGGCATTATTAAAATGAATACAGCAGTACACAACACTTATAAGAATACAATAAAATCCTTAAATAAAAAAGATGTTGTTTATATTAAAGCAGACAAAGGAAACAGAGTAGTAATTTTGGATAAAGAAGATTATAATAATAGAATGCAGAATTTATTAAATAAAATAGAATATGTTCAGATCCCATCAGACCCATTGAAAAGGTGCGTTAATTCCATCAATGAGGTTCTGAAAACATGTACAGTCATTCCAAAAGAAACAATATTCAAAATAAAACAGAGCAACCCTAAAATAGCTAAGTTACATGGTTTACCAAAAATTCACAAGACTGGAAATGGTATGCGCCCCATCATTAACAACATCAATACTCCCTCTTACTATTTAGCAAAATGGTTAGCTAATAGATTCAAGGCATTACCAAAATTTCAAACCAGGAGCATAAATAATTCATATCAGTTAATAGAAAAAATTAAAGACATAAAATTGCACCCCTCTGACACTCTTATATCTTTCGATGTAGAATCTCTGTTTCCTAGCATACCAAAAGAAAAACTCCTGATTTATCTACATGATTGGCAAAAATTAAGTGGAATTAATGATATACACATAAAAGAATACATCAAACTGACAGAAATTTGCATAAACCAAGCCTTTTTCACTTTTAAAGGAAAATTTTATAAACAACAAGCAGGACTTACAATGGGCAGCCCCTTATCTCCATTTCTAGCTAACCTCTTCATGAGTAGATTTGAAACACACATCAACACAGCGTTTCCATTCATATTTTAGGTATGGTACAGATATGTGGATGATATATTTGCCATAGTTAACAAAAAACTCATTGACGATGCCTTAAAACTTCTAAATATTCAAGATAAAAACATATCATTTACATACGAAATAGAAACAGATAACATGCTGCCATTCCTGGATATTAAAATAATGAAATGCCAAGAAAAACTTAAATTTGGAATATACAGAAAGAATACACATGCAGATAATCACATCAAAGCTGACAGTTTTAACCCTACAGCACACAAACATGCAGTAATTAACAGTTTAACACACCGACTAGTTAACCTACAAATTAGCAAAGAAGAATATTTTAAAGAATACAAACAAATAGAAGAAACAGCAGTTAAAAATGGTTTTAAAAAAGAACTAGTACATAAAAAGGTGCAGAAATTCAAGAGACAAAAACATATCAAAGAAACCACAACACTTTCAGCAACAAAAGATAAACTTATTTTTAAAAAATTCACATATCATCCATGGGCCACAAAAAAATTTCAGAATATTCTTAAAGATTTTAATATCAGGTTGGCACCGATTAATAGATTTAATGTTCAAAATTTGCTGATAGATAATGTTAATGACAGTATTCCACAAGAAGAAAAATCAGGTATTTACAAAATAAACTGTGCAGAATGTGAAAAAATCTACATAGGGAAAACAAAGAGAAACATAGGCACACGGTTAAAGGAACATTTCAGGAACATAAAGTACAAGCAAATAGAGAAATCAGCAGTAGCATATCATTTTTGGACACAAAATCACGACATAATAAATCAAACAAAATTATTAAAATCAGTACAAGGACCTACAGAATTAGCAACCTGGGAGAAAATCTACATCTACAAATACAAAGACAGCATAATGAACTTCGACATTGTCGGGGATGAAAACATAAACTACAAGTTTATCACACCGCCACCAGAGCAGAATATACATTCCCACAGCTCAACGAATGATCCGACAGTTGAATTTTAGCCTGGCTGAAGATGGGAACAAAATGTTCTCGAAACCGGTTCCATACATTTATGAAAAGTAAGTGAAGCTTTAAGAGTCTGTAGTTCAACTGAATCATACAATGATATCAATTAATATGATTTATTTTTCTTGCTGGTGGTTAATAACAATTCCCTTTTTTGGGTAAGGTATTGTGCAGGTTGTATATATTTTCTATTCTACATTAATGTAATCATGAACAAGTTGATTACATTAGTGTAGGATACTCACTCCATTGTCTACATCTTCATAAGCACCATTTAATTAATGTATATATTTTGTTCACAATTTCCATATTACCACCTCATTTACCTCCTACCAGTCTTTTTAATATATAAGATTTATTAGTAGCATTTGTTGAAATTTTCAATGTGATTTTTAATTACATTTAGTCTAGTTTGAATTTAAGATACATGGTACAATTAGTTTTATTGATCTGGTTAATATTAATGATATATTTAGACTTACAGTATTTTGTTGAAAAGAAAAATTACGCACTGTATTATTGGTATTTATTTTAGATTCTTGTTCTCAGCCAATTTACTTAACTTTCCTATTGTTGAGTACATTTGCAATTGCCAGTATTTTAGCAGTTTGATTTGAGTTGTCTACTGTAAAAGTAATAACCATGTTATTAATAAATATTTTTATATTGTTGCTTATATTTATTTTGATAATTGATTGTAGTTTTTTTTTACATAGATGTGAAATAATGTTGGGCTGGATATTATTCCGTAGGGCAAACATGCATTTGCTTCATTTTGAAATTTGATTGTTCCATTTTTATTATTTGCCATCTCTTAGTGTTTGATCCAATTGTAACACATTCCCTGAATTTCCTAGCTTCTTGATTTTCACTATAAATTTTTCCCATCAAAACATTTTTAGGTCTACAAATCATACTATTACACATTTGTTATTAAATGTTTCTTTAAAGATCAGTTATATTGGGTATTGTAAAATTTGAGCAGTTCTGAATCTTGTTTGTTCCATCAGCTAATAACTGCTGCATTTCTATGTGTAGATGATACTTTAATATAGTAATGAAAATCTTTTCATTGGCTTTGCTTACAGAAATAAGCAAAATTGATCTGTAATTATCTTATCTCTTCTGTTGATTTTCCAAGTTTTCTTATTCACATAATTGTTACCCTTTTCACATTTTTGGCCATCGTATTTGTTGTATAGATGTAATAAGTGTATGCTTTTGTCTTCCATGATATTATTTGGACCTGGTTGTTATTTCTCATTGTTTTAATTGCTTTATAAGTTCTTCTAGATTAAAACTATTGATGAAGTGTCTATATTTAGACTTTATTTGTTGTTTTTCTTAGTTTATTTTGTTTGTATTTGAGAGAGATAGAGGTGATTTTCTTGTATTGGGTGGTAAAGGCATTTACTATATTTTTGTCTTCTTATGTGTGTTTTAATGATGTTGGGTACTTTTGGTATTCTGTCCATTTACATTATTTATATATTTGTACATTTTTTGTGCTCTCTGTTTTGTAAGCTAAGCCTTGGATACTAATTGAATCTCTCTCTTGGCTTCAAATATTTCTATTTTGAATTGAATACCATATTTTTGCAATTTTGTGTACCTTAACTGTGTTGTATTCTGTTCTGCTTTTCTGTAGCATTGTTTCTAATTTTGTGTAAGGTTTCTAGTTTTATGTTCCAGAATAGTTTGAAGATTTTCTTTCTTTCTTTATGTACATAATAATGCAGTTGCTCCCAGTTTGTGGAAATTTGGAATAATACTCCGAGGTCCAAAAGATTTTTTGCTATAAGAGATTATGTATCCATTACAGGCTAGTAGAATTCCTAGGAGATGTGCGGTTGCAGCACAGTAATTAGAAAACATTGGGAACAATTGTCTTATTCTGAAGTCATATAATCCTTTTAATAAATTTACACAATGATTAATTTAATGATAAAAGCATTGAAGAAGTCATATCATAGACTTTGAAAGCCATAATTATTTCTTTTTATCATAAATTCTACAGGTAAAACGTCCTGGAGATAAAAATGTAAGATGCACAATCCTGTTACTGTTGGACTATCAACCATTGCAGTTCAAACTTGATCCCCGTTTGGCGCGACTTCTTGGAGTACACACCCAGACTCGCCCTGTCATCATAAGTGCCCTCTGGCAGTATATAAAGACTCACAGACTGCAGGTAACAATAGTAGTTTCTTAATTCACATTTTGTGTGTGTGTTTCTTTTTTATAAGGAAACCTTGTTAATTCAAAACTGAAGGTACAACAACAAAAATCCAAGTGACCCATAAATCATCTTCAGTAAATAGAGAAAAACTGGAGAAAAGTAATCAAAATCAAATATGTAACTATTGTGAAATTTGGTCTTGGGCCCATCAAGCCCATCAATTGTTTTACCCACCTCCAGCCAACTCCCAGCAACTAGAGTCTTGAACACAGTGATTGCTTGATACTTATAAGAGGTTGTTTTCATACATATTTAAGAGTTTATCTTTGAAATGAGCTAGCAAAGTTAAAATTAAGGGCATTACCTAATTTTGCAATCAAGAGACATGTATTGAAAATTCAAGGGAGCAGAGGAAAAATTCAAATTAATGCCATATGTAAATAAAACAGTTTCAAACTGTCCAACTTACATATAAATTACATTTAAATGCCTGTAATAAATAATGGAAATTCCAAAATTACTTTATGAAGATGATTTTATGGTTAGCTCTTTTTCAGTTATTGGTTTACAAAATGCTATTAATGAATAGTAAAATTTTGTGATGAATGGGATTAAGAGATGAATATTAATAAAATCAAAATAAGTTTCAGGCAGATCAATAAATTAAGGAAAAAAATGAATGTAAGATTTTGTGATGAATGGGGTAAGAGGTGACTACTAATAAAATCAAAATAGTTTTCAAGCAGGGCAATAAATTAAGAAAAGGAAAAAATGGATTACATATTGCAAATAAGAGCATTCAGATATATAAAGGCTGTATACATAGGAGTTAAAATAAGTAGTCCAGGACATCAAGAAAAGCAAAAGTAGTTGACTTTTACAAAGGGTAAGTTAAGTTTGAAACTAATAAGGAGATATCCTAAACATATGTATTAGTTTTTTACACTAAACTCCATTTACTTACATACCAGTAACAGTAACTGGAAACGGTGGTTCAATGAGCGACTGAAGATGGGAGAGATTCTCTGGAAACGCGTATTATTTTATGTAAGTAAATGGAGTTTAGTGTTAAAAACTAACATCTAAGTTTAGGATATATTATCATTTCATTGTCAACAGTTTTGTAAGTACAACATGTATAACCTAAACTTAGGTATTCATTTTTTACACTAAACTCCATTCACTTACACAAAAGTAAGACGCGTTTCAGGAGAATCTCTCCCCTCTTCAGTTGCTCACTGAATCGCCGTTACTCGAAACTATGGCTGGATAAACGGATGTTCCTGTGGTGGCCTCTGTTGGTTCAAGTAGGAAGTTGCTGAGCTCATCCATGGAGGAAACTCAAAATTCATTAGATTTTCTCTATTTTTTAATATGAAATTTTTTTCCATGTAGATAACTCCAATGGGTTGTGAAAATGTTTCAGCAGTTTAATTCCTGGTTTTTGGTCCAAAAGTGAGCTGCTACTGCTGATTTATCCACCAATTTAAACCGAATATTCCTAAAATGTTCTTTCCTCCGAATTTCCAAATTTCTTTTTGTTTTGCCTATGTAGCTCTGTTCACAATCTGCACATTTTATTTCGTAATTTCTGATTTCTCTTCTGTTGACATGGAGTCTTTTACTGTGCAACCCAATAAAATCTTGATGTTGTATTTGTTCTTTGGGGATAACATTATCCCATGTTCTTTGAAGATTTTCTTGAACTTGTTGTGGTAAATTGGATGGTAAGTGAAACTTTTGAATTTGTATTCTTCTTTTGTATTTTTCAGTGTGGAAACTTCCCTTATCCCTTTTTGTCTTTTAGATTTATTGATAATTTTTATCACTGTGTCTTTATTGAAACCATTGATCATAGCTGTCTTTATTATTTGTTTGTATTCTATTTTGTACTCAGCTTCTGTGAGTGGAATATTCATCAATCTGTGTGCCAAACTGTGAAAAATTGCATAATTATGTGGAATGGGGTTATAACTTTCATTTTTATGTAGTTTTCTGTGTGTGTTTCTTTTCTGTAAATTCCAAAATTCAAACAATCTTCATTTCTTATAATTTTTAAATCTAGAAATGGTAGCCACCCACTTCGTTCTTCTTCTAGTAAATTGTATGGATTCATGTTGCAAATTAAGAAGTTTCAGGGCACCTATTGAGTGTTTCTTTGGTATTAATGCAAAAATGTCATCCACATACCTATACCATGACTTGAAAATTAAAGGGAAGGCTTTTGTGATATGTGGTTCAAATGAACTCATGAATAACTCTGCTAGAAAAGGTGACAAAGGGTTTCCCATAGCTAGGCCTGAAACTTGCTGGTAATATTTTTTGTTGAAGCTGAAGTAATTTTCAAAATTTTTTAAAAATTGTAAATCTTTAAAAAAGTTATCATATAGAACTAACACAGTGAAGCTCATGTGAATTGAATCTGTCGTCTTAACACTCTTCATGCTTCACTAACCTTAAATATATACGGAACCGGTTTCAAAGATATGTTATCTCCATCTTCGGCCGTGGACGACTGGTGTGAACGATTGTTGTTGCGTAGTATCAGAAGCAATGTTCCGCTCTGGTGAAACTTTTATGAACTTAAAATTTATATTTTCTTCTTTCGGAATGTCAAAATTCAACAAATGATCCTTATGTTTGTAGATGTAAATCTTTTCCCAAATATCCAATTCTACTGGTCCCTGTACAGCTCTCAATAATTCAACCTTTTTCTTTATATCATGATTTTCGGTCCAAAAGTGATATGCCACCACTGATTTTTCTATTGTTTGTATTTTAAATTCCTCATATGTTCTTTAAGACGTATCCCCACATTCCTCTTGGTTTTTCCTATGTAGATCTTATCACATTCAGCACATGAAATCTTGTAAATTCCTGATTTTTTCTCCTTTGGAGTATTATCTGTAGTATTGTCTTTCAAAATGTTGTTTAGACTAAATTTATTAGTGGGAGCCAATTTTATATAACATCTTTAAATATTTTTTGAAATTTAGACATCACTGTTGGGTTATATGTGAATTTTTTAAAGGACATATTTTCTTTAACTGTTGATAATGTAGTGCAATTTTCAATTCTTTTCTTCTTCTGGAATTTTTTAATTTTATTATGTATTAAGTCTTCATTAAAACCATTTAAAATTGCTATTTCTTTAATTTTCTTATATTCCATGTTATATTCTTCTTTACTGATTGGCAAATTGATCATTCTGCATATCAGACTATTAAAAATTGCATGTTTGTGAGCCATAGGATTAAAACCATTTTCTTTGATATAATTATCTGCATGTGTGTCCTTTCTATATATGCCAAATTTTAGGTTTTCTTTACTTTTTATAATTTTTATATCCAAAAAAGGCAGCATATTGTCTGTTTCTATTTCATGTGTGAATTTTATATCTTTATCTTGAATATTCAAAATATTTAGTGCATCTTCAATTAACTTTTCATTAACCATGGCAAAAACATCATCAACATATCTGTACCAACACTTAAAGAAGTGTGGAAAGGCTGAAGTAATATGTGTTTCAAAATTACTCATGTAAAGATTTGCCAGAAAAGGAGATAGAGGACTGCCCATGGTCAAGCCTGTTTGTTGTTTATAAAAATGTTTATCAAATGTAAAATATGACTGATTAATACAAATGTTGTCAGATGTATGTACTCTTTTCTGTGTGTTTCATTGATCCCTATTTCTTTTAACCATTTTTGTAAAATGATTAAAAGATTTTCTCTAGGTATACTGGGAAACAATGAAATCACATCAAACGACACTAGTGTATCTGTAGGTAATAATCTAATATTTTTTATTTCTTCAATTAATTGAATAGAATTATTTATGCTTCTGAAGTAATTTTGTTTAATGCAAATATTAGTAAGTTTTAATAAGTCTTCTATTTGTTCTGTTTTTAAATTTATTGATGTTAACCATTTCTTTGGTATAAGCATAAGTTTCTCTATAGGTAAGCTCGGGAATAAGGCTTTTACATAAAATGAAACCATTATATCTCCAGCCTTAATTCTGCTATTTTCAAGTTTTTTGACTAGGTCAACTGAATTTTTAATGCTCAAACTTTGGAATCTCTTAAAAGAATTGAAGACTTTGATCAATTTTTTTGCTAACTGGTATGTGGGTGAATTGATATTGTTTATTATTGGTCTGATGCTGTTAAAATGTGCAAATGTGAACAGAGCTACATAGGCAAAACAAAAAAAATTTTGAAAATTCTGAGGAATAAAGAGAAAGTTTTTAATTTCGAAATCCCGCCAAGTGATGTACTAATACAAAAGTTCATTAAACCTCCACCAGGGATGAATCGACCTACCACAAACAACGAGACCGGCAGTCGACCAGGAACTGATGATAGGAGTGATGGCTCCCGAAACTAGTCTTCCATTTTATTGAATTTTAGTGGTGTGTATGTTACAATTTCAACTCAATTTTTTTAAAATGTTAACTTGCTAATGTTTAACATATGTTGATGAAACTGGTTCTAGATGTATTAACATGCAGGTTAATAAGATGAAAGAGAATTGTAAAAGAATAGGCTGGGTAATGTGTGGATGGAAAGAAATTGCCTAAGGGAGGGATTTTGAATGCAATTCAGATTAAAGTGTGAAGATATGGATAGATCATGAAGGGTGCAATATAGGAGAAAAGTGTGCTCTTTTTTTTTTTTTTTTTTTTTTTTTTTTTGTGTGTGTGTGTGTGTGTGTGTGTGTATTTCTTGGCTCAGATTAGGATGTTGGAAACAGAGGATTCAGAAATAATTGTGAACAGGACATATGCCCCATGTATAAGAGAACTGAAGAGGCAATCCATATATTGTTTGAATGTCCAGGAACTAATAAATGAAGAAAGGAGCTAATTAATGAAAAATGATGGCATTTGGGAAAATGTTTGAGGATGATGACTAGATTGAAATAATTTCAATTATGTGTAAAGTTTAAAGAAAATGGGTATGGACAGTAAAATAAAATAAAATAACTTTAAAAAGGGAGGAGTTAAGACTAATGAAAGCATGCTATGACAATAATGACTATGGTTACGATTTGTAGACATCCATAATTTTATCTACTTACCACTCAATAAAGCATTTACATTACATTTAAACAATTCTTATTTCTCAGGATGCCCATGAAAGGGAGTTCATCAATTGTGATAAATATCTGGAGCAAATATTTTCATGCCAGAGGATGAAGTTTGCTGAGATACCACAGCGATTAAACCCACTGCTTCATCCTCCTGATCCTATTGTTATAAATCACATAATCAGGTATGATGAAAATCAATTTATTGTTGCCTTCAGCAAAAAACAAAATCTATTCATAACACCATAAATCTTGTGTAGAAAAACTGGAGAATCAGAGAAAGCAGAAATATATAAGACTTTTAGCTAAACATTACAGCTATTTAAATCTATGTTATCTATCTTTGTTTACATGGCAATCTAAACTAAGCACGAATGGCACATTTACAAATTATGAGCACTTTTTAAGTTGATGTTTTAGCTAAAAAAAATTATCTTAAGTAACATCACAAGAGAATCTGTAATATTACTCGCCACGTTTGTGAATTTATCAGCAATCTCAGACCCTCAAGTGATATTTATTAGAACTATTTCATGAATTAAATAAGAATTGTAAACTTGGCTTACAATATTGTAATAATTATACATTTGTATTATGAATACTTAACCTTTTCAAGCCATTCAGCTAAGTATGGCTTCTTCAAAAGGGAAGGAAAGCCATGGGTCCTATATCTTACATTTAAGCCTGAAAGAAATTTATTGGCGGTTTTATACGCTGAATTGAATGAGATGCTGATGACCTGATGTTATTGCATCTGTAAATAAAACAAATCAACAAACAAGCCATTCAGCAACAGAGAAATGTAGATTGTTAGTAATACCAATAGAAAAGGGCCAAAAATGGGTTTGAGACTATTTTATGAATAGAATGAGAATAAAAGTAATATATACTGAAATTCGTGCACAGATTAACAGTTATATAAAATGTTATGCTCATTTATGAATACCTACCTATTTAGAAACCTTGCAATGAAATAGATAAAAGTCAACTATTACAGCCACTAACATTCAATTTACTAATACCAACTGAGAAAAACAAAAACAGAGAAAACATTTTCCCATTCTGAACGTGTTTATTAAGAATTTATGGTTGCTTAGTTACAAATTATTTCAGATTGCTTGACTGAATATGCAAAAACAATTGCTTGAGTGAATATACAATAAGTTAGTTAAATTTACAATTACTGAAAACACAGAAAAGTGGTCGGTGATACGTTGTCAGGGATATGTAGTAGAGGTATTGAGTTTGCTACGCTGACCACAAGACAATTGCACGTCGCATAATAAAATGGATTTGATAATTTTTTCCATTAATTTCACTATAATGTCCAGCTGTGATTGGTCAAAATTCAAAATTTTGTTTCATTTCATTGGTTAGTTTTAAAATGACATTACAAAAGTGAAGTAGTCAAATTAAATCACGTAGATAAAGTATAATGAGTTACCTGTAGGACAATAAGATCCTGTTTGTTTTGAAAAGGCACTAAATGAATTTTATGGGCAAATTTTCCAAGTGATGAACAATGCCAACTAATGTTTTCTCTGTGAGAACCCTTTTTGCATCCATCACTTCCTATTCCAATGATTTCCATTATGCAAAATTGATTAAACAAATGATGGGTCATTTAACAACTTCATATTCAAACACTGGGGAAATATTGTATAAATTTTATTAAATTGGGATCAACTCCATCATTACTTATGACTAGAGACTGGGAAAATTCTTGAATAGATGGCCCCCAAATTCTTGAATTGTGAAATTTCTTGAGTAAAACTAACAAAAACCACAAATTTATTTGATGTTACATAAATAAACCAAGGGATATAACTGATATAAGAAACAAACTTAATTTTTAAATGTTACCATCAGTGTCATTAAGTATAATTTACTTTTATTTTTACAAAATTTTCCTTTAAATAAGAAAGTGAAGCCAACAGTTCCAAGTTTGTTTGTGCTTACATTTGTTCTACAATTTGTAAGAATTCATGGAAAGTGAGAAAAGAATCTGTCACAGTCTGCTTTGGAGACAGGAATCTACATTGCTTTAAATGCTGCCTCTGAAAATTTGGGATAGTCTTCAGTATTTGCCTAAGGCTAGATTCCACAAAGATGTTGGGGTTATTTGTTAGCACTTTGCCAAGCTGCCTATAGGCATGAACTGCTTTGGCTGGCTCTATCTGTTTAAGGGTTGGAATCTTTGAAAGAGCTGTTCTCAATTTTTCATCTTCAAACTGCTGGGCTACCACATCACATGCTGCCTGTAGAGAAGATCTTATAAAGGCTTGAACTTTCGAGCAGAATCTCCTACCATAAGCAACTCCAACTTGAGCAACATTTGATTTGATATCTTCTGCAGTTGTTGTAATGCTCTGCCCTTCAGTACGCCCCTTAGCATACTGAGTGCATCCTGCACCGTATTGCAGAAGATAACCTGAACAAATGTTTGTAATCTAGTGTGCAGATTTCATAGCTTAGAATACACTTCAGGTGTTCACAGACTTTGTATTGGTTTCTAACCTCACTAGTAAGGATAGATAGACACTGGACAAAAAGAGCATCAATTCACACTACTTTTATATCCTCAAATCCGTGGAGATATGATGTGCTTTCAAAACACTCTCTGCCAGTCTATGATTTTAAAATATCAAAGATAATGTCCCAGTTCTCTGCCAACCACTCCACAGCTACGAATCATGAGTTTCAGCCAGTCAGATATGCAATGGAGAAGAACCCAGCAGATGATCCCTTTTCCCTGAGGAATGTTTGGAATGCATGCCTCCTCTTCCTTGCATTATGTATTCAGGAACATGTGCTTAATGCTAATTTTTACAGTTGTTCTATGACGACATTACCCAGAAGATTGATTTTGTGAGCCCAATACTGCACATGTGAGCTTCTTCTAGAAAGAGAAAGGAAATCCCTTCATAGTAAGTAGTCATTTAAGAAGAAGAATCACTCACACATGTCACCAGCTGCTCAAAGCCTATTCCATGTCTTGAAGAGCATCAATTACAGTTTTGGTACGGGTTATTACCATTCACTGCTTCCATAGATCTATTCCATTGTAGACAAAACAACATACATGATCCTCCCCATCTTACCTGTTGTTTCATCAGATAACACTACAACCTGCTTTCCTTTTACAGTAAATCTTACATATTCTTTTCTGCTTTTGCCAGAGATGGCAAATATTGCCTTCAAAGTGTCATTGCCAGATAAATCTCCAACCCTCAATCATATTCTTAATTCAACTTCTGAATGGGCTGCCTTTTCAAGTGGTATATTTACAGCAACCAGTTGACATAATAAAAATTGATTTTAGCAGCCTAGAAAAGTAACCATTAGAAATGTAAAATACATTCAAAGGTCACTTCATTTGCTGTAATGTGTCATGGGCAATCATAAATGTGATGTAAAATTACCTCTGCTTATTGTACATAAATATACAAAATATGTATAAAATTTATTAAATTACTTTGTGAGTCTTTTCCATTTTAACGTAGCCTTACTTGCCATGTACTTCAAATACTGTCTGAAGTTTCCAAGGAAACGCTACTGCACTGCAAATGCTGTACAACATTATGTCTGCTCGTTTAATACCATCAGTGGCCAACTGTCATACTTTTATTGAGACTAATTTTGATGGGCATTAGAAAGAAATCTGTTGTATCAACAAAGGAATTGCAAACCACAAGACTTGCCACATCGGTCCATATAAGCTATACCAGTTATGAAGGATGTAGATGTGTAGTGCGCTTTACGAGTATGAAACCAATAAAAATAAACATACTATGCCAATCAGAATCCCTGCAGGAACTGAATGTTGGCTATGTTCTTGTCTGTTTGTATCAGTTTATTGAAAGTGTTGCCAGCCCCTGAGCATAGAAAATCACTAAGTAGTGCAAGTGCAGCAAACACCAAGAAATGATTTTATCAAACTTTTTTCAATTGGCAATTTGTGTCAGTTGTTTAATTTTTTTTTCAAATAAAGGTAAAAATTTGCAAATTAAGGCAAATTTTTGATCATTCAATAGTAATTTGTGGGTGAAAATTAATGCAGTAACCCTAATTTTGCCCTACAAACACTTTTTATCCACTTTTCCCCAATTACATTTTTTCACTAATTTTCCAGATCTCTACTTATGAGTGAAATCTTATGTCAAATCATAGGAATAAATGCCAAGTGAGTAGACACACTTGTGTACAGTTCACTCTGTATATAATTATGTACAGTGCTTACAAATGTGACCTTATTGCATATTAGACTTTTCAATCTTTAATATCCAAAACAAATCAAATGAATTGGCAAGTTTTTTTAAAAAATGGAAGTTCAAGCTATCAATTTTAAGTACATATTGTCTTAATTTTCAGCTGCCTTATATGCAGAAATATGTAAAAATTGGTGGAACTTAACCTAGGCAAAGTTTATAGCATAATTTTAATTCAGTAGCATTTAAGTCCTATCATGGTTCAGCTACAGCATATATGTTTTGTCAACTGGCTTGTCTCATTTTGATTCCCAATTAAGAAGACACGTTTTATGAGTAAGATTTTGGGTTTTTCTTTACTCTAAAAAGGCAAATGCCAGTAACTGTATACCAACAAACTTCAGGCTTGTTTGTGCCGTCATTGAATCTAAGATGCATTGCAAAATAATAAGACCAGGCTGAATACTTCATGATCTTTGTATGCAAATGCTGTTCTACAACTGGAGAGAAAGCAGCCTTGTGTCTGTTGTGTTTGTGAAGAGTGCACGATTTAATAAGTAAAGACTGGAAGGCAGGATTGTCCAGCTTCCAACAAGGTCAGGTTAAAGTCTATTTAGAAGGATATTGATCTTGTGAAAGAGCAAGGAGGCTTAGGCAGGTCACTGTATGTGATAAATATTTCCTAAAGCTAGGAAAGTTTCCTGGGAGATCTCAAAACTTACACCTAGACAAAAGAGGAAAGTGATCAGAAAGCTCAGTGTTGGTAGATCATTGCTGGAAGAACTTTGTTGAAATGTGAACTGTCAGTGTTCACAAATCAGCATTGTCAGGTAGTCCAACAAACAAACATATTAAAATATAAGAAAAAGATGAAGCAGCCCTGTCTAGCAATCCACCATAAACAGAGACCAGTTGACTGGGCTAAGAAACACATCACTTGAAAGAAAGAATGGAAGCATATAATATTCAGTGACGAAAAGAAATTCAACTTGGATGGTCCTGAATGGTTGGGCATACTCTGGCATGTCCTCAGAAAAGAAAAGGAAGTGTTTTCAAAGAGACAGTAAGGACAAAAGTCTCTGTTTAGGATGATGGATTCAGGTATGGAGGGAAACCACATCCAATGTTCCCTGTAGATCATATGAAAGTCATACACCTTCAGACACTGCTTGAACAGCACCTTTCATTGTTGCAGAGAGGATTTGAACAGAGAATTAAATTTAAAATTAATTTCAAGTCTGAACTTACACAGTGAAGCAATTAATTTATTCTTAATTAACTAGTGAATCAATTTAATACTCTTATGCTCCGCTTAACCATTGAATAATTCAGAACATGTTTCACAGGCCTTCACTCACATCATGGGGAATCCTTATCCCTTTTCTGACTTATTTATAAATGAGCAGTTTAGAAATGCACATCAAATCATTTCCATATATCTTTAAAGTCTGGCATAGATACGGTTAATAAGAAACACTTGGATGATACTTTGAAATTGTTAAACCTACAAGATGGGGAAATTAAATTCACTTATGAAACAGAACAAGACAACTTGATTCCTTTCCTTGACTTAAAGATTAAGAATAAGCAATCATTTGAAATTTGGAATATACAGGAAGGATATGCAGATTGAAAATTGCATAAAGGCTAATGGCTTCAATCCCACAGAACATGCAGTTCTCAACAGCTTAGCACATAGCCCATTAACATACTCATGAATGAGTTTGAATACAGCAAAGAGTACTTTCACATAATACAAACAGCAAAAATCAATGGTTAAGACCAAGAAATTGTTGACAAGAAAATCAAGAGACAAGAAAAGTGGTTAAAACAAGTTACAACATGGTCAGCAAAAAAAGAAACTACCATTCACAAAAAATTTACTTATTCATTCCAGAAAATACTCAGAGAGTTTGGGATTACTTTGTCCTCAGTGAACAAATTTAGTCTAAATAATCTGTTCAACTCCAGTGTTAATGATAGAATACCTGGTGAGAAGAAGCCCGGAATATATCAAATCAACTGTTTGGAATGCAACAAAGTATATATTGGCAAAACAAAACGAAGCATTAGAATTAGGCTAAAAGAACACTGGAGGAACATCAGGTACAATCAGATAGATAAATCAGTGGTTGCACATCACTTTTGGAGAGATAGACATGTATAGAAATGGAAGTCAAATTATTGAAATTTGCAGATAGACCCTTGGAGCTGCGAATTTGGGAAAAAAGTTTTATAAAAAATATGAATAGATTATGACCTTCCAGATCCCCAAAGAAGACAAATTAATCCAAAAACTCATAAAATGTCCAAGAAAGCTACACCAAGTCCATTCAGCCAACACTGAATCTGGTAGCCTACTTACAGCTGATGATGTGGGCGAAGGCCTGTGAAATATGTTCTCTGTAATTCAATGGTAAGTGGAGAATAAGAGTATTAAATTGACTCACTAGCTAATTAAGAATAAGATAATTGGATATTTCAGTCCAATAATGTAACCATCTACAATGCCAGATTCAAAAGTGATGGTTTTGCTGCAAAAGTGGTAGTGTCATGGAATGGCCCACCAATTCCATGAGCCAAAACTATATGGAGAATGTATGGGGAATCATGCAGGTCAGTTATGGCGATATGAAGCAGTATGCCAGTGTTCAGGAGGGTATGATGGATCGTGTGATTCAAGTTATCCTGAAAAGGGGTTCAATTATAGGATATTAATAATTTTGCAACAGACTTTTTTTTTTGTATTTGGCAGTCTCTAAAAGGAATGCATTTGTTTGTAACAACTCATATGGTAAAAATAATATAATTTGATTTATTTTATGTCAAAATATATTTGATTTCAATTTTTCTCTTTACATGATCAGTTTCATCATATGGTCTTAACATTTTACAATGCACCTTATTAACACTTAAAACAGTTGACATGGGAACATTATAAAGTATTTAAGCATAAGGATAAAACAACAACAACAATAATAATAATAATAATAATAATATAATGCAATGCTGATAATGGTAATATTCGGGAAGACAAAAAATATTAAGAAATTTCAGTATTCTGGTTTCTTAAAGGATATGGTCTCATTTAAGATGTTTTACTGCATTATTATTTGAACTATCATGCTCAGAATCCACCTTTTATTGTGTGACATCTCTCAATGTTATCTTATTAATTTTTAACACATTTGCGCAGTTGAGTGCTATGTTGCAAAAGATGTGATACAATTTTTTTGAAAAATCATAGTGATGTTGATTATAAGTCAGGCATCTTTAGAGAAAGTTCCAATTTATTGAGTTCTCAGAATGTATGTATAAACAGATCTATGCACATGTAAAACAGCCTTTTTATTTCAGCGTGGAAGGTGCAGAACAGAAACAGACAGCATGCTATGATATTGATGTTGAAGTAGATGACACTTTAAAAACACAGATGAACAACTTCTTGTTGTCCACAGCTAGTCAACAAGAAATACAGGTAAAGTAGTTTTAGAACTATTCTGTTACTGAAAGATCTACATTTAATCAGTCATGCCTAGATATTGGTAGCCTTAATACATTGCAGATCACAACAAAATAGCGTGTCCCACTCAGCCATCTGCCACTATGTGTGTGGACTTTGATGACCAGGTGACTGATGATCTCTGGCAGTAGTGATTCAAATTTCCCCACTTGAGGTCATATTTCAGATACCCAAGTCATCTCTTTACAAAGTCACTAGTATTTTGCTTGCATAGCATCTGCTCTTAATGTGCAAGTGACTTATATAATTGAGTGGATTAAATTTAATGTATTGCAATGCCACTACATAAATTAAAACAAGAACAGAGAATATTTATAGGTAAAAATACAATCTTTTATAGAGTAATGTATAGGCTATTTGTATAGAAATTTTGTGCTATTGCAGTACTACATAGAGATATAATGGGAAAAAAAAAACTTGTTCTTAGATTTAGGGAAGCATGATCAATTACTACCCAAAAATTACATTCTATTGCACAGATTACTACAGATATGCAGCTCAAAGTTAATAATCAGTGACCGCATTGAGCGCCAATTTTTGTATGTATCCCCCAACAATGCGCGAACTAAAGATCATGGTGGGCAAGCCAATAACACAGCCATAGGAGGTCGGCAATGCAGGCCATACTAGATTTGTATATTTATTTATTCCTCCTGTTTCACTTGTAGTTTTCTTTCTTTCTCGGTGAAATAAGTCGTCGTTAAGCTTTCACCGAACTCCAGACAACCAGCTACAGAACAACAGCCTGAAGAGTCAAATACAAGATGCAAAAATCTGGCTAACATGTTCTGAGCTGCTGTTACAGATCGCATTTTTGCACCTTGTATTTCACTCTTCAGGCTGTCGATGGTTATGTAGCTGGTTGTCTAAGTTGGATGAAAGCTTAACAATGACTTAGTTTCATCCGAAAAAGAAAGGAAAGTACAAGTAAAACATATTATATAAATATTGAGATAATCCTATCAGTACCCACAGATATCATTTCTTATCTTGCCCATCCATTATATGACATTCATTAGAAATTTCATTTTTAAAATCTGACAGTAACTCATCTTCTTAACCCATTTCTAAGAAGATTTAGGAATGATATTTGAAGTAAAATGTAATATTTTTTGTATATAATGAAGAGTGTAAAATTACAAGTAAATAAATCTCTCAATGACAATGTACTGCTATGTACAACAAATAACAATACATGTAATTTTGTTTAAAGCACATAAAGGTACCAATATAAAGTGTTATATTGAAGGTTATAGTGTACAAAAATAACATCCATCCTCCAGATAACATGTACATGTAAAGACCTAATGTTATCATTAATTTTAAAAGAGATGCAATTTAAAGGCAGTTATGTTACACCTAATGTACACATACAAATTCAGGAATTATACACTATTTCATACAAGACACATACAAACATATTGTAATACTTTGACATAGATGTGAGGAATTAAGTTCATAACTTATCTGAACACTTGCTAAACTCCAAAAGTGCTGGGGTTACTTATAAGATTAATTTGACTACAGCACGTTTAATGTTTGTATTGTCAGGGCACTTTTTTGAAACATTCTTTTATTTATTAAGATTTAAACTGTGATTTCTTATTAAGTATGCAAGATGAAATTTTTGCCCAATCAATGGCTATCACCATGGCACATATGGCTAATGCTTTGGTCCTAGTGAGCTTATGTCATTTTCAATCATTCCATTCATTGTCTTGACCATATAGTACTTGGCATGAAATAAATACAATAAAAATGAAGTTCTACTTCATATAGTTTCAGAATGTTGTAGATTACAAATAGGCAAAAGAAAATATAAAACAAACTGCAAAAATACTCTGTAGCAACAGTAACATATATAATGGCATTAAACCTTAACTAAAGAATAAATTATGTAAATCATATTGTGAGCTGTAAAACATGATTCTGAAAATCCAATTACTCTACAGATTCTCATTAGTATATCAAATGTAAGCCTTAATAATATGTTAATAATTCTGCTGCTTATAGGGTATAATCTTTAAGCTTAATCACAGAGTAAAGCACTTGAAAGTTACATGCTACTTATCATCTGTACTCTTACATGTTTATCTAAGAAAGTTTTCTGAATAGATTACTATAAAACAGCATAGTTCTGTTTTATATGTAAATACAAATTTACTGGTAAATTATATGTTCAGGCTGCTGAATGAAAATTATTGCAAAATATTTTGTAAGCTGTATCAGGCTGGCAAACAGAATCAGAAATCTATTTGATGTACATAGAAGTTTCTAACAATAAGGATAAATTGTTAGCAGCTAAGCAAAAATTACACTTCTTTGTTCTTCTAATTCAATTGGCCATGGTCTAATGCAATAAATAACTTTGCAACCAAGGATCTAGCACAGCTGTTAGGTTGTATTGCTTGTGCAAAATTGGGCAGAGCCAGCAACTCATTATTCCAAAATACACGGCAAAAGCAGAGGATGCCTGTTCTAATCATGCCTTGATCAGTTTCTCTAAAAGTCAAATGGCAATTAGCTTAATGGCCTGAATTCCACTATTCATTCCATTAAATTCAATATATTACACTACAGCAATTCGCAATGAATGTTTAAATTTTTACCCAAAGGTGAGTGGGTATTTCAGCAGCATGTATATATTGATGCATTATTTTTATATTTTCATATATATCATATATAAAACCATTTATTGCACATGCTGCTATAAGCTGTTCAAGAGACATTATTGCAAAAATTCTAAAAAGTACTGTTAAAATGGATATTTACATCTGTATACTAAGATAAATATTATCTCTAGCATGTTGAAAAATCATTTTTTTTTCACTTTGGTAATACAGAATATTATCTTAAATTAAAGGGAAAAAATATATATATAAGGTGGTTTTGTGGCAGTAACATTGTATTAGGCTTATAGCTACTCTTGTGAGCTCCTTTAAGAGCTATTGTTATTGTGTTGTTCATACATTATGTAGCTTACGTTAAAGTATAACATACCTAATAATTACTGTTGAAATTGTGACAAGCTATGGAAGCTGAAACAACAAATGCATTATTAAATATTACTGAAGTGAATGAATCTTAATATGTATGGGAGTCACTACAAAATTTTTGAGATATGCTATATTGAACAATGAGAAGTTACCATACTATTGGATTGTCACTTACATTACAGCAAGATCTATACACCAGTACCTCTGCCTCTGGAAATAGTATGCCACTCGTTCTTTGACATAGCATTCTTTTCTCTTCATTGGCAGCAACAGCTTCTTTCCAGTTTGGAAAATCAGTGTCTATGTAGGAAATTCTTCACATTTTATTACTGGAACAAATTGCATGATACCAAGTTGAGATTGCTAGTATGATGAAATTATTAATTTATGAAACCAGAAGCAGCATAATCTTGAGGTCATTCTGTTCTTGGTCGTCTCTTCTTGATTTTTAAGAACAACGTAGATACATTTAATTGTCATCTTCTTTGCTTTGTGCTTTGGTACCCTAGAAAGAAAATAAGCATCATATAAGTAATGTTTTGCATGTTCATTTAATAGTTAATGTCCATTTACAACTGTTTTTAATTTATTAGAGCAAGCTTTGTTTTTAAAATATTTGTCATGGTTTAAAATGATATGGACAGATTGCGTTTTCATTTCTAGATTTATCGCATATGCTACACATTCAATAATAAAGTTTTATTCAAAATTTTAAATTATTAAGACCATTTTAAACCTCAAAATCCACTTAAAAACTCATGTAAGTTTGGTGCTTTTCTGCATGATTACAAAGTTCTACTTTGTACCTATTTAAATGTATTAACCTAGACTTTTTAAAACCAATATCATATCAAAACCACTAAAATTGAGCTATTATATGCTCTAGATTAGGCTAGTAAGTCGATTTTTGTACTCTTATATTTTACATATTATACAACTGCTCAGAATGTTATGACAAATTAATATAGCAAAAATCACTGAAGATGGAGGCAAACTCCTTTGAAACATGTCTAAGTAAGTGGAACAAAATTAGTGAAATTTGAGTGATTTCATAATAATAATTTGTCAATTTACTATATTTCACTGTGAAAATCCCCGATACAAAAAACTGCACAGAACATGTTTCATGAGCTACTGCAGCTGATGAACCCTCAGCATATATAAATACCCTCAATCTACAGGGCATAGATGATATCACTACTTCTATAGTAGTGTGAACGAAAGGCTACAACATCTCAGGTTAATTAAAGATACAATGATAAATATTATCCAGCATATTTAGAAACTATGTGTGTGGACTTCTGTAAAAGGATTAAGGATGTACAGTATTTATGATACAGATGGCACATACATAACATAGTAGTATGATGCTCTTTGGGAGCCCCTCTTGACCCACAGGCCAGTTGGGGTAAACCAAGTCCCATCATTTCTTGTGGTACAGAAACATTTCATTTTCACTAATTGCAAGAATTCAAGCAACTTACAATTTGGCAAGAACTTTTACCATTCTGCCATAACTTAATTGTTCTATGGTGACATCACACATTAGGGACAGTAATTTAACATCAATAAACCTGGTTACAAATAAAAGCCTACATTTTATTTATCAAATTGATCAAAGTGGTTAAGTCAACCCCTCTCCTCTAAATGCAGTAGTTTTGCAGATTCTGAGTGTTATCAATATTATTGTTTTATTTTAGCAGAAACAAAATGTTTCAAACATTTATCTGCTAGAATAGCAATGGTTCCCAATAAGAATATGCTAAATTACTTGCAAAATATACAATTTAACACTGTACCACAATATAAACGGCTACAAAAATAAGTTTCAAAAAGAGAAACTTATTTCA
The DNA here is from genome assembly GCA_030762175.1 of Metallyticus violacea. NCBI lineage: Eukaryota > Metazoa > Arthropoda > Insecta > Mantodea > Metallyticidae > Metallyticus > Metallyticus violacea. The sequence continues at coordinate 38,124,743 of CM060836.1, forward strand.
TTATTTCTCTTTATTTCATTAAAGAGAAATAATTAACTGCATTTTAGCCTCATTAATAATTGGTTATTTGTTTTCATTTCAATTTTGTAATGAATATGAAATTTTAAATTAAGCATGCTGACTTACCATTTGGTAGTAAGGTGTGAATGTACCATTCATTTATCTGTTATCCCTAAACTGTTTTTTGTCAAAATGGCGAGCACACATGTAGACAGTTTTTCTTCCCTGCCCTTGTGTGTTTTCTAAACAATCGGCTCAAAGCTTATATCTGAAATTAAATGTGAGTTATTAAATGCATATAGCACTGATAATACAACAGTAAAATACATCATTTTTTTATAAATCTCCTAACATGTAAAATGTTTTACGGAATTTCGGAATCCACACAGTGAAACTTTTGTTAATCTTATTTTGATTTAAATTAAAACACTAAAAATCATGTCGTCACATTAAAACTCTCTTTAAGTTTCGTTTTGGTTGACAATGTGAGGAATGTACCTCACGAAACATGTACCAAAATTATTTTTATAAGTGTGTTTGTGAAACTTAAAGAGAGTTTTAATGTGACGACATGATTTTTAGTGTTTTACTTTAAATCAAAATAAGATGTAAAATGTTAACATTTTAATAAAACAATTTTGAAATATTTAATCTAAATTTTACTCTAAATAGTGCTCATCAGTAATTAAGCTGTTGTCACTTTTAGTAATACTCAAAACTTTAAATGGAGTCACTGTAATGATAATTCTATATAAATAAATTAAGAAAGCACATTTTACTTTACACCTCATTGTTTGTGTTCACCTTTTTCTTTTAGGGGTAATTTATAGCAGGACTGACAATGAAACAAAATCGTCATAATGAATGAGACAGACTATGAAAACAGAATGTACAATTTACTAGATAGCCAAGAGCATGGAAATATAACAACTGATCCTACCCAAAAATATGTCAGTTCAGTAAGCAAACTACTAAAAAGCATAACAATACTAAAAGAGGAACAAAAAAAAATTTTGCCAGACAATCCTACCACATCCAGAATCTATGGGCAACCGAAAATGCATAAACCTGGTAATAAAATGAGACCTGTAGTAAATACAATAAATTCACCCACATACAATTTAGCCAATTACTTGTTAAAACAATTCAATAGTTTACTGAAATACAAAAGTCAAAGCATAAAAAACTCAACAGAATTAATATAGAGAATTAAACTTATGAAACTGTAAAACAGGGATTTACTGATTTAAGGGTGTGTAGTTCAACTGAATCATACAGTGATATCAATTAAGGGATTTACTAGTTTCTTATGATGCGATTTCTATGTTCCCTAACATCCCCAAATAGAAACTAATAAATGTCTTAAAAAATGGCTAACCTCAATCAAACTACCTGGAGAACGTCAACAAAATTTGCATCAATCAAACCTACTCCACATTAAGAGGCAAGATATATACACAGAAGAAGGGTTTAGCAATGGATAATCTGCTCTCACCATTCTTAGTAGACATGTACATCAGTTTCTTGGAAACAAAATTATGTTGATGATGTCTTTGCAATAGTAGATGAAAAATAGAAAGATATGCAATTAAACTACTCAACCTACAAGACAGCAACATTAAATTCACAATGGAAATAGAGAACAACAAGATTCTTCCTTTCCTGGATATAAAAATTATAAAAATATCATAACATACTGGAATTTGGCATATTCAGGAAGGATACCCACACGGATAATTATATGAAAAGCAACAGCCACAATCCAAAACAACATATACTCGCTATAATGAATAGCCTCACATTCAGATTAACAAGCCAACCAATAAGTGAGACAAAATACGAATTGGAGTACCAAAAAATTATGGATATAGCACAGAAAAGTGGCTACGCAACAGATCTGGTCAAGAAAAAGATAGAAAAATTAAAAAACCAAAATAAATAAAAGAAATCATCACACTGAAAGGTTACAAAGGAGAGCAGATATATAAGAAATTTACATTCCAACCATGGGCACACCAAAACTTTCAAAAGGTTTTTAAAGTGTCAACATTATTTTGGCTCCAGTGAATAAATGCAGTTTGAAAAACCTCATAAAAAAAATAACAAAAAAAAACAAAATTCTGCCAGGAAAACAATCAGATACATTTATGAAATCGGTTACAAAGCCTGCAATAATAAATATGTAGGTAAAACAAAAAGGAACATTACCATACCATTTAAGGAACATATGAGAAATGTAAAATATAAACATACGGAAAAATCAGCAGTAGAAATTTGCCATTTCTGGCAAAAAAAAACAAACAAACAAACAAACAAAAAAAAACATGGGTTCCAAAATGAACCAAAACTCTTAAAGGCTCTTCAAAAACCCATAGAATTATCAGTGTGGGAAAATATTATACTCTTGAATAAAAGCAAAGAAAATTTAGTTAATTTTGATCTTCCAAACAACAGTAACCTCATCAAAAAGTTTATAAAATCCAAAGAGTGACATCTTCATACCAAGCTGGGAAGCTGACCATGCTAATGATGAAAGAAATTAGCCTTTGAAACATGTTCAAGTAAGTGGAAAAAAACTAATGAAATTTGAATGATTTCCTTATAAATAATTTGTTATCTAAAGCACATATTAATGAAAAGAATGCTTCTGTTAGGTGAAATAAAAGTTTAAACATGGTTTAATTTTGCAGCTTTAGTGCCCTGATAATTGAGATACATCTCATGGAGTTGTCAAACATTAAGCTGGAAGCACAGCACAATTTTGCAGGTATCCCCATGGGATTTCTGGCATTCATATGAGGTTCTAAGTTCACCAATCCAGTAGCAATAGCTGATCCAATTGGAAGAAAAAGTTGATGACATGGTTAGTTGGTTGGTCATAGTGGTTATTTGGGATGCTGCTATTTATAATTTTTTCCCTAGCTTCCAAGTTATTTTCCATTTGTTTGATGCTATCAAGTTGGCTGTATTTCAATAGATCTTTGTTTAGGATAGTATTCATATCCTTACACAATGGGCAGTGGCTGTCCTTGACTAATTTCATCCTGAAGAGATGTTCTGACAGGCAGTCATGCCTAGCAGTTAAGTGGAATTGGGTAACTCCAATTTTTCTTGGTTTCAATAAAAGATGTTTGAAAGTTTTTAGATTGTCACATGGTTTTCCTTTTAAGTTTGTGTTGAATATTTTGTTGTTCTTCAGTTATCAACCTTTTTATGAGTTTTAATTTATAAGGAAGTTCTGGTCAAAAGATGATCTTAATTTCATGATGACTCCTTTTTGTGCTAAAGTATCAGCAATCTCATTTCCTTGATTCCTTAATGGCTTGGGATCCAGTTTAAAACTATTTGTGTATTTCTGATCTGGATTGTATAATATAGTATATGTTGGTAGGTAATTGTAATTCTTTATTCTTTATAGTGCTTCTTTAGATTCCTTTAAGATAACAGTTCTTTTATTTATGTTAGGTCTATACTGTAGATTTTCTAATGCTGCTTTTTAATGGCCATTATTTTGTCATCAAGATTGTTAGCATATTGTCCCAAAGATGTATATATATAAAAAAATTCTTCAACAGCATATTTCAAAGCCAGCTTCTGTTTTTAAGAGATCCATCTGTATATACTCTACACCATGTATTAATCAGATAATAGTTGTTTAGTGTACTAAGTGCTGTGAATCTTAATACTTGAGGTAGGTCGTTCTTGAAGACCATTGTATGCAGACTTAGTTTCACATTGATGTCTACATATTGTAAAAGGTCATTTGGTATAATGGCAAGTTTAGTGCCTATTTTTAAAAATTTATCTAAATCTTCTTTCTGTAAGTAGTTTTTGAAAGTCTGTGTTGTGCTTTTAATCATTGTGTTTTGTCAGGAATATGAAACCATTTATTCCTGTGTTGATTACTTTTTAATTTCTGTCCAAGTATTTTCGTTTTAATATCAAGCTCTGTTTTAATTTGTAGTTTGTTAGTTATGATCTGCTATGCAGCATTGGTATTGTTTTATGGCTCCTTTATTATTCTTAATGACCTAGATTGTATTGTATCCAATTTAGTTTTAAGTTGGTTGTTTATTGTGAATATTACCTCACTTCCTCAGAGAAAATTGAGCTTTATGTGGCTTTTGTATGTGTCATTAGGATCTGTGGATCTTCCCCATTTTACACCTGTCCTTCTTATTCAAGTTCTTATTTACATTGTCAATCTGTTCAGAGAAGGAAAGCTTCTCTGAAGAGATCAACAATGTAACTAAAAAAGTGAATAAAGTTGAAGACATTGAACAATGTTAGAGCATTCTCCAAAAATATTTGTGTGTTGTGTGATAGGTGCAATTTTTATAGAGAAAGGAGAATAAAACAATTTATTCAAGACAATCCAATGCTGAAGGTAATCATCAGTGGAAGGGGTTGCTGAAATTACATTACAAAAAGCATTGTCCATAGAGCTACTAAACTGCTAAAAATTTATACGTTACACATTGTAGAATTGTTGTAGTTCATATATGCTTGTTGTTGATGTAAGGCTCTGTGAATTTTTGTAATTGTATTTTGCAGAATATTGCTAATTTGCTATTAATAGTTTTCTTACAATGAAGCTAGGTCTCATTTACATGAGCATATCTAGCATAAAATGGTCCACTGGTTTTTGGTGTGTAAAATTGTAAGTGGACTACACTTCTTCCCTATTCTGCTCCAGTGGAATTACAGGGTCTAGTTGGCATTAGAATTCACTCACTCATACACTTGCACTATAAATTCAGGCAGGTATTGCACACAACTCACTCACCCACATGCACTATAAATTCAAACTCATATTGTACACAAATGTTTCCACAGTTGCTTTAAACAGATATCCAGTAATGGAAAAACAACATGACTATTTTCAACTAGATTAACTACATTTCATACTGCCCATTGTTCTTTGAAGGCTCTTAAGAGAAGTGTTTGATGACAGCCATTTCTACAGGATTATGACTGTTATGCCCTTGGATCTTCATGTGTCAGTATTGTTTGTGGGAAACCCCAAAAAACTAAGTCTATAGAAATAATCCTCTCACTAAATGAAATGAAAGATGATTAATATAAAACCGAAATTGAAAGAATTTATTAAAACAATTTTTGCATGTGAATGCAAAATTCAGAAAATATTGGCAATGGCTGGCTAAATGCAGATGGACAGCACTTTGAACATCTGCTATAGTACAGGTTGGTTCTCAGATTCAAATAAGATTATATGCATGTTTTTAATAATCAGAGTTGTACAAGGCTTTAATATATGGGAATATTACAAATTGATCAGCCTGAAATAAGGCTGGTTGGCCAGCTGGCTGCTGTATCCCAATATGCATCAACAGCAAGTGGCTGACTGGAATGCATAGTATATAATGGTTAAAAAAATGGTAAAAAAGTTTTTTTGTTTGTTCTGGTGTGCCTAATTTAAGCTTCATTCATATCCTGTTCAGCACAAAAAGTATATTAAATCATTCATATATATATATAAATCATATAAGTATATTTAGAAAAGTTTCCACTTATTATCATGCTTCAACAATTATAACAATGAGAGAACTTCAGAATTAAAAGGAATTGTCAGTATTGCAATATTAGTTGGTTGTTCTTTATTAATTAATTAATTTTATTTTTAACATGTTTTTAAACTGAACAAAATTTCATATTATAAAAATAATTGTGGATAAGGATGCTGTTTGCAATAAAATTGCACTTTTAGAGAGTATGGTGAAATAGCAGTTCTAAGGAATTTATGGTGGAGGATATTTCCTAATGTGATCAATGCCAAGTGCCTACTCATTGGAAAAAAAGAACGGGGTTGCTGTCTGAACTGTAGTTTTGCAGGATAGATTCAACCGTGATTGCCCATGGCTTGTATATGTTTCTCACATTTCTTCTCATTCTGTTATTACTACTATTACTATGGAATAAAACCTCAATAGTAGTGGTAGTGATGTCTGTATTTTGGCTCCAGAATATATTTTGGTTCTGTCTCTGTACTAAGAATTTATTAGTTACACCTGCTTCATTTAATAATAAGTCTCCAGATTATAAATTTTGCATTTTTCAATTTATTTCATTTATGTAATTTTTAGGTTTGAAAAATATTAAAAAAGTATGCTGTTTTGAATTTAACTGATATCATTTTGTTTTGAAACAGAGCCTAGACAACAAGATTCATGAAACCGTTGAGACAATAAATCAACTGAAGACTAATCGTGAATTTTTTCTGAGCTTTGCAAAGGATCCACAACAGTTCATCAACAAATGGATTATATCACAAACAAGAGATCTCAAGGTAAATATACTAAAGATATGTAAAAAAAACGAGACGAGTCGTCGTTTTGGTTGACAATGTGAGGAATGTACCTCACGAAACATGTACCAAAATTACTTTTATAAGTTTGTTTGTGAAACTTAAAGAGAGTTTTAATGTGACGACATGATTTTTAGTGTTTTACTTTAAATCAAAATAAGAAGAAAGTTATATTCTTTTCATGGTCTTATCATGAAATTCTATCACTTTCTTGTGTGGTTAGCTGGAAGCCATTGACATAGTGAACTTCTTCTCCTCAAACTCAAACTGTTTGATCACATAAATCATACTGCCAAACCTCAGCTTGTCTTATATTCTGAACCAGGGATACCTCCCTTGGTTTTTCTCAATCTCACGCACTTTGATGCAGCACTTCATATGTCAACATGACAATTGTTTCTGTTTTCAACATCCACTTCAAAACTTTTTATTGACTTCTTTGTACTTTCCTTTTCAGATTCCATGAAGAGATTTAGTCTTTCTTTACTACTAGTAGTTGATCCTTCTGATTATACCAGTACTGAATCATTTTAGTTTTTACTTCGAATTCGCGAGATGCTGGTCTTACTCTATTTTTCATTACAAACTCAACAGCACTTAATGTAAAAGAAGCCATAAAACTCATCCTGCGATTGCTGGTAATTATTTTCACAGTTTTCACAGTACACATCAAAGATAAAGACTGGATGCCAGAATGGGTGGAAACTAGGAAGGAGTTGGTTTTACCATTCTTCCTCATCTGTGATTGCCTCTAGCCTGAAACACTATATAGTCATTGGGTTTTATCATTAACACTGCTCAATATGCTTGTCACAGAAGCCAATAAGGCAGCGTCAGATTTAGGTTAACAATTATAAGGAATTCGTCAGTTTCCAATTTTTAATTTGGCTCAAAAATTAAAAGGGTTACTATAGGTGGGGATCCTATAGCCTGTTGAGGGGTGTACTGGTGCATTATCCATAATAAGTAATGCCATGTATGGTAGATCATTTTCTTCATTAAACTTTTTTTACACACACATTCACTCTGTCACACATACAAAAATCCACATTATGAAACCATTCTGGAATAATGCTGCACTAGTCATCCATGTTTTGTTTTTATTTCTGTAGAAGACAGGTAGAGTGTTCTTATTGATGTTTTTGAATGCTCTTGGATTTTTTGATTTTCAGTAGCCATAAGTGATAACTTGTGATTCCCTATTGCACACCAAGATTGTGACATGTTCTAGCAGTGAAACTCTTATTCTGCAAAAACTTAAAATTTAATCCAGTTTCATCACAGTTGTAAATTCTTGGGGTGAATAATTTTGTAATGAGACCATGTCTAAAAATTCAGTTATGTACTCTTTTCTGCCAGATGATCCACTGATTATAATTCTCTGATGAAGATAACTGTCATATCCCATGCTGCCTCTCCCATCACTTGCAGTAAATTTATTCGTCAGCTGGAGTCCTTTTTCTTGGATTACAGGACCACTCACTGGAACACCTTTTTGTCTTTGTTAAGGAAACCATAAATGACTTCATTAACTTATGTCCTAGTTTGAAATTTTTTATTTATGGCACTCCTTAATTACCTTTTCAGTCTCAGTTCCACAAAATTGTTCATCTTGCCTTTCCAACACTGAATTCAGCTGCAAATTTTGCCCCATTTTCACCTTTATCTGAGTATTTAAAACTTCAAGTTTATCTCTTAATGAAGAAGAGCTAAATTTTCACTTGCCTATAATTTTTAATCAAACAGCAAAACTTAAAACCACTTTACTGGATTACTGGATTAAAAAACACAACTAAGCATGATACAGTGCAATAAATGCATTAAAAGCATTCATGACATTTTGTGATTGATACTGTATCTGTAACTCAATTGAACTCAGAATAAATATAATGGATCAAGAGCTCAAAGCCTAGTTCCAGGAAGATGAACAAAATACCCATGAATCATGCAGCCAAGTGCAAATGACCTTCATGAGTTCACTTTCAGCAGTGGCATTCATGTCACAAAAACTATATATATATTTGACTATAATTAATCCTATTAATTCAAATTTTTGCCAATCTGAACAGGCTTTGGTCTGAATTAGTTTGGACTGGTGGGGTTATACTGCACTAAAGATCTATATAGTATATTTTTAGAGCGGCAATAATTGCGACTATTTCTGCATCAAAATTTGTAGATTCTTGGCCTAATGGTAGGTATTCTGAGAACTTCATTATAAATACCTGCACTTGCACTTTATCTGGAGTGTATTAATGAACCATCTATATAAATTTGGAGCCATTTGTTTAGGATATTGTGGATTATTGTTTCAAGTAAAAGTTGTAAAAGTCGATCTATTATATCATGTTCTTTGGAGACTTCTATCAGTGAGGTATGAATTTTCAGTTCTTTGTAGTCTGTAGAGTTGATAGGTGCTAATTTTGTATTTTTTAGATTGTTTCTTAATAGCTCTTCAGCCTTTGTTATAAAACAAATTTGGGGCCTTAATGAGCTTAAACATTAAAAATTGTCAAATCACATCATACTTTTTATGCTATGTTGATTGTTGACCCAAGTCTTATACAAATAGTAGAGCATTTCTCCTTCATATTTAATAAACTCATTTCCTTCATTGCAATATGTAATCATGCAATTTTTCTTTAGAAATTTAAAGTTAATGTCTTTAGAATTTTGTAAAGTATTTCACTTAAATTGGGTAATGTATCATTGTCATCATCATCATCATCATCATTATTATAGAGGCATTATTTCTCAAGAGTTGTAGTTCATTAGTGGAAAAAATGCATGCACTTTTACATGAATAACACTTTTTATACATGCATTGGGACCAGCACACTCTTTGTATTAAAATGGCTGTGCTGTACAGAAACTAACATATACCAAATTTGTAATAAATAAAATTGTATAACAAAATATTCATAAAATGTTATTTAACTTAACATTGTCATAGTGTAAAAAAATACATTTTCTCACTGAAAACTAGAACTCACTTTGCTCTAAACTGTCATTACTTGTAGGAATTGCTTTGTGTAGCATCAAGGTATGCATACAATCTGGAACCAATGTGTAACAATTTGGAGCCATTTGTTTAGGATATTGCAGATTTAGGTTTCAAGTAAAAGTTGTAAAAGTCGATTTGCTATGTCGTGTTCTGTAGAGACTTCTATGAGTGAGGTATGGATTTTTAGTTCTGTATAGTGTTTAGGGTTGATAGGTGCCAATTTTGAGTTATTTTTATATTTTCAAGATTATTTTTTAATAGCTCTTAACATTTGTTGTAAAACAAATTTGGGTCTGTTTCACATGATTCTATTTATGTTAGGATAGAAGTTGGAGAGTAAACAAGATATGGAGATGTTTAATTGAAAATTTGTAATATCTCCATTAGATGGTCATTCAGCCCATAGCACAATTCAGAGGTGAATTGGTAACTAATTTAGCAGAAGCAAATATAGGAGCCCTCTCCTGTATTGAAAGTCTTAGCAAAATGGAGTTCTTGGTTCAGATCTCTTTGACATTAAACAATATTGAGGCAAAATAAGGCATTGATTAGTGATTTTGAGAACTTTTGTGGATTTAGAACAGTGTTTGAATGTTAGTTTAGGCATAAAGCAATAAAATCTCATTGCTTCAAAAATCCAATCTGAAAAGTGTGTGCTAGATATGATAAAGAAGAAAGCTCCATAAGGTCATTGCAATTAATGCCTCTACCTTAATCTGCTGTTTAACGAAACATAGAATTACAGTATGATCAGTATTTTTAAAGTTGTGAAAGCAGCTGTGACTGCCAGGATTAGCTGGGAAAAAATAGAATGGTGGATCAGATTAGTTAAATTTGCATAGTTCTATGTGTACTTATTTTCTGTTCTCTTTTTAGACTATGACTGATGTGGTTGGCAATCCAGAAGAAGAAAGGCGATCAGATTTCTTCTATCAGCCATGGGCTCAAGAAGCTGTATGTCGTTACTTCTACACAAAAGTACAGCAAAAGCGGGCTGAGCTTGAGCAAGCACTTGGAATACGCAATGCATAACTTAGACAAGAATAGTTATTGAAAGAAAACAAACTTGAGAAAGTATACCATTTAAGTTGGATAGTGTTTTTTCAAGCAGCAAGATCCTCTGAAGTGTGTCATGGTTATGTTACTTTCACTTTTGAAAATGTTGTGTGTAAAATTGGAGTTGACAGAAATAACTAGTGCAATTTCACAGACATTCCTATGAATTTGTAACAAGTTCAGAATATACGTACTCAGATTTGATCAGTATTTGGTTTTATTGTGGTGCTTCATATTAAAATGATTCTAGAGAATCAGACAGTTACATACCTGAAATGATGATACATGTTTTTGAAGAGAATGGCCAAAAAGTGATAAATGTGCCAGAGTTTGGAAAAGATAAAGGCAAGGTAAATATAAGGATTTTATTTACTTACTATTACGGAGCACCAAAGCAGAACCTCTAACTATAATAAAAAAACTTTATAATAAATTTGCATTTAAGTTAAAAGAACAGTCTGAAAACCTTGAAAAGACAATCACATCTGTGGCAATAATAATGCTCTTAGAAAAGTGAACTATTTGCTCCACACATTTAGGCAAAGTTTACCATATTTGTGGGTTCATCCAATACAGTTTAAACTAAATGTGACTCTTGTAGAGATTTCTCCATTTGCCAGCTCATCATCTACAGTGATTATGGTCATTGTGACCACCTTCATTTGAATAGTGTTTGACACTGATGATACCATGAAATGATAAACTGGGAATTTATTTTTTTTTATTATTATTTTTTTAAATTGTATATATATATATTAAGAAAGGAAAGTTTAGGGTTCCTCCCGCATTTACCATTTCTGAGGACTTTTAAAAACCTCAGTTGGGGAGGATGGTCCTGGTGGGAATCGAACCCCAGACCTCCTGCTTGTGCCTTAACGACCTCAGCCACCCATGGCAGTATCACCTCCAAGCTCATTTATGCAATAATTTATGCATTTCATTCATCCCATGGGTTTAAGGACCTTTCTGGTTCCTCATAATTATATCTTCATTATCATCTCCAATGGGACATCCTATGGACATCCCAGCCACAGAAATCTGCTATAATATTGCCATTCCATGGGGGGGATACCATCAAGGGGCTTGCATTGGATAAAGAAAATAGTTATTGTTAATTTAGCAACATTGTTAATAGTTTTGAATAGCGGGAATTTTCACAGGGAAATGTAGTATAATATAATATAGTGAAATTTTAGTGATTCCCTCAATAATAATTTGTAACATTGTTATTGTTTGGGAATTATGATTTCATATTACTAGGAACATAACTGGGAAATATGTAGATGACCAACATTTTTAGTCATTATATACTTCAAATGAAATCAAAAGTTCAACACATCAAAAATTGCAAAGATCTTATTGGCCAAGTTCAAATTAGGTGTCTATAAATGAAAAAAATTGCAATATCTCAATATATAGGACTTTCATTCCATGACCTTGCCAGTGAATAATCACCTATTTAAAATAAACAAATTTAAATTAAACAAAAACATCATATCAAATTATATATTGAGAAGGAAGTTTAAACTTAATGTTAACCTTACTTTTAAGTTTTCCTCTCATTCCCATCCGCTCCCACTCCTACCATATTATATTTAAATATTAGAGAGCATTCAATGTAATCACATCTTTTGTTTTCTATCTTAGCCTATCTGGATTGCTTTTATAGTTCAAATTTGGAAAGAATAAAAATAGTTTTTTGTTGACCATTTATATTTGTATTTTGGTAGTTTCAAAAAATGTATACCCTACAAAAAAGAACAGAATGTAAGCAGATTAATCAAGAGTTCTGAAATTAGGCTTTATTACTGTAACATTAATACTTGTAATAATACCCAAAATAGTTTGTTTGCATCCTACAGATAATTGAATTATTATTCTGTCCAAATTCTAACAATGGTAACAACAACCCAGGTTTGCCAGGCAAAAAGTTGTGATAACATTTGAATTTTCATTAAAATTCAAGTATCATAAGGTACAGGTTCCATTTGAAATTTCAAAGTAAGGATTGCGGGGGATTAAACCTAACATTTAATCAGTATTGTTTTTAAACTTTCCCCTCAGTATTTAAATGGACAAATTTGTTTTACTTAAATGAAATATATTTTAAATAGGTAGTTATTCAGACTATAAAGCTTAAAATAAAGCACTAAATACAAAATAGCCCCCAAAAATTTTATACACTGCTTATTCGTGAATAACTTTTGAACAAAGCGAAATAATTAAAATGTAAATTGGAACTTGCATAGTGAAACCAATCATATAATTGATATTATTGTATGATTTAGTTGAACTACACTCTCTTAATGCTTCACTAACTTGTCATAATGTATTGAACTGGTTTCCAGAACATTTGGTCCTCATCATTAGCTAAAATTCAACTGTCGGACAATTTGTTGAACTGTGGGAATGTATATTCTGCTGTGGTTGCAGTGTGATAAACTTGTAATTTCTGTTTTCATCCCCGGCAGTGTTGAAGTTCATTAGACTGTCTTTGTATTTGTAGATGTAGATTTTCCCCCAAGTTGCTAGTTCTGTAGGTCCTTGTAGTGATTTTAATAATTTTGTTTGATTTATTATGTCGTGATTTTGTGTCCAAAAATGATACGTTACTGCTGGTTTCTCTATTTGCTTGTACTTTATGTTTCAGGAACATGTTAATTGCTCTCAAGTACTTTAGTCATTTGTCCCATCCACTACTATTGTAAAGTATTCCCTACTTTACAAACTATAATTTTCTGAAATATTATCTCCCCAAAGCAATCAATTAAATTATTTTGAGTGGTTTTACTGAAAAGGGTTGCATTTTGGGAGCTATTTCTAAATGTTCTTTCAATATTGTATCTACCCCCTTACTAGGTATCTAAGGAGGATGTGAAAATTTGCTTCCATTTCATTTCAGAAGCCATGCTTGAATTTAGAATTATTTTTTCATCACTATGATTCGCGAGAGAAATATTTTCAATACCACAGAGAATGATAGTTTCTATTATTGAACTAGCTGCTGTTTTGTTCTACTAGTTCCTTCAAATGGTTGTTTTTTTTTTTTTTTTTTTTTTTTTTTTTTTGAATGATTTATTTATGGATGCTCTTTAACAGCTCCGGTCATCAGCGTCCCATTCAACTCAGAGCATGAAACGGCCGACAAATTTTACTCAGAGGCCTCTCTTTCAGGCTTGAGGTTCTTTTTCGTGCCGTAAATGTATGACACAGGACCCATGGCTTTACTTCCCTTCTGAAGGAAGCTTACGATTTTTACGCCCCAAAAAAATCCATCGGTCCTGGCCAGGTTCGAACCCACGATCTTGGGTTTAGGAGGCAAGTATGGTAACCACTACACCACCAGGACTGACTCAAATGGTTGTAATTTGGATGGATATATTTTAACACTTTTCTTCTATTGATTCCTTAAAACAATTAGCTTTAAGACAAGCCATTCTGTGATGATGTGCAGAATGGTTATTAAATTCCTGTATTGCAATTTTATACTGATTGAATGGTTTTACTGAAGGAGCTCCAAGATTTTAGTCACTCCTACCCCTTCACTTCTGCCAAAAACACAAAATGGACAGTATACACAATTACCTTTAGCACTATAAGTAAGCCAAGTGAAATTCTTCATTTTCAATTATGCCCATTGCTATGTTCCACAGAGAATTCATATTTTGAAACAGGTGCTCAAAGATTACATAATAGTTGATATTTCAGCATAACAGAAATTGTCTGATTGTTAATATAACAATCTATATCTATTAATGAATATCATTGCATGATTCAGTTGAACTACACACTCTTAAAGCTTCACTTTTCATAAATGTTCTCGAAACCGGTTCCATACATTTATGAAAAGTAAGTGAAGCTTTAAGAGTGTGTAGTTCAACTGAATCATACAATGATATTCATTAATATGATTGGCTTCACTGTGTAAGTTCCAATTTACATTTAAATCTATATCTAGTTCAGGATTAACTTAAATGTGTTCCATATTAATGTCCAAATCTGATACCTGTAGATGCACACTTTTTATCACCCCTGCACTTTTTTGAAATGTATTTACCAATCTATGAATCAAACTTGGATTTGGAAATTGAATATCAGGAATCTCTCTTGAAACAAATCTCTGCACATCGTAAGTTGATTCTGTATGCACATAACTATTAACGTAATTAAAACAATATATTATCCCACCTCATGAATACTTAATACCCTGTCACACAACGTGTAAGAACAGCAAGAACATGTCTGTACATTCCTAGAGTTAAATTTGCACTCATCTTCCAACTGGCTTTGAAGCACAGTAACCAGATGAAAACTATGAGAACTACAGAGCTTGGTCAACTGTGAATAACTGCTTGTGGAGCGGTCCCATGAAGGAAAAATTCCCTAGTAGTTAGAATTAAAGTGAGCCATACACAATGTTCCATTGAGGCATCCCTTCCTAATGCTGATAGTGAATATCTATTATTGCTTAAATATTGAATGTTCCAACTAGTTTGTTTTTTCTTTCCTTAGGTTTTGCTTTCACTTCACAGGTTTTTCTTTTCCTTTTTTAATTTTCTTGGGAATAATTTAGATGACACCTGATACATTATCTGACATGTCATTTCAGTTTCATGTGCCTGTATAAAAATAATGTTATTGCAAATTAGGTGTTTGTTTCATGCATTCCATAACTTCAATCTGAACTTGGCCTAGTACCACATCTCTAAATGCATCGATAATCAAGCACTGCAGTGCCCAGTGATGCAGATATATATTCTGAACAGAGTAATGTAAACTTTCAAATCTAATGCTGTTTTTTTAACTGCCTTTCTTGTAGAATGTTACAGTTTATGAATGATGCTTCTGAAGTATTAGCAGTTTCATTCAGCTATTAAGACATTATAATATACCGGGGGTGCCAAAAAAATGTATACACACCTTCACAGTAGATATTTATTTAATATATTTTAAAGTTGGACCGAAAAACAACAGTAAAGTGTAGTATGATGCTGTAAACAGATGTAACTCTCATACCTTATGTTAGCATTGCTACATGACAGGTAAATCAACAATGAACAAATGAAGCCAAGATTATCATACGATATTCTGTAAACAAATGTGACTCATTACATTATGCAAGCGTTGCTACAACAAAATGGAACCAAGATTATTGTTTGAACATTGAAAACAATTTTGAAGTGGTATTGGAAAACTGAGAAAGTTGTTGAGGTTCAAAGGCAATGCAGACATGTGTACAGAACAGAACTGCCAATGTGAGTAACAACTGCAGCATTCCAGACAAAGTTGAGACTCATGGTACCATATGCAATGTTCACAATGGCAGATCTGGGAGACCTCGCACAGCAACAAACCCCACTCACTGGATCCAAGGCAATGAAAAGGACAAAGAGGTTCGATTGAGTTTCCACCGCATTCTTCGGATCTAACTCCATTGGACTTCTACCTATGGGGAAATCTTTGGGATGTTATATACCGTAGAAAACCAGCTATACTGAGGCACTTCCGGAAGTAATTGAAACAGTATGTGTTGCAATCGCTGAGGACACTTTTGCAAACATTGCTCAATCAGTAGTTCAACGTACTCAGAATTGTACTGATGCCAATAGGCATTTTGAGCAATTGTAACTATAAATGTCTAAGACAAATAGTGTTCATCATTTTCTGTTTGTGTGAATTCAGTTTTGTAATGTTAACACAGTTTTTTCTTTGCTTGAAGTGTGTATACATATTTTTGGTACTCTCTGTATATTCTTTCATTATTCTTAGGTATTTTTGTTAAATATATCTCTTGATTTGCTGATTGCTGAATATCTATTGCATGGAATGTAAAAACTGTATACTACAATTAGCTTATTTGAAATAATGCTAACATAATTTTATAATAGCATTAAGCAGTGATTATTGATTAATCTAATGACAAAGCAATGGTAATATGAGCTCATCCTTAAGAGCTAAAAATATGAATGCCCAGTAAATAAATAAATTAATTAAATAAAAAAGTAAAAGGTAATTGCAAGTAACTACAAAAGAAAATTTTTAGCATAAACTAATTACATTCTGGACATGCTATTAACATCCATTTCCTCAGTAACATATTGCAATACTCCTGTGGTTTATGGTAATCAGATCTCTTAGTTCCTATTTTTCTTGAACATGACATGGAAGATTGTTTTCCAATATATGTTATTCCCCATGATGCAACACATATCCCTCTGACAGTGAAGTCACATGATAAAAACAGGATGTAACAATCTTGCAGATGGCCTTTGCATGTTGTGGGCTGTTAATTCAGGAAGGAAGCCTTTTTGGGAACAACAAATACATCACAATATGCTTACCATCAGTATTTTCATTTTAAATATTCCTAAAACCATCGTAAAAAGCAACAGCTGTTGCAAGCACAGTGAAAAATTTAAGAAGTTTCATTTCATAGTTTGTTTTTTAAAACTATCATGTTGTTCTTGGCTTGGATGTATGAAGTGTCAATGATATTTTTTTTAAATTTTCTTATTCTTTCTTTTAATCACACCTACCACCAGTGGGATGCGCTATGCTGATCACATACCCCCCTGCAATACTGCACTCTACCAATGATATCATGTGATGGAGATAGAAGATGCAGTGGTCGTTGTGGTAAGCCGAAGGCCCACATGGGGCTATGGGAAACCAGGCTTAGAAGAAGATTCACATCTACTATTGTGCAATATCCTGTGCACATATTTTTTATTTTCATTTCAGGAATCATTGTTTTCTCTTGATTATAGCTCCTATTAACATACTGGATAACTTGAACCTGTCTCATCTTGAAAGGTAGTTTGCCCTGGATTACTTTTGGTGCAGAAGTCTTGTAATTATAGATACTGCAATTCTTTTAGCAGCCTCTTTATATTTCCATCTTAAATATTTTACTTTCCATAAGAAACCCCATCAAAGTAGCCATCAAAACTGAATTCTAATTTCGACTCTGCAAGAATCAGAAAATATATTAATATATTCAGGCTTCTTTTCTAATGTACTCAACTTTATTTCAAAATTTCTGAAGAAATTTGCCTAAGATAAATCTGTTGCTAGCCAGCAATAGAAGCGAATGTCATTTGATAATTAAACCACTTCATGCATAATGATTGCCAAATTATAGAGCCAAACTTGTTAAGAATAAAATATCTCAAAAAAAGGAATTTTTGGGGGGGTTGGTTCTGATGCAAGTTAAAACACCTTTTATGACATTATGTTACACTGTTTCATAATTTCATAAAAATACTTAGCTCTTATTTTATGTAACATGTACTTTGTTCATTTGCTCATTTTTGGTTTCCAGTTTATTTTTAATCTTTCCTAAGTATCCTTTACACATTGAGCACACATCAGTTTTGGTCTCCCAAAACTCAGATTAAACTGTGTATAAAACACATTCTTGAATTTAAATAGTGAATATGCATTAAACCCATTTAAATTTTTTTCTGTACAAAACCTCTCCCATATTATTTTAATGTTTGGACCTTACTTTTCCCCTTGAATTATAACTTTCTTGGCATATTCCTCTGGCTGGACGACTATCCATTTCAAGCAAGTATCTTTGAGTGAAGTGGAGAAAATATATGGCAAAACTTATGTGTAAGCAATAAACATGCAAACTGCTGTTAACTGACTCAAAAAGTGTGCAATATCTCCCTTCAATACCAACATTTTTGGTGAAGCCGATTTCCTACCATAATAAGCCAAAGCAGATAATGGTGGCCATGATCATCATTCATTAATCAGCGCCAGCAGGGTCTGCCTCAGTAATGCCATCTGATCACCTCTATCAGGTTCATATCAAAGGGTAAGAGCAACTAATCATTTCACCTCTTTACATGAGAGAACTTGTAATTAAAAAGGTTCATAAAGCAATAGAAAGAAACATGTAATTTGCTTGCTGAAGAGGAGAATTTTGCCAAGGGCAAAATGACAGGGAAGACCCCCAATCAGCAAGAAAGTCTCTACTTTAAAAATGAAAAATAAAAGGTATGAATCATCACCATTTGAAGATAGTGAATCTGATGCATCTATGAACATGGTCTCTAATGATAAGTATAGTGCAAAGGAGATGTTCTCACCACAAAGAAATATCTGGTGAAGACTGGATGAGGTTTACAATCTGTTTGCATTTGGTGCATGAACTTGTCTGGAATTGCGGATGTGACTCTTGTAAATAAATTTGGTGATATAATGATAAGTTGATAACAGTGTTGATTACTGTGAATGTGAAATAAAAGAGTTTTCACCTTTTCTTAATTGTTTGCATGTTTAAATCCTATCCAAAATTAGGTAACCATAATACCCTTCTTCAGAATATTATTTAAAAATTAATTTTTTGAACTTAATTGATAAGACTTTATATGTAAGTAACCAACGTATTGAAGTTATTTATTTTAGAGTAGTTTTTGTTGCCCAAAATATATGAAATTTTGTTAAAAATTCAAAATTAGAGCACCTTACCCAAATTATCATAGTGTCCGTCTTGACAAGGAAACTGTGATAATCTCTAGACGTGAGGCAAATTGGGATGAAACTCGACTATTTCCCAAATCACTGTTATTAGAAAACTGCAGCAGTACTGCTGGGAGCGGGGGAGAGATGGTTAGTCAAAGTGATGTGTTGATGACTTACACTGTTCACTATTAATACTCTGCTTTTGTTAACGCAAAGAGATGACTCTTTTAAGTATTTGAATAGATGATACATATGCAGTGTGTAATGTTTTAATTGGCAGATAAGTCCCCATTCCCCCCCCCCCACCACATACGTCGCTAGCCATCTCTCCAGCTCCCAGCAGGTACCCACATTATTGAGGCAGTACGAGTTAAGTGTGCCTAAGACAGACGGTGACTTGGCCAGTGATGTGGAAATTTGTACCTTAGTATAAAGAAATAACTCGGTGGCCGCGGTAAGAGAATTTACGACCCTAATGTTGCAACCCTTCAAAATGTATCAAAATGGAAAGAAAATGATATATTTATGAGAAATTTCATTTTTATGCACGCTGACGACTACCAATTTCTCATTTCTCTGTTTTGCGTTCAGAAACTGTTATCTTTAACCCTGCCTTTGTATAAACTACTGAATACTACTATTGGTCTTGTGGAAATATTAAACTTCGCCGGAGCTCTTGACAATGAAATGCCAATATCACGCTAAAAACATTTACATCAGGTGCGTTGATTTGTACATTAACTAGCCATCTTTCTCCAGCATTAAGCTGCCTGAAAACATGTTTGCTAATTTAATCGGAAACACGCGATTAAATTATTTGGCATTTCTAAATAAAGATACTAATTACATCTTTACTAAGGTGTGTTTATGAAATACGTAATTCAATTATTTTATTTATATTTTAATTTCCTTTATATGTCTTAAAATAAGCATTTATTAGTATGATTACGTTTTTAGCAATGATGATGTGCATTGTTTTCTCCATAATAACAGGTTTAAACAGAGACCAGAAGTTTTACATCCGATAAATGGAAATCATTTTATATTCCAGTATTCGTAAGCATATTTATTTGGATTTAGGCAAGGCGCACTAGACAAACAATAAGTGGCCCGCTATTGTGTTCCATTATGCAAATATAGGTTTATAATGGGTACGAGTACATTAAACGTTTGTTTTTATTTTATTTATTTATTGCAGAAACTGGTAAATTCCATAGGAACGTCTATTAAGTTTAAAATATATAATAAATTAAGTATACATGACTACATTATAAAGAAATATACAAAATACGATATTACATACTACGTAATTGATTACATGGTAGACGTATACTTGACAATGAGATTATATGCATATATGACAAAGAAATTTAAGAAAACTCAGAGAATAAATACAATAAGATGTTACTTTAGTTACATCTACCTATTTATCAGATCCGTGACAAACATTTAATGCTGTACCTACATGAAATATATTATATGACCATAAATACAACAAGATATTTCATAAAACTAGCAATTAAAGCTGTTATAAACTTGACACAATTTTGTTATTAATAATTAATTTGCTCATCATTTCGATTGTTGCTACTGAGATGCACTTTACACCTACTACTAACTGTCTTGGATAATTGTACAAGTCAACTTTAAAAAGAACTGGTTGTTCTGCGTTCCTGGACACTACTACTACTACTACTACTACTACTACTACTACTAATAATAATAATAATAATAATAATAATAATAATAATAATAATAATAATAATAATAATGCCCCCTCTTTTTCCCCCCACACTAGTAGCCTAAAATCCGGTCATGAATTTTTGCTTCGCTCTTAAATACGGAATAATACAAGTTCTCATCAGTCAATGCATTTTGGTCAAACTCGGTAAATTAAAGCTGCCCTACAGCAAAAATTATCTATCCCATGGTTACGCACTTAACTTATGGAATCTAGATCGCAATAGTCGCGGCGTTAGGAGTGACCCCTCTACGTGATACGATCAACAATTACTCGCCGACTCCGGCGGCTACTGTGCCAAGGTCTCCAAAATAGCGAGCGAGCTCTATTATTCTCGTGAGGTGTTATTTTAATATGGCGGAAAAGATCAATATATGAGAGAATAATTTGTTTTTCAATTTGAAAATACTCGTTGATTTCGGTTAGGAGTATTGTTTTAGGCTAGGGTGATATAAATTTAAGAAATGAAATGGCACACATACTTTCTGTGTCTTTTTCTGGTGTTTATGAGTGTCCGAGGTTTAGGTGATCCGTATAAAATATTAGGAATACATAAAACCGCTACATTACAAGAAATAAGAAAAGCTTACAAGCAATTGGCAAAAGAATGGTAAGTAAGATTTAACACCTAGTAGTTAAATGAAGAAATACAGTTTTGACTGTAAGTAAACCGACGTGCAAATTTAATCAATTTAAGCTAGAGCACAATTAACACAAGTTGCTTATCATTTTTCATTTTTTAAACATTTTGAATCGTGACCAGAGTTTTTCAAAATCAATAACACCAATATTATGGATTCAATTATACTTATAGTATGTAAATTTGTCAGGACAGTTCATTGTTTCAGAGTTTCTATAACATTCATTCTTATACTTTGCAAGATATAAAAATTACATAAATTCTCTTTGAGGTTCTTAAGATACACAATATATATGTATTTTATATATACAAGTAGTTCTTTCACAATAGCCGTAGTAGGACATTAGTTGGGGGAAAAAAAAAGAACCAGACATGAAAAATTTGGTTTAAAGCTGGGATTCGAACCACGGATCTTCGACCTTCTGTGCCAATGCTCTAACCAACTGAGCTATCATATCCTGCAAGCCCGGAACCACGAACCTATCGCATTTGATTCAATGTATCCTGGAGACCAACCTAAGGTTTTTTCCCAGTGGTAGATTTGCTTCTTAAGAGGCAACAGGTAATACTGTGGGTACTTTTAGGCTTCCAGTGTAAGCAACAACTATATAGGAGCTATATATAAATAGTGTGTTCATACTAGCTGTGTGTTACCATGTAGGGCATTAGTGGCAAGAAAGAATCAGACGTGAAAATAATTCCTTATTTCTTCTTCAACTCCCTTTTACCTTCAGGCATTCAGGTGACTGCTCTATCCACTTGTGCCAATCTTCATAGTTTCCACACAATCTATTCATCTCCCCCACAGTTTTCACTTGCTTCTGTCCTATCCTCTCAATCCTATCCTCCATATAATGTGGAATCTTCCTTGACCAACTCTTCTACTCACATTTCAAAATCTTGCTCTGCATTTCTGTCCTCTTCCATTCTCATAACATCCATACCATTTCAATTGCCTTTCCTCAACAACCATCTCAATACTTTTTTTATTCTGTTCAGCCTCTTCTCTGATTTTTCCTTTCCATATTCAACCTCTTCTGGTCATTCCTACTGCTCATCTCATGAACTTAATTTTCAATGACAGTAATCTTACCCAAATATTTATCTTGCAGTGCCAAACAGTCCATTCCATAACATTATTGATGCCATGATGGTATTGTATATCTGTAGTTTGGTTGTGATACTTATTTCAATCTTCCCTGCAACATTATGATAATAAATTCTGTAATAATCATTGTTATTGACAAATTGTATGTTCATAAATCTTTATGATTGTTTTGCAAATTCAGGAAATGCTCTAGAAACTAAATGAAACTAAACTGAGACAGCTTTTCTCATTCTATCTAGCAGCTCTTGTTCATTATTTCAAACACTATTAAATACCCTAAGATATGTAATTAAAAACAATATGATGAATAATTTTTTGTTCATTAGGTTAATAAACGTTAATCAATTATAGCCCAATAGCTAATGCATTAACCCTCAGTCAGTGTTGTCATATCGTTGTTCAATGAACTATGTCATAGATCTTCTAATATCCCATTACGTTTAATTTTGTTTAGGACCAGTATAAACAAATTGTTTAATTGTTAATTGAAACTCAATAAAAATCTGCAATATTTCAGCCAAATAATGGAAATTAAATAAGGTCAAACTAAAATATAATCAGAGTTCATTTTCACATTGCTTATAATAAAAATGCACAAGCACCAAAATCCTAATACGGAAATAATGAAGATGAATAAACCATACTGTTGCCTTGTTTAGTATTGTAAATCAGGTGATATAAATATTTTCTTAACACTGCACATTTTTTAAATAACAGTGTATGCTAATAAAAGCATAACAATTTTGTTGGGGTGACATTTTATGCCATTTTCAACATTGCTCAAATGCCTGTTTATATTTTATTGATCTGCAGTTCTTACATTCCTCTTCAGCTCTTCTGTTGACCAGTTATGCCTGTTAACCCATTTGAGACAAGTCTGTTTGTGGTACCAGATAATCCCAATATCTGAAATTTCTAATTCAGATTTTGAATATTTTCACTGGTAAAGTCTGGATCATCTGTACAATACTTTCAGTCTACCTGTCCTCAGCATCTTCTATTTCTTGCATCCATTGATTCACAATGTTATAGAGATTTGGGTCATTCACAAAAACTCTATCCTTGAAGCAGTCAGCCATCGTAAGTAATTATAAACAATTGCAATTTCAGAAATGTAGTTAGTGTTGTAGGGTACAAAAAGGCCCCCAATATACTTTGAATTAGTATAGAGAAAATAGAATGCTCAACATTGAGCCATAAATGTGCAAGGGACACTCAAAAAGTTTCCACACATGGCCCAGATATTAATGATAATTTGAAACTTAGCACTACATCTTCTGAAAATTTTCTCCCTCAGCTTTTATACACTTAAGTCATCCTTCAAAACCAAGACAATTCACTGTTCTCATTGATGCTAAGCTCCTCTTTGTATGCTGCTACAGCAAATTCATGCTTGAAAATTACTTTTTTTGCATTGCTCTCTAAAGGGAACAGGAAGAACACCCAAGATCCCACGTCAGGACTGTAAGAAGAATGGGTGGCATGTTTAACAGGTTACTCTCCAGAAAGTTAAGTGTGGCCTGCTGTACAGTCAGCAGCATTGTTTCCTTCTTAAGGGAAATTGTTACCACATTCTGAATAGAGAAGAATATTACCAACATTTTCTTTCCCATATTTCTTGCTCTATTGACTTATGTTGGGATCAGTCCTGATGGTGTAGTGTAACCATACTTGCCTCCTAAACCCAAGATCACGGGCTCACTCCCAGCCAGGATCAATGAACTTTTTAAGACGAAAAATCCTAAGTACGACTTCCTTCAGAAGAGAAGTAACATTGTGAGTCCCATGTTGTAAATTCATGGCATGTAAAAGAATGTCAAGTCTAAAAAAGGGGGCCTCTGAGCTAAATTTATGGGCCATTCCACGCCCTGAATTGAATGTGATGCTGATGACCAGAAATGTTAAAGATCATTCATAAATAAACCAAATCAATAACTTATGTTGGGGTGTGTCATCTAGAAAGATCCAAACTGATGACTGACACTTTTTCAGATAATGATGATAGTTCCATGTTTCATTATCTATTATGATTTCAGGAACATAGCGAAAGTCCCCGTTATTGTATTGAGCAGTTTTAGTAACTTCAGCAACTTTCTGCCTTTCACTGATGTGTAGCACCCACCAAGTAAACATTTTTCTTGACCTTTAAATAATCATACATTTTTATGGCACTTTCTTATCCGACATTAAAGAATACCTTTAAATCTCTTTAGGTTACTCAGAGGTCTTCTTGCAAAATCTCCAGGGATGTTGCTTTCTGCAGATACTGCCATCAACAGTCTTCGTCTCTTCATCTTTAGAAAATGGTTGTTCCCTCTTAAACTTTGCAAACCAACTGAAGACAGTTGTGGGTGAAGGAGCAAGATGTCCTAAAGCCTGTGGAAACCTCTCAAAACACTTTCCTGGGTTAAGCTTTATTTAAAATTGTAATAAATCATTGCACAGTACTGTTTTTGCCCCATTTCCATTGCATGAATTACTGGCAACATGTTCCTTTCAATTCACATTGTTTAGGCTGCAACTAGTGAAAATTATTTTTATTTATAAATAAAAGCATGGTTTCCACATGACAATTATATTTACAATAAACAGTTTATTCAAGTCTGGAAACGATTTCAACGTCCCTCATAGGATATGCCACTATCATTTTAACTCCTTCATTTGTGGGTATTGTTTTTCGTACATATAGCTTTTCCTTCCACTTTCATTTCTTCATTTTTCCAGATTATATTCTCTTCTTTTTTCTTGTATGTTTTTATATAATTTTCATTTTCTTAAGGGCTTTTCTCATTTGAGGTGAAGCTGTTAATATGCAAAATTTGTCCTTTGTTATTCCTTTATTTTGGAATGTCAGATAGCTTTAAGATGCCAAGGACTCCAAGCTCATTTGCATTAATTTAATTTATCCATAGGTTTAAGGATGTCCCTGGTGCACCATAAGCATATGGCCATCATCTCCACTGGGACAATGTAGCAGCACCCTATGGACATCCTGGCCTACACCATAGCCATGCCAGGGGGGAAATGCCCAGAAGTTCATGACACAATGGTTAAAAAAAATGTTGGTGGACAGTGAGCGATTTTTGTTATGTGCTCAAGTGAAGTTATTACATATAAATGGTGTTAAGATCTTGGTTTCTTGTTGAGTGAGATCATTAGATATAGTGGGAGAATTATTTAAGTTAGAAATCTTTATTAGTGATTGAGTTGGGTCTCTGATTATATATTTCTTTAATTTAAACTTCAGCTAGTCTCTCCCTGATTGATCTAATGAAACTGCGAAACTAACAAGGGTGCTGTATAACTGCAATACAGATAGACCTTTTCTTTTGCAGAATATTATAAAAGGTGTTGACCAAAGGCAACTTTATTGAAAAAATGCAAGAAATAATTGATTTCATCATCTTCTAGAAAATGAAGCAGCCCATAGGATTCCCTTATAGAAACAAAATCCCATCCACTATTATTCTGAATAGTCTCCAAACATTCATTTCAAAAAGTGAAACCAACCACAAATATCGTGGAATAAATCTGTTCTTTTGGTGTACGAGGGAGAAGAATTATGAGAAAAATGATAAATCAGCAAACAAAGTTTTAATTTAATTGATGTCAGAACACACGTGCTGCACTATAACATTAAGCTAATGAGCATAGCCATGTGTGAAATTTGTAAGTGAGAAAATTTCTCTCATTATTCTGCACTGCACCATAGACACATTCCATAACAACACAACAACCATACATATAGGCAATTAATTTGTCCTTAAATGGCTCTAATGCTCTTATAATACAATTAGAAATTCCAAAAGCCCTGTTGCATAGAATAGTCCATTAAAATGTTTTATACCTTTAAGTGCTGTACAAAACGAAGAACAATTACTTCTGAGCTTTGATAGAAATATGTGAAATTTTTATCAACCTGCATAGATACAAACAAAGCTTTGTTGACGTGCTGCTCCAAAATGTCATTATAAATATCATACATGCATTCGAATAATTAATTTTTTATTATAGGAGATATATTTGGAAACTTTAGATTGGTCTAAATGCTTCTGCAAATTGCTATTAAGTTCAATTATTTACTCTACTAAATCTAAGAAAATCCCTTTATTATGGTATTTTTTTTCTGTAGTGCATTGTGGCTGCTTCTTTATTACCCTAATCTGGGCCCTGTTCCACAAAAGTATGGTGTAATACATTTGAATGTATTAGTGCAGGTTCTTGTAAAGTATGGTCTTGTAACTTTCTGTTCCTCGAAAGAAATGCTGCACTGGTAAAGTATTAGTAAAAAGTTACAAGTGATGCCATATAAAAGCAAGATGGAGGAACAGCTGTTTGCCAAACATCGCCATACCTTGAATTATGTTCACTCTTTAGAGATTTTTAATGCGCAGAGCAGATCATTGCCATTTCCACAAAATAGTTCTTGTTTTTTTCTCGGACATAAATAATCTAAATATTTTATTATATATTTATCGATATTCAAGCATAATAATTCACTTTGACACGAAGGTCCCATAAGGCTACGTAGGAGCATCATTTTCAACTGTTAAGAGATGGCAGAAGAATTGACCTTCCCGATTGTTCTCGGTCATTTATTTTAATAGTCCATTTGATCCTTTACATACATTTATATTGCTTGAAAATCACTTTCTCGTAAGCAAAAAAACTGGAAGCATTGTGCCAAAAGATATTATTTTAAAAGAAAATGAAGAATAAAAGGAAATTATTTTCATGGCTTGTACCAAGAACCTTAAAAATATATTAACTAAGATGATGGTCTGAAATATGCATTTGGAACAGGATGCCAATATCAGTCATAAGCCATACTTAATTTGCACTTAACCTAACTTTATGATTATACACAAATACTTATTTATTCTTTCTTTATACATATTCTTATCATTATCATTGCTTTTGCTTATACTTAGCACATTTTCGGTCAACTGGCTCCCAAAATCATTATAAAGATAATAAATTTTGTGCTAATATTTGAAGTTGCCAATGTTCCTACACTTGTAGAAAAATTTATACAAATTACCAGTGCCCAACTAGTACTTCTGTAGAACAGAACAATGAAAAATACTTGCACATTTGTAAGTATGGAGTAGTAAAGTACAAGAGTAGCAGAAGCCTTTGTGGAACAGAATTTTATTAATAACTACAAGATACAAGTCCATACACTTGTAATGTATTAAACCATACTTTTGTAGAACAAAGCCCTACTTTAGCCATGATCATACCTAGGGTTTTTGCTCTAGCCTGAAAATATAAAGTTGCACATAAGTATGAAAAACATGTTTTATTACTTTAATATTTTATATTCCATAAATGAATTAATGAATACTGTATATATGAAAATAAATAATTAAGAGGTATTAGACTTTTGTTCCTGCTTTAATGTCCAACCTTTCAGTAATATTTTTTTCAGTTTTAATGCCCTGTTACTCAGAACTTAGTTTTCAACAAGAGTAATGGATCAGCATTTCTAATAGTGGATTCTCATTTTATTCATCTTCAGTATATTTTTCTCATCCTAATCAAAGCTGTTTAGCCCATTCTTTTTCTGTTTAATATGAAGGGAAAGTGGTTTTTATTTCTGCATGAGAAGGTCCTTCCTTTGTAAAAAAAATGTATTACTGTGTAGTACCCAATTTTCAACACTACGAAATTTCACAGACTTTTAGTTATTCATATGACTTTCTCAAAATACTAACAGACTGACAATTGTTGAATAATAACAAACTGATATAGCTATTTTCTGTGCAAAAGATTTTTTGATTATTGCACTGCAATGTAATCAGGCCAAAAACTTTAGAACCTATCTCATAAATATCAAACACCACAAGTCACAGGAACATATATCTATTATTCAGTACTTCCTGTGTTACTGGAAGTTAATGGTTCATTTCATTCTATCCATTTTTGATAGTAAACTACAGTAGAATTTATTAAATATATTCTAATAGGACTTATAACCAATCCATTGCCTATAGCTTCGTAAGTAAAATTTAAATAATACACCCTGTTTCATATATATTGAATGTGGTGGATATGCACTTAAGAGTATGTGTTTCTAGGATGATTAAGGTCATTGCATTGCTTCACCAGTATATGAAGTTTAAGGTTTCCAGATTCTGGTACATGTGGAATATTTGAAAAGAATGATGCAGCATAAGCAGGCATGCATCCAAGCAAAGAAAAATGTTTCTATCACTTCTTGTATGACTGCTGGTAAACAGGCAAGATTGCAGTTTAACATGGTATTAATGATGGTGACAAATCTTGGAAGGCCTGTATCTTGGGAGCTTTCAAGCAAAAGGCTAAAATTCATAAGACTTACGTTGAGGTGTACTGTCCACACCAGTTACTTTCCAAATAAAACTATACACACCATATATTCTGCCATCCCTGGCTAATAAAAGATTTCCTTAAAAACTGTACTATTGTATTGTATCAGCAGAAGCAAAAATATTAATATGGCAGACAGCCCCTCCCCCTACAGAATCATAATTTTAAACTAATCTGGTCATATAGGGAATTGGTTTTAGGTTAGTCTTCCTGTTATGTAGTTTTATTTGAGATGAAACAATAATCTACATTCATTTTTCAGGCATCCAGATAAAAACAATGATCCAGCAGCAGAAAATAAATTTGTTGAAATCAATCAAGCTTATGAGGTGAGTACCCTTATTGAAATATTACTTATTTTCAGTTACAGACTGTAATAATAATTAAAATGAAAGTTAATAATACATTTTTTGACAATTAATGTGGTGTCTTGCAGCTGCTTACAGATCCTGAAAGAAGGAAGCATTTTGATACATTTGGTGTGGCAATGGAAGAAAGTTCCCAATTTCGTAAGAAGCAAGATTATAGCCAATATCGCAGATTTGATCCTTTGGATGAATTGTTTGGGAGCCATGCAGGGGGATTTAAGTTCCGTTTCCAGGATAGGGATATCACACTATTCCACAAACTCAGCGTTACAACAAGGTTAGATACCTATTTTTAAAATAAAATATTCTGGTTTACAGCCATGAGTTTCCAAAGCAGTAGTATGCTTTTAGGCAAGTACTGATTGGAGATATGTTGCTCATTGTTGAGTAATTATGTTTACATAGTAGTAGCCATCTCTATCATGTATATTATATCCTTTGCAGAGCTTATGAGAACAAGCTAGTGCCAAAAAGCTATAGAATACCACATCTGATCATGTTCTACTCAGATTGGTGTTTTGCATGCTTGCAAGTTGAACCTATCTGGCGAAGAGTTATAGAGGATTTAGAGCCAATAGGATTTGGCATAGCAACAGTACATGCAGAAAATGAGCAACTGTTAGCACGCAAAATTGGCATACATTCACTGCCTTGTCTGGTAGTCCTGATGGATGGAAAAGCAAGTGTTTACAAAGAAACACTCTACAGTGTTCAAAAGGTTGTAGGTAAGGGGCATTTAGTATTATTGATTTACAATTCATCCTGGTAAATAGCATCTATTTTATTCTGTCATTATTTAAATAAAGAAGTATCATATTCTATAAGGATTTACTAAAACTTATTAAATTAACTGCACTTACACGGATAGCATTAGCACATGCTTCTGGGGTATTTGCTTCCATTAGCAGCTGTTGACTGACTAAGTGTGGTGGCTGGATCCTGAGGTGTTTCTGTGGAGACATCTGATGATTCAAATAGAAACTTGCTGAATTTGTCCACAGGTGGAATGTCATAATTCATTAAATTTCCACTGTTTTTCAGGATAAAAATGTTTTTCTAAGATATTAGCTGTATATGATTATGAAGTTCAGCAGATTAGCCTCTAGTTTAATTTAATGATTTTGAGTCCAAAAGTGTGCCACTACCATTGATTTATCCATTTGTGTTAAACTTTCTAAAATATAATATATAAATTAACCTCAATATAGTTGGTGGTTAAAGCTGGATCATAAGTATTCTTAGCATTACGAGTTGCCTCTTAAGGAATAATTCTTTCATAGTAGAGGAATCTTAGGAAGGTCTTCAGAGTATACAGAATTATATGAGATAGGTTTCATGCATGCAGGAGAGCATGGTACCTCAGTTGGTTAGAGAATCGGCCTGAAAGGCTGAAGGTCTGTGGTTTGATCCTGGCCATGATGCAAATTTTTCAAGTCTGATTCTTTATTTCCAATTTATGTCTTACACACTGCTAGTATGAAAGAACAATTAATAAGGTCTATAGCGAAACTTATGTTAGAATAAAGAATAGTTATTTATGACTGCTATGTGGAGAAGAGATCACACAAGTAGGAGAAAATTTCATGATATTTCCAGGAATAGCATGTCTGGAGTTTCAATTGCTCGATTAAAAAAAGTTGGGACTTAGGGAATTTATTGACAAAAAACTGAAGCTATAACAAAGGAAATACTTGACATTGGTTTTTTGATTACAGCAATCTCTTTAAAATTCTTTAATGCGATTAGTATAGCAAATGTTGTAGTTCATAAAGCTAATAAGCTGCTTAATCTTCATTTGTATAAAATTGGGGTGCACCTAAATAAAATTTGTGAGCTATGAAAGTTCCTGTAATTGGTTCATAAGTTATGTGCATGAAGGACTTCCTGGGCAAAGCTTATACGTTAATATTATTAGTAAAATAGATAATGAAGCTGCACAAGGAACTCAATTAGCAGAAATAGGGGTTGCTTGTTGAAAAACTGTAACTTAATAAATCCTGAATAAAATTTATTGATAAAAGCATCAAATTTGTCCAGTCCAAATTATTTAAAATCATCTGCATAGTGCAGCACTGTAGAAAGCCAAATACCCCAGTGAGTAACATTGGGTGTTGTTGATAATGGAATTTGGGATTTTAGTTCCTAAAGAGATTATTTCTTGTTATGACCTTAGCAAACAGTTTCCTTCCATTTGACATCAATCTGTCCACATTAAGATATGAGGATAAATTTTTTTGCACAGATTGTAGTGTACACACAGCACAGGTCACATGCCTCAGTTTTGTACAGTTCACACAAAGTGCTTCTGCACTTTGTTATATAAGATGCTGCATTAGTAGCAAAAGTAAGCAAATAGTCATATGCAATCCTTTAGTCATAATATGTGCAAATATTCATTGAACAACACAGTAATGGGATATATTGTGGATATTTCTTTGCAAACTAGCAAAAATTTAGAAACTGTTTCATTTTTTTAAAGCACATTTTACAATTACTTTTGCCATAAACTAAAATAATAATAGTAATAGATAAAAGCACAATTTCAGATTTTTATTTGTGCAAATAAACTCTGATTGTACATCGTAAATACGGGTTCTCTCATGCATGAGTTGAACAGTCATGCAGTGGATCTGGCAGTGGCAGCCAGAGCTCTTACTCCCAAGCAACCATATAAAATATCTAGGTAATTGAAACCACTAACTTTGTAATGACTTAGGTTCTCCCAATTACAGATACAACTACAATGAAAATAAGCACATGCCTTATTAAAGGAGATATTGGAAATGTTCTGCATCCACACAATTCTGGCACCTTTTTAGAAAATTTCTTTCATGCTCATGCTTATTTTTCTCCTTATATTGACTTTCAGATTTTCTAATGTATAGGAGTTTGACCTATACACTTTATTTTTCAAATTTTCCCACAAATAAAAATTATATCATAGGAGATCTGGGGGCCCTGTAGGCCATAACCCCGTGCACTTATTACCCTATCTTCAAAAATTTCCTCAATGAAATTTAATGACTCTGCAGCTGTATGTGCAGAGGCTGGAAATATCCAGACCAACATTCAATATCCATCAGTTGTTCGAAGAATGGGGTGAGCAGTGTCATTCCTGTAACATTCTGGAATTGTGGTATCTGCAAAAAATAATGGCCCTATTATCCTGTATACATTAAATAAACACTATACTGCAATTTTCTTGTCATGTAATGAGGTGTGCTGCATTAAATCGAGTTTCTCAGCTCCAATACCGGTTATTCTGCATCGATGCATGGCCACGTGAATGGAACCATGGTTTATTAGAGAAGATGATTAAATTTGGATAAATTATTCTATCATCTTCCTCAAAATCCGTACAGAAATGTTCCCAACTCTCGTTATCACATGGTAGCAATTTGTGGACAACGCAATCTTGTATGGTTTAAATTTTTAAAAGTTTGGTAGTGTGCCATGCTGAGCTCATTGAAATTGTGGCAAGCCATTGCAACATTTTTAAGGAGAATTATGTAACCATTCTCTAACTTCATTTAATTTCTCTTCCGTAAGCATGCGATGCTTTACTCTGCACTTATTGAGAATAGAAGCCATTTCCTTAAAATTTATTTTCACGTTTTCACACAACTTCTTTGCTTGGAGGATGCACATTTGGAATTCTGTTAAAAATTTCCATCTAACTTCCCTGCAAGATGATATAATCAGATATGAATAGTACATAAAAATCTTTTGCTGTAATGTGTACTTATTTCATGGCATTATATAACAAAATCCAAAGCAATTGTAACACTTAAACACTCAAATCACTCAAAACCATGTCATAAGCTTGGTAAGAACTATCCCAAGGTAGTCCCAAGTTGCAAGAAAGATCACCATTCTGTTGTGACCAGCCCATTCGTATGTGAAAGACCCAGTTGTTGTTTAGAAGAAAGCTTTTGAATGTCATGAATTTTCTTCAGCACAAATTTGGAATGAAAATTTAGATTTAGAAGTACGTTAAAAGTATGAATCAAAAATGAAAATGGAGGAATGCACACTCAAACATCAAGTGTAGAGTAATTACAATAATGACATTTAGTTCTTCTGATACTTAACCACAAAGTTCTTAAATAGAATGAAATCTAATGTCTTATTAATTTTTCAGAATTTGTTAGAAGTAGATTTCCATACAAGTTAGTGCAGCCTGTTAAGGATGATAGTGTGAACACATTTTTGAATGGATGGACAGACAATCGTGTAAGAGCTCTGATTTTTGAAAGACAACCTGCAGTAAGATTACGGTATCTTTTAATGGCTTTTTACTACAGGGACAGAGTTGCCTTTGGGTGAGTTTTATATTTAGTGAATTCTATAAGTTGTGTAGTTGCTTTCACTAAAAATCATGTACCTATTCTAACATTTATATGGTTAATTTTAGATTTGTACAGCTCAACACTCAAGAAACAGAAAACATACAAAAGAAATACAAAGTACCATTGGATTTTGAAACTCTGCTGCTTTTCAATGAAAACATCAACAGACCTGTTGCAAGCCTGAGCATGTCAGATATTCCAATAAAAACAATGCAGGATATAATCAACAGCAATAAATATCTTGTGCTACCAAGATTGTCATCACAGGTAAAATATCATCTCTCAATAAAGACAAATTTGTGCTAAGAAGGTAATCATGTATAGAGCATGTAGTAGTGGCAGTGGTAGTAGTCCTCCTCCTCTTATTTCTTTCAGATTCACTATCCCTGTCCGGGTCCATGCGATTCCCTCCCTCGTTCACTTGTCACCTACATCCATATAATTCTCTCTACCTCATATTTCCTTTAACCCCCTATAAACCCTCAATGACTTTTTACTACTAAAAGTATCTAATATCTTCTGTCTTTCTAAATCATCAATTATTTGTTTAATTTCTCTCCAAAAATCTCTTGCTTTACTTTCTCTATCATGCCACACCATACCCAAGCCAATTTTTTCCATAGTCTCATTGATTCTGCTAGCCCAAGTAATTTCTTCTCCTTACTTTGTCTTGCGTCACCAGATATTGTTTCAAAATATAATTCTGTTCTAAATTCTTAATCCTAAACCAATATTTCAAAGTTCTTGTCATTATTTTTTCTTTACTCCCTGCTCTGCCTAACTCTGCTTGTGCAACCCCATTTGGTGAGCCTTTTGCTAATCCTATAATTTGTTTGCAGAAATTCCTGTCAATCAAGTCTACATTTAGCCATCTGTCATCACAACCCCAAACATAATTTTGGCTTCTACTACTACCATATATATTTTCTCTCCAACCCTTGTTTATGTGCATTTCTGGTACTTTATACCTACAGGCAGTAATGGCTTTCAAAGCTAGCCTACCTTTTGCTAAAACCTTTCTTTTTCATTCCCTCCACCCTCCATTCTTGTTAAGCCTAATACCCAAATAGTCAAATTTATTAACCACCTCAATTTCTGCTCTCCCCAATATCATTTCTCATTCTTGCATAACTTGTTTCCATTCTTGAATATCATGATTTTTTATTTTCGAATATTTATTGTTAGTTCCCACTTCTTAAAGAATTTAGCAAGTACTTTGATTGATTTCGCTAGACCAATATTAGTAATAGACTCCACTACCAAATCCGCAAATAATAGTCCTGGAATCTCAACATTTTCAATTGTGGGCATGTATTAACTTTGCTAACTTCTTCTAAAATATCAATAAATAAGTTAAACAGTATAAACTTCCATCTTTGTCTTAGACCTATTATGTTCAAATTATTTGGAATCACCCTATCCTGGGCAATCTTGATATAGTACTCATTTTCATAATATAAATTTTGTAATGCTTTTATAACTTATCACCAACTCCTATCCCATTCAGTTTTGACCATAATGGCTTGTGGTTAATTGTATCAAGTGCCTTTTCAAAATCCAGAAAAAATATATAGTCTCCCTATAATAGACTAATTCCTCTATAGTTAGCTGGTGGTTTATTTATATCATCTTTTCTTTTAAATATAAGTATTACAATCTCTATTCTCTAACCTTTAGGAACTTTAGTCTCTTTATATATTGAATTAAATATCTGTGCCAATAACATACCTCTATCATCATCCTGCCCTTGCTATCCAAAATTCCCCCGAACTTCCATCAATCCTGCAACCTTTATTTCTTTTTATATGTTCCTTTATATCAATCTGTCTATCCAAATAATCTATACTAAATATATTTTTTCCACTGTCCATCCCCCTGGTGGAATATCTCCTCTACCCCTAAAAGGATTTTAAAGTATAAACAACATTCCTCAGCATTGGTATTATTCTCATTTACTCTCCTTTTATATAATCTCTTAACAATCATTCATATAGAGGTCAAGTGCTCCAACCACTACAATGAACAAGAACCATAACAGCTGCCATCATTGTTTAGGAAGATCATTTTTTTAATGGTGTTTAATGCCTGTTTTAACTACTGAGGCACCACAGGCGATGAACACTGATGATACATGAGATGAAATGATAAATTTGGGAAGGATTTTTTTTCTTTAAAGGAAGGAAACGTTCTAGGCCTAAGTTTAGGGTACCTCCCCAGCATTTGCCAGTTATAAGGATTGAGGAAAACCTGGAAAAAATCTCAGACAGGAAGGACAGTCCTGGCGGGATTTGAACCCCAGACTTCCTGCTCACGGGTATGTGCCTTAACGACCTCAGCCACCCATGGTGGTGGGAAGATCGATGAATAACAATGGATAGTCCAGAAGATATGTTAAGATTTCCTATCATAGTGTGTTCACCTTCTGTACAGTTGCTTACATATGAGATGCATCTTTGGCAGAATAGATGCTGAGATTGCTGATGCCCGAACAGAAGATCGTGCCTGCTAGGGGATGTATTTTGGGAGCGTCAGTCTCTGATGGCAGAGCATAATGAGTTCCATCATTACAGATGATGAGAATTGGCTTTTTACCATTACAATCCTGAAACCAAACAGACATCAGTCTGAGAATCACCTGGCTCTCTGACACCAAAGAAGGCCAAGGTTTTTCATTTGGCAGGAAAAGTTATGGTGACTTTGTTCTTTTGACTCTCATGTAATGTTTACAAACTTGATGTCTCCCTGCAAAAAAACAAATAACACGAATTCTTAACCAAACACATCCGAAAAAATGCTCTGAGCTGCATCCATGTAGTTGACACCTTTACGATTACAATGCAGGCTCTCATGTTTGCATTGTTGTTGCTCAACATTTGATCCCCCCAAAAAAATATTAACTTTGTGTTGCACCCTCTATACAGCCCAGGCCTAACTCTGTGTCACTTTTTTCTGTTTCCTTGTCTAAAATAAGAGCTGTGGGGCCAGAATTTTGACTCGTCAATGGCTGTTGCTAAGAAGCAGAGGTAGTCCTGGAGACAATGTCAAAAACAGTTTCCAGTACATATTCCAGGACTGGCAGATCATTGGGTCAAGTGCATAAACTCAATGGGCACTAATTCAAAAAAGAACATACCAACCTTGATCTTTCCTATGTATGTCATAAGTTAAAAAAAATATTTCTCAGGCTGTATTGACTGGTCTTCATATATGGAAATTCTACATCCAGCAAAATGGCTGCTTTCCTTTATGGAAATTCTTTGCACATGGTGTATATGAAATGCTTAAAACTACTACCACAAATATTACTGAAAAAAATATTCGGTTGATGCACTGTTTTTGTAGAATGGAGAGTGGGAGCAGAAATATAGCCTATGCAAAGACTACATTAATGATCAAAGAGTGTTTATCTAGCATTTAGATTATGTGATTTTAAATGGAAAAATATCTATTGTTGATAAGAAAATAAAACATAATTAAAGTCATAATGCCATTGGCATGATCCTAGAGTAAATAGTTAATAAAATAAAATAAAATATTGAGTCTTTGAAACAAAATATGCTCTTCTTTGTTGACTGTCACTACTGTAGACTACTGTCTTGGCCTTTGTTTACAATTAAGTTTATGATTTGTTTCCTTTAGATGGATTACATTAAGACTTTCTAGTATGTATTTTGTGGTATTTCATAGAAGTTGAAACTGAACGTATTAGAGAAGATGGTATTTACAAATGCTGAAAAAGCAAATGTTCTCATACTTTATATATATATATATCAATGTACATATTGCAAGAATGTATTCCTTCCACATTCTCCATAAGGCAGGCATCTATTTACACATGTAAAACAAATCTCTTTAAACAATTAAAGGAAACTGCAAGTGTGAAACATTCTAAAAACGAAAGAGTTACTGAATAAGAGAATGAAGTTAATGTTATAGCTGCTATTGTAGATCCATGCATTTGTTCCCAGGTCCTGGCATGAGTAAGGCAAGTGTATTACATATTCTGCACTGTCATAAGTTCCATCTGTATTTGTATTGGTCAATCAACAGCTACATGAAAACAATATTTAGCATTTTGTAAAATGAAATTTTATGAATAATTATTGACAGGATACAGCAGTTTTGTCATATAGTTGTTTACTGACAAAGAAGCACTTACATGGCCAATTCAAACTTAAGATACATGCATTCTTGGTCACTAAATAATCCCCATCACTTTGCCAAGTAGAATGTGAGTATCCATGGAGTGTAAACTTGTGATACATACATGCTTTACAGAATTCCAAGTATGTTAGTGCATTAACACATGAACTTCCACCAGTGTTAGAGTGCATTTTGTTGCAGATTAGAAGGAACATGTTCTATCAGCATGATGGATGCCCAGCTCATTCTGCAATACATACAGCTTGTCTTGACTAAATGTTTAAAAGTTATTGGATTGGCCAATGAAGACCTGTATTCTGGCCAGCACATTCCCCAGATTTGGCAGTAGATTTTTCTATGGTAGAAAGCTAAAAGCTTAAAGATGTTGTCTTGAAGGACTAAAAGATATGAAATGTCATAATGAAGGATTCATCATCATCATCATTATTATGATGATGATGATGATGATGATGATGATGAAGAAGAAGAAGAAGAAGAAGTTATTAACAGTGAAGCAATGTATCATTTGATCATAGCAGTCAGCATAGTAACACTGTTATATCTCACTTGTTTAAAATCCAAAACATTTTTCAAGAGCACTCACTCTCATCATTCACTGGAGACGAACTGTTGTCCTGTGGCAATGGTAGAATGAATTGCTTAAACAACAATGGTAATTCATGATATTGGTTTTGTTTTTTATTTTGTTTTGTATTTATTAAATGTTATATACAAATAAATTTAAAATCACAACTTTATATATTGCAATTCTCACAGTTAAGTTAATAAATACTGACTTTCATGTAATTTGGTATTGCATCTCTTTGATATGATTTTACTACTAAAATTATTTTCTTTAAAGAGCTTTTTAAATTTATTTACTTTTCGGTAGTAAGTGAATTTCTTGTACTTATTACTTTTATTCATTTTTGTCAGTGTGCAACTGTTTGTGATGGTTCTTAAATTGAATAATTTTTTTATCTACAAGAAAACTGTTAAAATCATTCTGAAGAGCTGTATTACAAAATTATTTCGGTTTCAACAATAGATTTTATCAACAAACTTCTAAACTAGCAATGAGCAATTCACTTTTTCCATTCCTGACAGATCTGTTCATGCGTGCACTAGAAATACACATAACCAAAGTTTTTCCCTTAATTTTTAAGACGTGGCACTGGTATATGTAGATGATATTTTTGGAATAGTTTCCAAAAATCAAACTGAGAATGCTTTAAATCTTTTAAATATACAAGAGAGATGTAAAATTCCCTTTAGAAATTGAAGAAAGTTACATTGTTTGAAAATGGTGCATGTACATAAGAGGTGGCAGGCTGAAAAAAATGAATTTTTTAATTTTAAAAAAATTGTATATCTTTTAGCATGTTCAGCAGAGTGTTAATGTAAATGAATTTTATTGTTTAATGTAGCAGGGTGAAAATATACATGCTTCCAGAGGTCTTATTGTTGTATATCCAGGTGATAATTCAGAGCTACTGTCTGTGCAGGGTATGTTTGATGCCCTCTGCCCTCCTGAGTGGGCCCGCCCTCGTAAGCGTCTTTGTGTAGTGTTAGTATCTGAAGATACACCATATCATGATGAACCTCGCCAAGCACTGCGTGAGTTTGCACAGGAAGCGCCATATAGTACAGAGAGAGTTCGCTTCACTTACATCTTTCAAGAGAAGCAGACAGAATTTGTGAATGCTCTGGCAAATGGTAATTCTACCATTATCTGGATTGCTATTATTTATAGTATATAGTTAGGATAAGAGTTGCAGAGAATAGATTACCAAGGTAGGAGAAAAAATAATTTTGTAGAAGCTTGTAGTTTTTTAAAATTTTTATTTATTTATACTAATCCATGTACAAGTAAATATGAGCGGATTCAGCTGAGGCTCTTTATCAGTCATATTCATGATTTATAAATATCTTTATATTAAAACAGTAGTTATGGTTAGATCTTAGCACTTGTCTGACAGCCTGGGCAACCAGTATTAACTCCTGGAAACTAAAATCATGAATTGATAGACTATTTTACAAACTCAAAATTTGAAACAGAGAACATGTTTGAGACTAACAAAGTATATCCAAAAAAGTTTAAGTTATTTTGAATATTTTCAGAATTACATCATGCATTCTTGATGCAACTTATAGGTAATAAATACTTGAATGCATAGGCATGTGCAGTCACTTTCATAAGGGATTACTAATTCAGCAGGAAAATGCTATTGAGTGATTTTGTGCTCTGTGTGGCTGTCACATTGACAATGATTTTGCCTATTCATACTGCAGTTTTGTGGGGGGGGGGGAATCAAGTGTTTTAGCCCCTTTAGAGTCCAGATTTGACTTCTAGCAATTTCTGAATATTCGCTGTTGAAAGAGAAATTTTATTTTAGACTATGTACAAGATTAAATATAATGTAGCTATTAATCATCCTGAAAGCAGACTGAAGAATAATGATTTGGAAAGAGAAGGAATTTGAGATTAGCATGTGAATTTTCATGGATTGTACCTGGAAGGAGACTAAGATATCATGTGATGTGCTAGGTAAGCTACATTTTTCAGTAATAGAATATTTTCTTGAATTGTGCATAAATAAAATTTATTCTGAAAGTAAGTCTTTGATTGATTTTCACAAAAAGTATGACAAAAAGAGAAATGATAATTATGTCATCAAATTGAGTCTGTAGCTACAGAATGTTATTTTTCTAACAGTCTCCATCACTGATTATGCCCTTTTACCAGTAATAAGTAACAGTCTGCATACATCATGCATCTAAAACTGGACAAATTGTTCTCCTTTACTGCTGCAATGATGGCAGGATTGTTGGGAAAATATCTCCCATGCATTCTATCTTTCAGCAGCCCAAATGCATTTAAGTCTGAAAGTGCTAAATCAGGACTTAGGATGGGTGTGATGAACATTCCAACCAAACTTTGCAACTTCTTCTTGGGCCTGACTCTGGAAATAGAGCTTTTAACTTTGCCAGCCCCATAGGCATAATGGAACAGTTCAGCTAACTTTGCAATCTTTGTCTTGGTCTTCAAACTGGCATGGGGTCTTTTATGTTGCAAGTTCATCATTGAGCTGACTCAGGAATTTCAATCATTCAGCTTGTTCAGCTTTACAATTTAAAAACAAAGCTGATGGTTTCTCCAGGTTCCAGGAAATCCAGGAGAATCGCTCCTTTCCCAACCCAAAAGACAGTAACCATCACTTGACCCACAGATGGCACTTTTTCCAACTATTTTGGGATGTTAACGTGATGTCACAACTCCATGGACTCTAATTTGCTCCCTGCTCCTACTGATAACACCATGTCTTAATTTCTAGAGATACTGCAGTCCAAGAAATTGTCACATTAGCCATGTATTGCCTCAGTAAATCTTCACTTACTTGCATTTGGTGGTCTTTTGTTCCTGCAAGCATCCAGCATACTCGCTGGCATAAACTTTGCAATAGCCAACATTGGATTGACACCAATAGCTAGTTGGGCTATCTTCATTGGACAGTTGCAGCTGTATTGTATGTTAATAACGTTTGTTGTCCACAAGCCTTATACAAGGAGCATTCCAAGGCAATCCCTCTTAAATTTAAAAAGCAGCTTCATGTTGGAATGACTACAATGAATCAATAATATATTCTAGTTTAGACTAGTGAGTGATTTTGTATTCCTTATGCTCCACATACTATTCAGAACATGTTTCATGACCTTTGCTTGCATTGTCAGCTGCAAAATTCAATGGTAAGTGTAAAATAAGGACTATAAAATCAACTACTAACCTAATTATAAATTTAATAGAAGTTAGAAACAGCAAAATTAATTGATTATACACATAATGAGGTCAGTATTAGGTGACACTACTTTACTAATTTATCAGAACAGGTTTCAAGTTGGGGAACGACTAATGCTGGCAGGTGACAATGTGACCTCTAGGTTCCAATATACAGCAAAACAAAGTCCATTGATGGGATGTCTAAATTCATAACACAATGCTTATTCTTTAAAATGAAAAGCTTTTCCCATATTGCTAATTTCCTAGGATAATTGGGAACTTTCAACAGTTTGGTTTCTTTAGCGATGCCATAAACATCATGTTATGAATTTTGATATCCCACCAATGAATTTCCTGTTTTGCTGTATATTGGGACCACAGAGTGTCACCTCCCAGTGTTAGTTGATCCCCAGCTAAGATGAGAGCAAATGTTCTTGAAACATATTCTAATTAGTTAATCAGTTAGTAAAGTATAGTGTCAGCTAATACTGACCTCGTCACATGCTGAGAATGAACTGAGCTGTTGTGAGCGGTCTGTCTTAGTGAGGCATAAGGGATGTGACCTGGCAGCAAAATGTATATGTGTATAATCACTAGCCTAATCTAGATAATGCCTCCTATTTTATTATGCTGGCAGATTATGACATCAAAGGCAGGTGTTGATGGTATTTATATTTATTGATGTGTTATGAAACATTACAAAATGACAAAACATCTAATTCTGGCCTTGGCCAGTTTGTAAGTGTAGCCCATTACAAATTCTTATATAAACAGTCTATTGTAATTACTTCAAACCTTCATTTTAAACAAATAATTTACTCCTCACTACATATAGCAGTCTTTGACTCTTAGTAAACTACTTCTAGAATATCCAAAAGGCATATTTCACCCTCATCTTATTATTATACAAAAAATTATACCTACATTAAATTTAACCATCTTTAAATGTAGCTCCCTTTCAACTAATAATCAACAAATAAATCTACTCTGTTAATCTAATCCTAACACTTATGAAGAAATTTTAAACTATAAAACTGTCTACTGATAAGAAGGTTTCTAAACTCAGTTTGTTACATCTTTTCCACTAAACATTTCCATTTCAACCTTACTTTTCATAAAAAAACTCACTCGACCCCTTTAGTTGAATGTTGTCAATAGATTTCTTATTCACCAACTCCTTATTAATCAATATTTATCTGTAATTAAAACCTTTCTCCATTCCTGTACCCTTACATTCAACAAAATGTGTACAGCATCTTCCTCCTCTTCACATATCAAGTATATATCCTGTGGAACATTATTCCTCAAATCCCTCAGTTTCCAAACCCTCAGCCTAAACCAAGCCCTTCCTTCCCTTTCCTGTCTGTTGTATCTTTTAATATATACTATTCACGGAATAATAAAAACTTCTTAAAAGCATAAAATTCATAAAAAAAAAAAACCACTAAGAATGCAATATAAAAAGTTCACACTAAAAACCATAATACTGAACACTAAAACTATACAATATTTTGAGCTTGGCTCTTGGTCACGTGCTGAGAATGAACTGAGCTGTGGCCAGTGGTGTCTGTCTTAGTGAGGCATAAGGGATGTGACCTGGCAGCAAAACTGCCAACTATAGCTGAACAAAGTAGTTTGGCAAACCTGCCAGTATTACAAGGAAATATTGAGGCCTGGAGGAATACGGGCTTTATGCAAAACTATTGCTGCCATCTCTAGATCTCTAAATTAGGTATGTTTGGGTGGAGGGGTGGCATCTATGAGAATAAGGGAAAAACAGTCTCAAATGTGGCTTGGTAAAAATTGGCATGTTGTGATACCGGCAATGGAGAACAGGTTTTAACCGAACACCTGTGATTGTTCATTCTAATAGAAACCACAGTGGACGTTAGTCCAGTATAAAAACCTGGACAAAATTTGCATTTAAGTAAATACACAACATTCGTAGATGTGCAGTTGAGAAATGAGTGAATTTTAAACTCTGATTTCAGGTTCGAACTAACAAAAGACAAGCATGGGGACATCAAGGCACAAGTCTTACATTTAGGGGGGTTGCATGGATATGAGCCAAGTGTAGAGAAGGAGGGCTGAGGATAATCAATATTTCTGCGAAAAATGCTTCTGAGATTGCGAGCCGACTGGAAACATAGCCTTGGCGATGTCTGAAAGAATGGTGCAGTTAGCGGATTTTGAGGGAGAATATTGAAGCTCTCTTTTAGGACAGCTTTGAGCCTTTCAATACCTGGAAAATATGTCACTGTGAAATTCAATGGGTCAATATCTGCTGGTTTACGATTCTTGGGAGTATGGTTATGATGGGAGGCCTGGACTTTGGATTTAACCAGGGAAGGGGGTAACCCCTCTTAACTAATTTGTCAGTTAATTTGGTAATGTATCTATCCAGAGCTGAGTCGTTATTGCAGATTCGGTGTCCTCGTAGTGACAAAGAAAAGGTAATGGCCTTTTTAATATGTGATGGATGGCAACTTTCGAAATGTAAGTACTGCTGTAAGTTAGTAGGTTTAACATGAATTGATGTCAGAATTGCTTATTGAATAACTGAATTTCTACATCCAGGAAGATAGCTTGAATACGGGAAATCGTGGATGTGAACTTAACTGGATAGTTAGTGTTCAGCCTATTGAAGAAATACCATGAAGTAATACCATGAGTCCAAATGATGAAAATGTCGTCAATGAATCTGTGCCACCCAACAGTGCTAAGAATTCTGAACGTAGAAATTCTTCTTCAAGTTTGGCCATATTCAGATTAGCGT
This sequence comes from Metallyticus violacea, assembly GCA_030762175.1. Classification (NCBI taxonomy): domain Eukaryota; kingdom Metazoa; phylum Arthropoda; class Insecta; order Mantodea; family Metallyticidae; genus Metallyticus; species Metallyticus violacea. Next base: position 38,168,857 of record CM060836.1, read on the forward strand.
AAGACGGAGCCATTCTGGTACCCATGGCTGTCCCTTACTTACTTACCTTCAAATACGAACACATTGTGTGTGAGGACAAAATATGCTAATTTGCAAATAAAATCATTGGAAGGAGTCTGAGCTAAGTTTGGTCTATCTAAAAAGTAGGCTAAAGCTTCTAAACCCTTATTGGGGGGATATTGGTGTAAAGCGAAGACACATCTACAGTAACTAATAACACGTCATCATAATTATTTAAATCCACAGACTTCAAAATTTCTAAAAAATGAAAGGAGTCTTTAATATAAGAGGGTCTGTAAGAGGCTATTGGTTTGATATAAAAATCTACAAGGACTGAAATTCTCTCAGTGGGGCTGCCATAACCATAGGTGTCCTGGGCAGCCTGTTTTATGTATTTTAGGTAAAAAATATAGAGAAGGTGTACTGTCAGCTTTATTAAAGCCTTCTAATGGAACTCTAGCAGAAACAAAATGTGCTACTTCTATGTTGAAGTCAGGAGTGACATCTTTCGATAGGCTCAAATAATAATCTTTGTCATGCAACTGTCGAAAGGCTTCTTGGGTGTATAATGCCCAGTCCATGACAATGACTGAAGAGCCCTTGTCGGCCGGCAAAATAATGATATTGGGATTCAACGATAACTTTATATAAATAAAAGCTTTTAAAAGGATAAAACTTGTCTTCTTGCCTTAGAAGAACTCAACGAGTTCGAAATATAGAGATTTCAAGTGTGACTATATCTTAGTGTTTTATCCTTTTAAAAACTTTTATAATTACTGTTAATTTCTTACATTGCTAATAGTGTTACTTTATTTTTATTTTTCTTTTATATTATATATATAGAAGAACTCAACGAGCTCGAAATATAGCGATTTCAAGTATGACTTTATCTGAGTGTTTTATCCTTTTAAAAGCTTTTATAATTACTGTTAATTTATATATATATATATTATTGAAAAATAAAAATAAAGAAACATTATTAACAATGTAACAAATTAAAACTAATAATAAAAGTAGATAAAGATAAAACACTGAGAAAGAATCACTTGAAATTGCTATATTTCGAATTACTGCGAGTTCTTCAATGGCAAGAAGCTGGACAAGTGAAAGTGATATATATATATATCCTTTATTAATCCAGTTTTGAGAGATTATAATATATTAAAGATGTTTTCTCATATATTAATAAACCTTAAAACCTGCATAGCCATATCCTAAAATCTGGACTGAATGTCCTCCAGAATCCTTCTCCTCTTGCAAACCATTCTTCTCTAATTGATCCTTAATACTTCCCAGCCCATTATTACCATTAAAATGTTTCTCCTGATATCTTAAACAAACCTTGAATATTTTATCTTCTGGCATTTGATTTATCCAATACCAATATTCCAGTATCCTTTCCATCACCATTCCTCTTATACACACTAATTCCAGGAGAACCCCTACATGATTGTATTTTGAGGCATACCTAACATCAACTTGCAAAAGGATCTTGGAATGAGGTTCCTTTTCTCAATCTCATCAGTGCCCAAATTTCAGTACTTATGCCTATTTTTATTCCCAGTGCACAATGCACTGAAATATTATCACCATCATTGGTGCTATATACATACATTTCTGAATCAAATGTATTGCTAATTTACCTTTCATTAAATCACTTTCATCTGCATGTTTCATCCTCCTGTAGTGCTTAGTTTAATGCCTAAATAAATTAAATAGTTTACCACTTGAATTTCCTTTTCAAATAAAAACCATTTTTCAGCTCTTCTTCATTTCTTACCTTTTTTTAAACACCATAATCTTTAAATGTTACTTGGAACTTGTACAATGAAGCTAATGATATAATTAAGATCATCGTATGATTAAGTCAAACTACACACTCTTATTGTCTCCACTTACTTAAATTTAGTTGTAAACGTTTTGCTGACAAATGTCCACAATATCAGCTAAGAGTCAACAGTTAACTTATAATGCATATGTAAATTAAATTGTAATGTGATCTGCTGAAAATGGATTGAAAGTATATGATTAACAAATTTATGTAAATAGTTGCAAAGGTAGCAAAGAAAAATGTAAATTTGAATGTATAATTAATTGCTGAAATAAAATCATTCATTCATAAACCCATATCAGCAAAACTTTTGTACTTCTCAAACAAGGAACAAGGAAGGATTCTAAAAGTTTGGCAGTACCAAAACTGTGGTTCTCCTATCTCTCAACCTCCAGGTTATATGTATGGTAAGAACCCCTAAAATAAATTGGTAATTTTCACCACGTGTGGCCACAAGCACCTTCCTTGATAACAAATTTATGAAGGGATCATTTTTGTTTAATTTGGGTTTAAATTGATTAGGCAGCTATAATTTCAAAATTAATGGTCTAATTAGTACTATAATTAGATTTTTTTATTTTCCCTGGCCTTGAGACCATTGCCAAGCATGGAAAATGTGAAACCCAGAAGAATTGTCACATGGCAATTTGTTAGTGGAGCTGTACAGAGAGTTCCATTGAAGTATAAAACAACAACTTAAGTTATAAACTTTATTACTGTAAGAAAATAATTATAGGAAAACAGAATGTTATTTCAGGTAAAATGTTTGGGTTCAGATGAGAGATGAAAACATGTTGAGCAAATACTTAGGAGTTTTTGTGTATAAATTTTGGGATTACCTAAAGGATTGCCTAATGGGGTAGCTTTGATGAAATTATATAGATTTATAAGCTAAGGGAAGAATACTAGAAATAATTATGAAATACTTTTATAAAGCAGTAAGCCTAAGAGATAGGAAATGTATGTGTGTGTGTGTGTGTGTGTATATATATTTATTTTAACATTCAGGAGAAATGCAAATGGAAAGGATCTTTGGTTGTACAAGTGATATATGTAGAAAAAATGAATGAATGTGTTTAACGCCCGTTTTTGCTACAGAGGCACCACAGGCGATGAATATATGTAGAAAGAATCGATATTGGTGATGTATAGGAGGTAAAAGAATATAATATTACAGGCTTTTGTAAAGAGGTGAGACTTAGAATGGAAGATATTAATAGATAAAGAGATATTTAGTAGCCTGAGTAATAATTTTTTTAAGAGCATGTCAAATTATGAGACAAGAATGGGGAAGAGAAAAATTATAGAATATTTGGGAAGATCTGAGAAAGGTAAGATATTATAAATTTGAGGAATCTACTAATTATGAACAAGAATAACCAAAGCAAGGCAGAAATGGTGTTACTGGACTGTATGATTCAGGAGAGCACAGAAATACAGACAAGGAAATAATAACTTCATCAATGCAGACAACAACCTGGAGTTAGGATGCAGTGATGAACATAGGAACATGCATACAACTTAGAAATAGATTTTCTATTAGTTTGTAGAAATTTCACAGATGAATTTTTTTAATATTAAAAATTATAATTTTATAACTAATATATTAACTGAAGAGTAATTGGCAATAAATTTACTTATTCATAACTCGCAAGATAGAATCTTCACACTTCAGCAGTCACTGGCGTACTGTTGCCGCAACACAGTGCAAGCTACCAACTATCTGCATGCATTGGTACGTACTTAAGTAGATCATTCTATAGTATTGTCATTCAGAGTTATCAAAATAAGCAACATTTGTCAAAGAAGAAAGTCTTGAAAGGAAGAATGTAAGAGGATTAGTTTCAGTTATATAGATTCTTGTATATATTTTCTTTTTTACAAATTTTTTCTTAACTCTTAGTTAATTGGTTGCAGCAGTATTGCTTCTATGATTATTTTAGAGAATGTTTTTTGCCCCTTTCCCCCTTTCTATTGCTCCTTTTCTGACTTCCTTTAAATGATAGGTTTAATATAAGTATATGCTGGTTGAAGGTGGGAATATTTATTTGAATTTGTGAATTCTATTTCACAGGAGAGGGAAGCCCAACAGAACCAGTATTACACGTTGTTATCATTTGGAGACGAGATGCCAATCACATTAAGTATGAATGGCTCCCACACACTTGGAATGGGGCAAAGAGCCAGGAATGGAACCAGACTAAGGACCGTTTGGAATCTACTATACAGAGACTTCTTCATGCATCAGAAGCATTATCATATGAAGCTGTTATTAATGTGCGTAACAAAAATTTTATTTTTGATGGTTGATACTGCAACATTTAAACTACTTAATCTGTTTAATTAAAATGTAAATTGGAACTTACACGGTGAAGCTAATCATATTAATTGATATCATTGTATGATTCAGTTGAACTACACACTCTTAAAACTTCACTTACTTTTCATAAATGTATGGAACCGGTTTCGAGATCATTTAGTTCCCTCTTCAGCCAGGCTAAAGTTCAACTGGCTGATCATTCCTGAGCTGTCGGATGGTGTATTCTGTTCTGGTGGCAGTGTGATAAACTTGTAGTTTATATTTTCATCTCCAACAATGTTGAAGTTCATTAGACTCTTTGTATTTGTAGATTTTTTCCCAAGTTGCTAGTTCCATAGGTCCTTGTACTGATTTTAATAATTTTGCTTTATTTATTATATCATGATTTTGTGTCCAAAAATGATATGCTACTGCTGATTTCTCTATTTGTTTGTACTTTATGTTGCTGAAATGTTCCTTTAACCATGTGCCAATGTTTCTCTTTGTTTTCCCTATGTAGATTTTTTCACATTCTGCACATTTATTTTGTAAATACCTGCTTTTTCCCTTTGTGAAATACTGTCATTAACATTATCTATCAGTAAGTTTTTAACTTTTAACATTAAATCTCTTAATCAGTGCCAGCCTGATATTAAAATCTAAGAATATTCTGAAAAATTTTTTGTAGCCCATGGATGATGTGTGAGCTTTTTAAAAATTAGCTTACCTTTTCTTGCTGAAAGTGTTGTGGTTAACATTTGCATTTGTAGATGTAGATTTTTTTCCCAGGTTGCTAGTTCCATAGTCTAATGAACTTCGACATTGCCAAAGATGAAAACATAAAATACACGTTTTTGTGAAGCAGGGCCTAGGTATTCATTTATTTAGGATAAGGGAAAGCCATGGTGTTGAATGCATATATGGTGTTTATATCTACATTGGTATTAGCAAATATTTCATGAAAAAAATCTCAAGAGATTTTAAACTCCTGCATAAGGAATATACATTCTTAGAGAAAGTATTGACATAGCCCAAAAGATGGCAGTCGATGATGCGAACAACAGTCAGTGAAACATGTATTACATTTAAACAAGTAAATGGAGCCGAAAAGAGTGGTCTAACTCGAATCATACAATGATCTTAATTATTTGATTCGCTTCACTGTACAAGTTCCAATTAACATTTCAAATTGTGATTATGTTTTTGAATAAGAGATATGTTTGCTTGATTTGAGAAGTATGTATATTCAACTGGCAGACAGCATGTTTTCACCACCACGTGAGCTGCATCCATTTGAAAGCGCTGTATATTGCTGAAAAAGTAACTATTTGGCATTTTATTTATTTTGTAATTTATCAATTCCTTTAATTATATCAAGCTTCATACTTAGTGTCTTACAAGACTACTTTGCCATCTCATATAGCACAGCCATATAGGATAAATAGAAATATATTTACATAAACTTAAAAGATACAACTTAACAAATTTATCGGACCAGGTATTGGTGAGGAATAATTTCACTAACACAAATACAATTCTCTAAAGCATGTAAATATATGTGTTTTATATAAACTATGTGATGTACCTGGAAATGGTTTCATAGTGCCTTAAAGAAACTAAAAAACATACAAGCAATACACGCAGACACAGACACACACACACACATGCACCCTCACACACACAGATATATTTATTGCATATTAAGAAGTTAAGATGGCACTTACATAAGGACAGTTGCTTTTTTATGTTGCAAAGATGGACAAGTATGAAGTAGAAAAATGAAGTGAAACAGCACTAATCTAAAGAAATGTTTTCAAATTATGTAGAATAGTGTGCATGAATTAAAATTGAGGTAATGCATGGAAGGAACACTAAAGAATATTGTGGACATCTGTTTTGGAAGTGAAACAATTACATGGCATAGCATTGGGTAACAGTACATCTCCAAAGTCACAATTATTTGGAGTATTGCATGTAAATATTAAACATTTAGTAATTGAAACAAACTTAAGCGCAATAAGTCAAAACTTGCCAACATTTTAAAACTTTTTGTAAGGAAAGTTTACAGAATATCATGCCACTTGACTGAAAGAGTCAATTATCATCATCTTTTTGGCTCTATACATTTTCAGTTCTTAATTTTTTTTTCTAATTCATCCATTACTAACATATATTAGATAGCAAAGAAAAAAATCATATTTTATAGTCTATACTCCTTTCTTCTCAGCAGATTTAATACTTTCTTCAGGAACTAATCTGAAAAGATTTTCTCACGGTTGATTTTTTTTTTTTTTCTTTTTTCCCCATAAAGACAAAAGTATCAAGCTTGGCAGCAAATTACTGCAGTAAACTGATTGTACAAACTGTATAATTACTGCAATAAACTAATCATAGAAACTGTAAATAAAATGGGAGTCAATAGAAAAGATAAAATATGTCCTAGGCTCACTTTCCTATTGCACAATTATTTTCAGGAATTGCTGAAATCTATATTTAATGATGTTCCTGTAAAACCATAAATCTAATAATTTGTGATGTTTATCATATCTAGAATTAGTTTGAAACTTAGGTTATATTCTCATAATTTCAAATTTTGGGTAGAAAGTTTCAGGAGTTACATTTAGAAAAGTTTATACTCAAGGACACGTAATGATTAGTTATACATATTGTGAATTAATTACACATGATTTATAGAGATCATAATGTAGGCATCAAAATTCTTAAGCACTTAACATCAAGTTAGGTACACTCAAACTACTATGTCAATATAATCAAAGCAGAAACACAAGCTGTAAGCCACTGCCCATCTGGTGTACAGGAACTGATGAGTGACAAGCATAAAGAGAGAGGTGGTTTATAGTTTGTGACTTATTTTATTCCTCCCACCTGTTTACCTGTGGGAGTGGTACATTTGGCCATTCATTCTGCTTTTTCTGCTTACTGCTGGTTTTACTGCTTACAAATTTTGATGCCTGGTGTATTATATTAATGACTAGAAATTTTATGGGTACAAATTATGAAATACTCCACTGTAGGCATCATTTCATAGACCAAAACAACTTTCTTCATTTATCTGTTTGTCTGGAAAAATGTAAATAGATACAGTTGTTGAAGATTGTTAACAGTAAGCCCATTTTAGTGATCTAAGTCTTGAGACTCATTTAATTCCTAACTTACCTAACATCAAACCTGTGTAGCTGGTTAATCTTCACTTATTTTAAGTCAGTTTTAAAGTAAATTGAAACTTATGTTACTTAAATGCCTTGAATTAATATATGCTTATTAAATTAACATTAAAGTTGTTTTATGTGCTATATTAAAAAATCTGTTAACATAACAAAAATTGTATATTCAGACTAATCTATTTATTTTTAAATAAAATTTTATAAAATAATCGAATAAGAAAAAATGGCACAAAGAAAGAACCACATCCATTAACTAGTGTTTGGGATGATTCCATTAGTTTTCATGCAGACCAGTCTAAGGTAGAATTATTGTTATTTTGGAGAGTTTTTCTTGTGATATTGGCTTTACCGCATTTGGTATATCATTTAGTGTTATCCAGGGAGCACCACTTAGAGATGATCTTTGATTATTCCCACCACTATAGCATTGTTTTATCTGTCCTAGCTGTGATCACAGTACAGCTCAAACTTTCCTGGTTACCAGCTAAATTTTTAAAACTAAATATCTTAACTCTGTAGACGTAATATTAAATTTAATTAATGTTAATATGTATGGTATGGAACTTAATATTTTGATGAATTATTTATAATTATAATAATTAATGTATAAACATTATATAGCATAAATTCACCATAAACCTTATTACTGTTTCCTAACATTTTTTATTTTCATTTCAGGAATTAATTGATGAACATGCCCAAAGTATCATGTCAAAGATTTTAACAAGACTCCTGCAAACAGCAGATTTTTTTCGAGACAACATTACTAAGGATCAACTTTTGCCTGTGTTGTCAGTAATGGTAACAATTGTCTTCATAATTGCTGGAGGTTATGTCCTCTCCCATATTGTGTGAGTACTGATCATATTAGCAAGAACTTTTTCAGACCTATTAATATTTTAGTTAAATGGGTATTTTCTCTACTAGTTTGTCTATTGATATCTTTTTTGTCCTTTATGCTGACAATTAAAAAATTTATAGCCTTTGCTGATTTGATTTCTTTTGTTTGTTCCTATGTATGTTCTAATAGCTTGGATAGGGATAGATGAGGTAAAAACATTTACTTACAAGGGAAGTATCGGTGGTTTTCATGCCGAGGTGTGCCTCTAATTTTGATGGTTAATTACATGCATTATTTGGGGGGGACATAAAAAATTAGCTACTTCTTTCTGCTGCAGTATCCCAAAACCGAAATTGCAATTCTGTATATCACGCAATGTAGCGCGGCTGGACATCCCTGTGGTACAGCTGTGCGAAGAGGAGGTATACTGCAATCAACTGAGCCAGCGAGGCGGAGTCTTTCGCTATGTGTGTTTTGAAGCCCGTAGTTGGAGATTGTTAAATGATTCAAAATAAACTGCTATAATACTTTAAAACTTATTTAAAAATGTGAAAGATGTTGGAATTTAGTCCTTCCATGCCTTATCAGTGGTCTAATAAAGGCCATCAATGTTAGAGTTGTTAGTGTGCTATTGAATTTTTGTTGTTTTTGCATATTTCCTTGTACTATTTATGGATAAAACATGAATTCTAATTATCAAGGAGGTAAATGATCCAAATTCATGTATATTATAAGAGGAATGCATCTTTTTAATGAATTATTAATAGACAATATTAAGGTAAAATAAAGAATTTTTTACAACTGCTACAATTTTTACAGCTGCTACTGTCTTCTTCAGATTTTCTTCTGACAGCTTTTCCTTTTCTTGCCAGGAATCTGTGAAAAAAGACATACCTGTATCAGATTTCATTTTCGAATTGTTGAAAGTGGGAAATCCAGTAGCATCTGAAATTAGGCACCTTCGTTTACTGGTCAACAAATTACAAAGCCTGCATTATGTTAATATTTACTAATAATACATTAAAAAGAGGCATTTCCCTTATAATATGCATGAATTTGAATCACTTACCTCCTTGGTGATTAGAATTAATGTTTTTATCCATAAATAATACAAGAAAATATGCAAAAACAACAAAAAGTCGATAACATGCTAACAACAACTTTGACATTGATGTCTTTTTTAGACAACTGATACATCATGGGAAGACTGAATTCCAACACTTTTAGCATTTTTTAAAAAGTTTTAAAGTATTATAGCAGTTTATTTTGAATCATTTAACAATCTCCTACTACAAGCTTCAAAACACATGTAACGAAAGACTCCACCTTGCTGGCTCAGCTCTTTGCATGACTCTCCTGCAGACATGTGCAGCTGCACTACACTGTTTGCATGATATACAAAATTCCAACTTTGATTTTGGGATGTTGCAAAGGAACAGCTCATTTTTCGCATTGACCCCCCCATAACACACAATTAGAGGCACAATTTGGCATGAAAACCTTCAATATATCTCATGTTAGGCACAGATAAATGATATTGACCACCTCAAGTATATAAAATAAGGTAAGCATGTAAAAGGAACAAGTTGCTGTCAAGTTTACACCAGAATTCACTGGGATTCGTAAGTTGTGATGATGTCCAGGAATTTGAAGTATCATTATTTAAATTACCTTCACTCAGCCATTGTTCTCAGAGTAAAAAAGTATATGATATTCATATCTCCATGCATTTAGATATTCAGGTTTCATGAAAGTTTAATTGGCATGTTTTTTTCTTTGCTAATCATGTAAATACTAGGTATTAGGTAAGTGATAATAGTATCCGAAATAAGATACAATGTATTTAGTTACATTATTCCTCTAATTTATGTGGCTTTCACATCTTAGGAGAATGGAGGAGGAGAGCATAAAAAAACAACAATTTGTTAATGGGCAAAACATTGGCGTGGAACACATGACAGATGACAGCCTTGGATCGGCTAGTTTCCTCAACTGCAACAACAATAAAAAGACAAAAACTGGTGTTCCACAGCTACGCCTTCTTCATGAGCTGCGAGCTGAGACATACAATGGAATGGTCCGTATGCTCAAACCTGGATGTAGGACCATTGTTGTACTGGTAGATGCTCAGTCAAAAGCTAAACTGCTGCCAGAGTTTCACAAGATAGTGTGGCCTTACCGCAAGTATGTGTGCATTTGTCTTAGTGCTGGAATGTCAGGATAAATGTGTTGCAAAGCCCATTTAATTAAAAATTATTATCTCTTAATAAGTTATTTTTGTCATTCATGTTAAGATATGTTCACTTCACTTTATTTTGGATTGACTAAATTAAAGTGACATAATATTTTGTAAAAGTACTTTAGTTATACTGCTGTTAACTTAATCATATGCTGATCTGCAAAATAAAAACATATTTGTGTTAGCAAACATTCTATGATTCAAATCACAATTCTAGTTTTCCCATATCTGGAAATTAATAACCCTCATTTAGCCATATGACTATTTTGTGCTTAACAGTATCAAATCCATAATAGTTGATTTACAACTACACTGCTCAAAAAATTAGAAGAACATTTGTTTGTTTAAATTATCAAAGTTCCAAAATAAATATTGATTCAATTTAATTTTTGACAGTTTATAATTACAAATTGAAAAATTGCATAAAATTAGAATAGGTATTCTAACAAACTTTTGTTTTACAGTATTAGAAATACAAATACATTATTGATTGATACAGAAAACAAAATAAAAGTACAAGATTATATTGTTTTATAATCAATGTTTCCATCTTTATTTCAACACTCAGTACCTAGTGTGTCCTAGTGAACTGCGATGATTTCTTAACACCTATGCACCAGTCTCTTAATAAAGGTTTGTGGGATTCTTTCCCATTCTTCAGTGAGTGCATTTGCAAGTTCTCTCAGGTTCTGTGATATAGCAGGACACTTGCGAACTAGTTTTACCAGCTTATCCCACAGATTCTCAATGGGATTGAGGTCAGGACTGCATGCATGCTAGTCTATCACCTGAATTTGGCATTCTTTTGTATTCGGTGCTGTATGAGTATTAGCATTATCATTCATTAGAAGAAAAGTAGTATCCATACCATAAACAAACAGTACAACATGTTGAAGGATAATGTCATTAATGTAAACATCAGCATTCATGTGCTGTGGGACAACCACAAGCTCACCAGAGATGTTCACCAGGATGTCCCCATACATGTGTACAACCTTCACAACCTATCAAACAAATCTTGAACTGGTCTGAAGAGAATAGCCTTCCATTGGTGGAGCTGAGATGATTCTGAGCAAATTTCATCAGGGCTTCCATGTGCTAATATGTCACATGAAGGGCTTGAAAGGGGATTCTAGATCTCATCCCTGCATTTCTCAGTCTGTTTCTTACAGTCTGATCAAAAATCACCTCTCCATTAATTGTTCATATATCATTTTACAGATCTCTGGTTATAGATTTGCATCTGCACAAAGCTGAAAGGACAAGATATCTATCCTGTATCTATATATTTCATCCAAATCATATGGATAACAATTTTCTACCACAGAGTGCTGTCAAAACATGTTTTCAAGAAAAAAAGTCCAAGAGTGCTCATTTTGGTTTCAGCAGTTCTTGAAACTTCACTAATTTATTCAGAGAAAAACTAACAAACCTTAAAACAGCTTTATTATAGTATTAAACAATACTTCAAAATATAACATCTGACTGTCAAAAATTACATTGCATCAGTATTTATTTTGGGGCTTTGATTTAAATGGTACACTATAAACATTTACTATGGTATAATAAATGTGCATTTAGTACATAGAATATAGATTTGGGGAAGTGCAGCAAATGTTCATATGAATAAAGTACTATTACTGAGAACAAGCTGCATAAGAATAACAAATTACTTCATTTACCAAGAATCATGTAGAACTGCTTTTGTAGCAAAGTATTTACTATATGGAACTTAAAACAAAGAATTTAGAGATGGAGACATAAACAGGTAAACACCAGAATGCACACAATAAGTTAATAGCTTGTAAAAATGTAAGTTTAATGGGTACTCTACTATTCAACAGATATCATCATTAAAATTGACACGAGTAGCCAAGATTGATAAATGTATGAATGAATGAATACTTTATTTCTAAATAGTTCTCTTACATTAACTTTGCACTTAGGATCTATGCATTTAACCTACTTCCACTCTCTACTCATGCCAATATTCTCACATAATTGTCCTCTCCCTTTACTTTATTTCTGATCCATGCTTCATCAGTCTTTCAGGTTAAATCTTTAAAACTTCCAATAATCCCCCTGTAAGTACTTATTTTCTATTTCTTCCAAATAAAACACTAGTTTCACTTTTGCTTTGCAACCTTTTAACTGGTGGTGTAGTGGTAATCATATTTGCCTTCTAAACCCAAGATTGCAGGTTCAAACCTGGCCAGGATCAATGGATTTTTTTGAGCATAAAAATCCAAATTATGGCTTCCTTCGGAAGGGAAGTAAAGCCATTGGTCCCATGTCGTACATTTATGGCACAAAAAAGCACCTCAAGCCTGAAAGAAGAGGCTCTGAGCAAAATTTGTTGACCATTTCATGCCCTGAATAGAATGGGACGCTGATGACCTGTGATGTTAAAGAGCGCCATAAATAAATCAAATCAATCCCCTCCTTGCCAGATGCAGGTTGTTCCCTTTTTTTTCCTCCTTTTCTCTTCCCCTTCACTAGTTCCTTGACATAGATGCAGCGTTAGGAGGCTTCCATCTCTAATCCTCTCTTCCCCCCTAGCCATGGTTGCTGCTGCGTTGCTTGATATTTGTGTATCCATAAATGCATACCATGTATAACTGCTCTTCTATCTTCGTTCCTGGCTTCCTTCATCTTTTTTTTTTTTTTTATTAATTCTGCTCTTATTTCTGATTCTTTTTTATTATAGTAATTTTAAATAAAAATCTCATGCCTTTTAATTTCCTAGTTTGGCCTAATACTTTCCATTTCATGTTCATTGTGGCTAATTTAACTAATAGTGGCCTTGCTCTCTAGTCCCTTTGTCCAATTCTCCAGATATTTCTAATTTTCCATTCCTACAATTTGTTGCTCGGTATTCCTTCAATCACTTCTTCCCATATCTTTTTCTCTCTTTTTCCTTCCACTCCAAAGATCACTATGTTCAGCTTTCTAATCCTGCTCTTTAGAACTACTGCACAGACTCATATTTGGGAGATCTGGGGTTCGATTCCTGCCAGGATTATACTCCCTGACTGAGTTGTTGTTTTTTCTCCCCTTTCCAATGGCAAATGCTCTCAACTCAGACCTAGAATACTTTTTCTTTTAAAAAATCTTTTCCCAGTTTATCCTTTCATCTCATGTATCATCAGTATTCACTACCTAAGATGCCACGGCAGTAAAAATGGGCATTAAATATCTGATTAACAAATGTCTTTACGAACAGAAGGAATTATAATATTTGTTTTATACAGCTGAATACAATGAATGAATTCTATATTAATGTGTCAAATTGTTAACACTAATTCCACTTACTTTTTTAAAACTTTTTACTTAATTATACAATGAATGAAATTGCAAAAGGCTATGTTCTAAAGATTTTGGATGCTACTGAATTTAAAGGGGAAAAAATATGAGGTGTAAAATAGTATTAAATGGAAAAATGTTGGAACAAGTTAATCATTTTAATAACCTAGGCTCTAGCATGCATACTAACAGAAGGAAGATAACAATCTAAAATTAAACAATACAGTGTGCAAAATTTTAAGTAGAATGTTGGATAGAAAGATGTTAAAAGGAATGCAACTGGAGTTTTATAAAATGATGGCAGTCCCTGTATTAACTTAGGTATTGAGAGCTGGTACTTAATAGAACAGAAGAAACAAAAATAAAATAGCATAAATGAAATTCTTTCCAGTAGTAAGTGACAAAACACATTCCTTTGAAGTAAAAACACATCTTTAGATTTAATTCCAGGAAGACAACATTTTATGCAGCCCTTAGTAAATATTAAGTATATAATTGGGTCATTTGTGCAATACATCCTATAAATTGTATAAGAGGAAATGCTCTATGTATGATCTAAGCCCGCCTATGGTGTCTCAGTAGTAAAAATGGGCATTAAACACTACTCAAAAAAAAAAAAAAAATTATCTAAGCTTGATTAGATCATACATATGTTTTGCTATCTTGAGTTTAACATAGAAGAATTCATTGTTCTTGACCTAGTATTTGAATTTAAAATTGTCAAATAAATATAAATGGGACATGAATTTTCACCCCTACCTAAAAAGCATTAATTTGATGCAGCTAGTAGCCCAAATGAGTGTAGTAGAACCTTAATTCATTATTTTTGGAGGAACCAGGTTTAACAAATGATAGATGTGGGAAGTTCATATATCATGTTCAAAAATAAATAAAGCCAGTGTATAAGCAAAAAATTTATTTTGCGCCAATTTTACTTGTTTCATGTATATATTTTACACTTTGTTGTCAGTCCTGGTAGTCTAGTACTAACCATACTTGCCTCGTAGACCCAAGATCGCAGGTTTAATTCCTGCCAGGGATGATGGATTTTTTCAGGCGTAAAAATGCTTAGTATGAGTTCCTTCAGAAGTAATGCCAAGGGTCCCGTGTTGTAGATTTACAGCACATAAAAGAATACCTCAAGCTTGAAAGCAAAGGTCTCTAAGCAAAATTTATCAGTTGTTTCACACCCTGAATTGAGCTGATGACTTTTGAAAAAGGTCTTTAACTGACATTTGCTTCTTTTCTTTTCATGCGAAATAACATTTCCACATCCAGTGCATTCTGTTGCTAACTACCATCCATACTGTTATTGTCATGTGCATAGAATATGCTCTTATAGTTTCATGTGCTTTCAGAGCTTTGGGAAACATCGGCATCGGCCTTGGCTGTTGCATCATCTTCCCTCTCTTCCTCACTCCCCTCCCCTGTGTCAAAAACACTTGTGACTCCTTCCACTTTGTTCCACACTTCATCATCATTTTTGAGTGCCACATGTGACATCATCCTCGTCCACTGCCCCTTTGATGTCAAAACTGACAGCAACGGCAACTCTGGCCCATTCTCTGCATTATCAGTCGACTCCCAAGGCGGCCTATATTCCACCTTTTAAAAATTTTCAATTCATGCATTAATCTCTGCTAATTCCAACTTTTTCATATTCTCAGTAAAATAAAATTTGTTAAACTGTGCAAAATAGCATGTCTCAGTTTCAATCTTATCATTTGATGTAAATCTTCATTCACTCAGCCATTTCTTCAGGTTTGGATACAAAAAGTAATCACTGGAAACCAAATCTGGTGAATATGACAGATGTGGAGGCAAAGGCCATGCAGTTTGCAATAATAATCCCAGATGTGTATTAAGTTTGCATTATAGTAATGAAAGAGAACTTTCTTTTTCGCTAGGTGTGGACATTTACCCTGAATAACATCCATCACATAATCCATTAACAAAGCTTAATACTCCTCAGTGAAGGTTCTGCCCTTCTGGAGGTAATCTACAATCGCTACACCATGAAAATCCCAGAAAACTGTAGACATGATGTTTCCTGCAGATGTAGCCATGTTTACTTTCTTTGGTCTACTTTAACCCGTTGTCACGCACTGTTTGTATTGTTTCTTTATTTCTGGCATGTAATGATGAATCCATTTTTCATCTACTGTTATGAAACATTTGAGAAATTTACTGAAAATGCATTTAAACAAGTCTAAACACACTTGTGAAATATTCATCCAAATGCATTTTTGGTCCACAAATGCAACATCCATCAAGCAGAAAGCTTTCTCATACTCAAAACTTTGTGTAAAATGTAGTGGACATGAATGAGATCTTTGCAGTATCTACCAACTCACCTGCAATCAGTGATCATTGAGCACATTATTGTGAATTTTTGTCACTTCTCATCAGTTGTAACAGTTTTGGGATGCCCTGAACACTCGTCATCTTGATTTGATGTCAACTATGCTTAAATTCAGCATCTATGTCAAAATTAAGGGGAAGAATTCATTAATGTAGTAACTAATTCCTTTTGTATTTCTGTTAGGGTTGAACGCTTCAAAATGAAGTGCTTTATCACAGATTGTCTTTCAGTTTTATCCATTTTGTAGATGTTAAAACTAGTTTGTTTACAATATCATCATAAACAAGTGACTACACGTATAGACTGTGAATCTTTACAACCTGCCATCTAAAGGATGATTCTTAACAACTATCATAGTATAGTCATCTTCACTAAATCTCCCATGGCAAATGCCAGGGAGGCACCTTAAACTTAGGCCTGGAACATTTCCTTCCTAAAATAAAAAGATCCTTTCTCAATTGACCATTTCATCTCATATATCATCAGTGTCTACTGCCTGTGGTGCCTCAGCAGTAAAAACAGGTGTTAAACACTATTTAAAAAAAAAAACAAAAGAAAAACTACATCTCTGAGTGAGGCCAAGTAGTTTTAGAACAGCTCTAATATATGTGTGTATGTAGTGTGTTTGTGTTTGGATGTTTTTTTCTTTATTTCTACCAATGAAATATTTAATTTAGTGTGCATTGAATTAATTTTATTCACAAACAACATTCCAATTGGGTATAAGAGGGTTGGTCCATAAGTTTCTGGCCTAACCATTTTCTAGGTATGATAAAGACAAAAACTATATTTCACTTTTCAATATAGTTACCCTTTATTACACTTCTCACATTTTTGAATCAACATTTTAATTCCCCAAAAAATATTCAGAAGTCTTGTCTGCAAAATGGGCATAACTGGATCCATCACTTCTTCATCAAACTTAAAGGTCCTTCCTCAAAGGTCCTTCTTGAGTTTTGAGAAGAGGAAATAGTCACTGGGAGTGGATCTGGGCTGTAGGGTGGATGGTCGAGCTCCTTGAAGCCACATTTCTTCACAGCTTCCTTTGCAACAAGAGCTGTATGCACAGGCACGTTTTCATGAAGAAGGTGCACACTACCACTCAACTTTCCTTGCCTTTCCTCTTTGATGGAAACATGTAGTCTTAGCAGTAGACCAGCTTAGTACTGCCCATTTACTGTGATGTTCCTTCCAAGTCAATGAAGAGTATTCCTTCACAGTCCCAAAAGAATGTGGCCATGATCCTCTTGGTTGACTGAATGACCTTGGCCTTAGAGGTGATGCTTCGCCATGTTTACACCATTCCATTGATTCTCTTTTGGACAATGGATCATAGTAGAGGACCATAGTTCCATCTCCTGTAACAATGGTTTACAAAACTTCTCTCTCATTGCCATGACAGAGCTCCAAAAATGCCTGACAATAATTGACTCTTTGCTGCTTTTGGACTGAGGAAAGAAGTCGAGGCACCCATCTTGCACTAACCTTATTCATGTTTAAATGTTCATGAATAATTCAAAGGACTGTTATTTTTAGAAGTGTGCAAACTTGCTGCTATTTCTGTAACTTTTAGTACTGGTCTTCCATAATTTCTCCTTCCACAAGAGCGATGTTTTCAGGAGTGAGCACCACCAAGGGCCGACCTGCATGCTCTTCATCTTCAATGCTTTCTGGACCCTTTTGAAAAAGTGTGGCCCATTCTTTTATGGTAGAATATGAGGGGATGTTTCTCCACATACACCTTCCAATTGCTGTTTAATTTCATTTGG
Source organism: Metallyticus violacea (assembly GCA_030762175.1). Classification (NCBI taxonomy): domain Eukaryota; kingdom Metazoa; phylum Arthropoda; class Insecta; order Mantodea; family Metallyticidae; genus Metallyticus; species Metallyticus violacea. The sequence goes on from CM060836.1 coordinate 38,186,686, forward strand.
AGTAAGTCCTTCTTTTGTGTAGAACTTAATAACAACTTGATACTCCATTTTGAATATGTCACAATCTTCTACACCCAGACTTCTTTATACAACTATATCTGAACAACTGAACACAGCAGAGTAGAAGTTACAGCTGCAATTATTTATTTAACAGATAGGGTGTGACACCAGATAAGGCTTTTGTGAAGGCAATAATCCTTATTGGCGAGGCCGGAAACTTATGGACCTATCCTCGTACATCAATTTACACTGTCAACTAATCTGTGAATCTTATCAGTACCAAAAAAGAAAACTATGGTTCTCCCATACCTTAACCATCCAGCTGTATAAATGATAAGTAATCTCTATCGTGAGGAAACATTTTCAACCATTTTGATATCCTCCTACTCCTTCCTTATGATTCTCCCCCACTTTTCCCTTACTTTTCCTAGGAACTTTCGTTTCCTATTTTGTTGATTTTTTCTATCCTCTTTGATAATATTTTTATTGCCACTATATCTTTCTGTAGATGTGTCTCATTTATTGTCCTAAATACTGTCCCACCACCATTTTACCATTTCACATTCCATTAGACAATGGAATACACTATTTAATTTCCTGTACATAATACATCCTTCTTTAGTATTTTTCCTTAATCCTTTTAAAAATATTACACCTGTGCACTTCCTGTATCACTGCAGAATCAGCAAATGAGATTTTCTTGTTCCTAAAATTCATATCTGATTAATTAAATGTTTTTTGTCATACATTTTTAAAAAATACTGGGAAGAATAGGTTCCATCAGCTTGCTGCATGGATTATGTTTAGTTTACTGCATGGTGTTGTTGGTTATCTGCCTAATACTCTAACAAACATAACTTATATTTACTTGCAGGGAAGTTTATATACTGTTATGCATACTTGCAGGAATAAAACACTGATGTTTGGCCACATGTCTCTGGAGCGAGGTCTTGACTGGTATAAGTGCCTCCTGACATTGAGCTTACCAGAGCCCAGGGACCTGAATATCAATCCTCGCAATTGTATTGGCACTGTTTTATCCTTAAATGGTCATCGCAGATATTTTTGCATGTATCATGCTAAACATCCGGAGTGTATTAAAGGCAAGGCTTCCAGGGTATGTGCCAAAATATTTATTTTAATGTTTTAGGGATATTTAAAGTCCATTTGTAGTTATAATTTTAGGCTACAAAATTAAAAGTAAACTGTTTTACATGATTGATATTATTGCATGATTTAGTTGAACTACATACTCGCAAATAAGTGAAGCATTAAGAGTGTGTAGTTCAACTAAATCATACAAGAATATCAATTATATGATTGGCTTCACTGTGCAAGTTCCAATTTATATTTTAATGTTTTATTTAAATTCATTTTAAGCACTCTATCAAGAAAGCAGCTGTCACTGGTCAAGAAAGTCAGTCCTGGTAGTGTAGTGATAATCATATTTGCTTTCTAAACTCAAGCTCGGGGGTAAAACCTGGCCATAATTGATGGATTTTTTCGGGCATAAAAATCCTAAGTATGGCTTTCTTTGGAAGGAAAGTAAAGCCATGGGTCCCATGTCATACATTTATGGCATGAAAAAGAACCTCAAGCCTGAAAGAAGAGGCTTCTGAGCAAAATTTGTCGGCCATTTTACGCCCTGAATAGAATGGGATGCTAATGACCTGAGATGTTAAAGAGCATCCATAAATAAACCCCCCCCCCAAAAAAAAAAAACCTGGTCAAGAGAGTATGAAATTGCACTCCACAGATTGTGTCACTGAAAGAAACCCTATTGTCAGGATTTACATAATTTCTTTTCAAATGTATGCGACACCAGTGACGAATAGTGGAAAAAATTGAGTGTGCTGCATTGAATGGATGGCACTCCTTTCTACTGCAAAATTTATTGATGACAGTAAAAAAACTAAAGATAACTTTCATTTCTCAAATCTTCAATTCAGTTAACTTTTCTAAGAAAATAAAACTGTTACTCTTCATTATTGCTTGTAGACTTGTCTGAACAAGTATTAACATTATCAAAGTTGTATAATTATATGTATACACACACATACACAGTACATATACATACATTTTACTCTATTCTATATGCAACGTAATTGTTATATTTAAGGTGTAAAATTAGATGAATTTTTCTATTAAGTATCATTTTAGTACTGTGCTAACATCTGAATCTTTTATGGTTGTATATAGTTTACTATAAAGGATGGTTCCCTTGATAAAAGGATATTTTTCTATATACCAATTCTATTATAATTACCTTTTTCTCTAGCAATATAAGAGTTGATGTCTTTATAGGCAATGGCTTTTGTTTTACTAATCTTACTACTTTATACACATAAACAGTAATTATCATGAGGAAGTTATTTTCTTTAAATGAAATATGTATCTAATACATTAATCATATTTTTTGAAGAATAAGTAATTTGTTCATTTTAGTTACACCATATCCACCCAAAATTTCAATACCATACTCTATAGGAGGGTAAATTATTCCTTGATATACGTTTATTAAGATGTGTGTCTAAGTATTTAGAGAAATATTTTAACAGATAAGGGTCTTGCTTATTTTGTTGCAGATTTACTCTATATGTAATCCATATAAATTTTTATTCAGGTGAATACCCCTAAGAAGTTATGTTCTGTTACTTGCTCAATTTCTTTGTAGTAAATGTTAATGATTAGGGTTGTTTTGTCAGGAACATTAATATGATTAAATAGAATGCATGTAGTTTTATTAGGTTTGAGGATCAATGCAATACTGTTTAGATATGTATTATTAAATTCTGATTTATTGTTTCTTCTAAAATTTTTAGATTTCTATAGATGAATATTAGGCTAATATCATCTGCATATGTTATAACTTTATGTTCAGGATCTTCTGAAAAATTATTTACGTAGACCAAAAAGAGCAAAGGCCATAATAGTTAACATCATTATATGATTGAGTTGAACTACACATAGTTAAAGGCCATACTATTGAACAACTCCATATTTGAAATCATGCTTATCACCATTGACATCACAGCAAGAGCAATGAAATGATCCTGTGACATCATGTTCCTTAAAAATGTTTTTATGCACTTTAAACACACAAAACCATCTCTCTGGCTCAGCAGTAGTCTTTGGTGTCCTAACCAAAAATTTTAACAATTTTGTTGCTTTAGAGAAGAACTCTTATAAATTGTTTGACTGTACATATTGCAAGAATTGCACATAATCAGTGTTTCTAAAATCTAGTTTTCCTTATAAAGCACAGAGTTGTTTTTTTCAACATTCTCTTTTGCAGTGTTTATAGCAGCTTCAAGTTCACATTCAAGAAAATTACTTGGTCATATACTCTTTATTCCTTTTGCTAGCTGCATCATATTTAAAGTTGACTTTGGCCTCCCTACTTTTTCTTCCAGAGTCTTGGAGGAAGAGTGATTCAACAAAATGTTACTAAGTTCATACATATTAACACAAATGTTATTGTCCTTCATAGCTTCCTGTAAGGGGGGGTGCAACTTCGGTCGTTGCTCTACAGATGCTCCAGGTGCAGGCTCTGCAGACCCTGAGTACCTGTGGTACCTCTGACGTTACTAGAGGAAGCCAGGCCGGACTTGAGACGAGCCCCACCCGAAAGGGAGTTGTCCGGATTGGGTTGGACTCAGCGTGGCAGTGGTTCCCGGAACTCACGGGTAATTGAGTACTCACAAGAGGGGAGTGCCCAAGGCGTGTACCCTGGGGGCCGGTGCGCCGGAATCTCCGTCTTTGTGAGGCGGTGGTGGCTTCCTTAATGCTGGGGTCACTCACCCCTATAAAGGAGTAGGTCTATGCTAGTGCGACTTATCAGCCAGTGAAACTCTGGTAGCTGGGTGCGCGCTGCAGTTCACTCAGTGCGCTTGGGCGACGTAATCACCTGCAGCCGAATGGCGGTCGGTTTAGGAAACAAGGTGCCGTCCTAATGCAAAAAACCACGGGTGGCACAGACCTCTGTGTTACACCCCTGGACCTAGAGCCTGGTAGTACTCGCAACCACATGTCCTTCATAGCTAGAATTTGACTAACAATTATTATCAAAGGCAAGATAAGTAGTACCATCTGTTAGAAGCATTTATCTCAGATTATATTCATTAGCAAAATGACAATGCCAAGCTTATGTTCACACTAAAGCTAATGCATGCAAATCTGAATAGATTATAGTTACCTCTTTATTATTGGAATTATATTAAGCGAGATTGGTTGTGAATACCAAGTTGTTTTGTAAGCATAACAATGGAGACACAAGTAACCAAATTTTACTCCATGACCACTACAATGTTGATGTGCTCCACTTTCAGGATGTATATTTTCTCCTGAAATAAGCCAGTCAGAATTCATGCTTTAACTTCACGCACATGTGAATTTTTCTTAGTCTCATAAAACATTTGTAGAGCATTCCAAAGGCTACAGTTTTTTTTATTTATTTTTTAATAGTGTTTAACTTCCATAGCAATTATGAGGCACCACAGGTGGGAGGCTACAGTGAAGTTGCTTTACTGTAATGCCAGCTTTGAAATATATAAATTGACTAAAGAGGTCAGGATATAATATATCATGAACATTGAACTACCAAATAAAAAAAAAATATTATTTGAGCAAAACAATCATTGTACTATAACACATAAGGATGCACTGCCCCTGCGAAACATGTTGCACCTGCTTTATCTGCTTATAGTTGGCACTGGTTGTATCACAGGCTTGTTAGATTCACAACCACTGTCACTGCATTCAATAAATTCTCTACATAATCACCAGCAATTTCTGCAGGAATGCTTTTACTCTGAGAAAACCTTCTTTATAAGCCACATATTGATGCCATAGTGGACAGAGAGACTGCACTTTTATCAGTTTTGAAAATGTATTAGAGCTTACTTTATAGTTAGAAGCAGAGTAAGCAGTTTCTGTTTGCAGCATTTCTATAACATAACCAATATTTAGGAGCATATGAAAGTACATAATAAATAAACCATAAATTACATAGTACATTATGTTTGGCAGGGTACATCTTATTCAGACATGGTAAAACTATTCCACGTTCTATATAATATACTGTAATAAAGCACGTAGGACATGCTTTGGAATTGACATGTATCAATTATTTATTCCTTTGGCTCTTTATTATTCGTTAGCAATGTGCAGAAAGTTGCAGCACAATCTGTTATTTATTTGTTAAATTTGTTTGATTATTGTTAAGATGATTTAGATCTATTACATATAGTAATTTGGACATTGTAACATGATATACTGCCTGCATCAGTATTTTCTTCATAGTTCTGTTGGCTCCAGCCAAATCGTGCAATTTCTATAATGATAATCTGAAGTTGAGATAGATTGTTACATATAATATCAGTTCCCTCTAGCAATTATGCTGATGACCTGAGACGTTAAAGAACATCCATAAATAATAACCAAAATCTCTGGCGATTGTTGCTCTTTTCTAATTGCTTTGTTACAGAAATTGTCAGTAATATAATAGATAGTTTATGTGCTGGTTTCCAGTAAATTTTTTTTTCTTTCTTCCCAATAGCGCATGGTTAAAATGACAAAACACTTCAGTAACTCTGATGGAGCAACAAATGGAGCATTCATGGGGTTTGATACAAGTGAGTCAGATGACACAGAGACATCAGACCTGGAACAAGGCAGTCGGCTCTTGGATGATGTAAGTAACTTTTAAGTACAGCATACATGTCAAAATCATTTAAATTGGTGCAGATATAGAAAGTGCTAATGTTCCATACTAGCACAGAAGATGGTGACTGAATGTTGCTTTTATAGTAGCAATTTCAGAGCTGCTGTTTCACTACAGCATTACAATCAAGGGGAAAATTGCCACACACCTGCTTCCTGCTTCCTTCAATGCAAACCATCTGACAACTATGTGGAATCAAATCATCACTTACATTTACTAAAGTCACTGACTTATAAACTGGCACAGATGTTACAGTGTGATAAGAGTATAGGTGGTGTCATTGCTGTTTGAATAATGCTATTTGAATTAAGACTTGAAGCTTTCCCAGTGTATGTTATTATAAATGAGTTCTAGAGAGAGCACCCAGGTAAGACGCAGTGAATCTACCAAGCTTTTGATGGCTGTCTCTGCATCTTCAGGAATCTTCTGCTGAAGTGCTGTGGGGGCTGACTGTGTCTGTATATATACTCCTAGTCGTGGGTTTGGCTGCTGTGATTGACCGATCCGACTTATAAGATTGTGTCTCAAGACCAGACTTCTAGAATAGAGAGGCATACAGTGACCTTATTGAAAAAGTTGACTCTGAATCCGGAGGTGATCAAGAAATTGACATCGGACTCCTCTGTTTCACCGAGGCTGTATGGACTATCAAAGATCCACAAGGCTGATGTCCTGCTTTGACCCATAGTCAGCGCTATCAATTAGCCAACCTACCGTCTAGTGAAGTTCCTCACTGGCCTTTTGAACCCTCTCGTGGGGAAATGCAATCATTATGTCAAGAATTCTATTTACTTCACCAAGATTCTGAAGACTATGAAACTCACTACTTCAGATCTGCTTGTAAGTTTCGACGTCAAGTCCCTCACTATGAAGGTCCCATTGCAAGAATCATTGGAACTGCTGCAACCTCACTTTTTGCCAGAGATTATTAATCTTTTCAAACATACTTTCACCTCAACCTACTTTTTGTATGGAGGACAATATTTTGAGCAAACTGATAGGGTGGCCATGGGGTCTCCTCTGCCTCTGGCGTGGCCAACCTCTACATGGAAGAATGTGAACATCTAGCCTTAGAGGGAGTCCATTCAAGCCAGTCCACTTCTACATATACATAGACGACACCTTCGTAGTGTGACCACGCAGCCACCAGATGCTACAAAACTTCTTGGACCATCTCAACAGCATCCATCCGAATATTCAGTTTACTATGGAGGTGGAAAAGGATGGATGCCTACCTTTCCTGGATATCCTCATAGAGAGGAAAGAAGATGGCACCTTAGGACACAGGGTCTACAGGAAGCCCATCCACACCCTCCTGTATTTGAAGCGTGACAGCCACCATAACCAGGCTCAGAAACAATCTATCCTGACTACCCTCATCCATAGGGCCAAATTTGTGTCGGACAACACATCTTTACCAGTACCAGCTGAGATGGATCACTTGAGGAAAACTTTCAAACAGAATGGATACTGTTCTTCGATATTAATGCGGCCCTAAAAAGAGCCATGGTTCCTATTTCTGCTAGCAAATCCGCCTCTACACAGGAGACAGTCAAGCAGGCATGCCTACCATTCCATGGTGCACTGTCTTCAAAGATCGGGAGGATACTGAGCAAATACAACATAAAAACGGTCTTCATTCAAGCCACCAAAACTCTTGAGTTCCTGCGCTCACCTAAAGATGATTTGGGACTCAGAACACCAGGAGTCTACAAGATTCCTTGTCAAGACTGCCCACTGAAGTATATCTGCCAGACCCAGAGTACAAACGGTACATCTGCCTGCACTATCCCGACAAGTCAATGGTAGCAGAGTACCACTATGAGACCGGCCATAGAATTGACTTCTAAGCAATAGAGGTTCTGGTAACACCTCACATTATTGAGGCCTTAGACATTCAATTAAGAAAGAATCTCCTAACAGAGACAATGGGCTCCTACTCAGTGCTGCATGGAAGCTGCCTTTAGCCAATCTGGCAGTGAAGAAGCAGTCCTCGCTTCCCATTGGCTCACGTCATGCAGCAGCCACCCCACGATTAGAAGTATATATACAGACACAGTCAGCCCCCCAGCCAGGAACTGATGAATTTTTTTGGGCGTAAAAATCGTAAGTATGGCTTCCTTCAGAAGGGAAGTAAAGCTGTGGGTACATTTACGATACAATAAAGAACCTCAAGCCTGAAAGAGAGGCCTCTGAGCAAAATTTGTCAGCCGTTTCACACCCTGAATGGAATGGGACGCTGATGACCTGAGATGTTAAAGAGTGTCCATAAATAGATCAACAAAAAAAAAAAAAAAAAAAACAGTCAGCCCCCAAGGTACTTCAGCAGCAGATCCCTGAAGAAGAGAGCAGAAATAGCCATTGAAAGTTGGTAGATTCACTGTGTTTTACCCGGCTGCTCTCCCGAGAACTCGTTTATGCTCTTTGAATGTTATTTTTCTTCATTACATCAAATTTGTAATTTGGAGTATTTTAAATGTAAGTTAAATGTTTTCCAAAATGAAGTGTACTAATTCTCTAATTGTATCCATTAATAAGAAGATAGCAGTGCTACAAAAACATAGATATGGTTACACCAGAATGACCATGCTTAACAAATTAGTAAAAACTTTCTGCAGCATGTGCTTGTGTGGTTTTTTATGGCACATGATGGGCAGCATGATTAGAAAACACATTGATTCTAAGAAGTATAAACATATAACCAGTGAAATCAGAAAACAAGCCACTTTCTTCACTCTTTGTTAATAATGATGAAATAAGGTTAACAATGCCAAAATTCATATTATTCCTTTCAGAGTACATTAGCTGTTTCTGACTATGCAGGAAATTCATTACAAATTGCTATTGCAGAGAGTATAACAATATGGTAAGGAATGTTATTGATAATGGGATTTCTTCATGAGCACTACTTGGAAAAAATGCACATACCTTTTTTTCTGTATGGATATACAGTGATTGGTGCAATAAAAGATGTTGCCAAATTGTATAAAGAAAAACATTCATGTATTTATTTTCTGGGTTATTGTTGCCTAACATGCATTTCTTCTTAAAAAGTAGCTGCCCAATTGCTTGTAAAATAATGGTTCAATTAATAATCTCTTCTGAGCGAACATTGAACATCATATAATTGATATTATTGTATGATTTAGTTTAGAAATGTCAAGGAAATGTGGAATTTGGAATATACAGAAAGAATACATGCGCAGATAAGCATATCAAAGCTGACAGTTTTAACCCCACAGCACACAAACATGCAGTTATCAGCTGTTTAACACACCAGATAGTTAACCTACGAAGAATATTTTAATGAATACAAACAAATAGAAGAAACAGCGGTTAAAAATGGTTTTAAAAAATAAATTAATATACAAAAAGATGCAGAAACAGAGACAAAAACTTATCAAAGAAACCACAACACTTTCAACAAGAAAAGATAAGCTAATTTTTAAAAAATTCATAAATCATCCATGAGCTACAAAAAATTTCAGAATATTCTTAAAAGATTTTAATATCAGGTTGGCACCAGTTAACAGATTTTAAAAACCAACTGATAGACTATGTTAATGACAGTATTCCACAAGAGAAAAAAGCAGGTATTTACAAAATAAATTGTGCAGAATGTTTAAAAATCTACATTGGAAAAACAAAGAGAAACATAGGCACATGGTTAAAGGAACATTTGAGGAATATAAAGTACAAGCTAATAGAGAAATCAGCAGTAGCATATCATTTTTGGACACATAATCACGACATAATGAATAAAGTAAAATTATTAAAATCAGTACAAGGACCTACAGAACTAGCAACTTGGGAGAAAAATCTACATCTACAAATACAAAGACAGTCTAATGAACTTTGACACTGCCAGGGATGAAAACATAAACTAAAGTTTATCGCACCACCACCAGAGCAGAATACACATTCCCACAGCTTAATGAATTATAGACAGTTGAATTTTAGCCTAGCTGTTGATGAGAACGAAATGTTCTGTAAAAGCGATTCTATATATTTTGACAAGTAAGTGAAGCATTAAGAGTGAGTAGTTCAACTTAATCATACAATAATATCAATTATATGATTGGAGGAACACCTTTTACAAACAAATTGATAAATCAGCATTTTTGGAATGAAAACCATGAATTAGATACAAGGCATCAAGTTATTAAAAACTGTTCAACAACCAAAAGAATTAAACATATGGGAAAGGATTTATATAAAAAAACATGAACAAAACCTTATGAATTTCCACATCCCGGAAGCAAACAGCTCTTTATTCAAGTTTATCACAAGACCACCATAATCAACCTAGACAACTATCTACCCAACTTCTATGAATGATCCAATTGTAATTTAAAGCTGAGGATGTGGACAATTGTTTCAGGAAACATGTCCTGAGTAAATCTCATGTAAGTGAAACCATAAGGAATGTTCTAAATATTTCGACTCAGAAGAAATTATTAATGCATGTTTCACTGTGTTCGATTCCAAATTGAATTAATATTGAAATGATTCAATTAATATCTTGAGAGTTTTAAAAGGTAAAATGCTTTAAAAATGTATCAAGGTACACTGTGGTGTTATAATTGCTCTGCAGCAAAGGAATCAAGGAAGAAGTCAGTGCCATCTAGGGTGCGGACTTGTGAGCAGGAGGTTTGGGGTGGATTCCCACCAAGATCTCCTCCCTGACTGAGGTTTTTTCCAGGTTTTCTTTAGTCCTCATAAATGACATGCTTCCTTCCTTTAAAAAAAAGTCCTTTCCGAATTTATCATTTCATCTCACATATCATCAATGTCCACTGCCTATGATGCCTAAGCAGTAAAAATGGGCATTAAACACTATTAAAAAAAATGTTGAGAAAGTTGAAAGTTGTGCCTTTCAAAGGCAAAGCATAGCAGAGGTTGCAGACACATGGTCAATATTAGTGTGTTATCAACAGTTTCCAAACTATAATATTGAGTTACTGTCCATCATTTAATTAAATTAATTTCACAAGGCGACATCAGTTCTTGAAGTTAAAAGAACAGTTTTTTGTGTTGATAGAAGAGTAACTTTTAAATATTTTGGACAGAATGCTTAAAAGTTCTTCAAAAGTGTTGGGAAAGTTGACTCAGTAATCAAACATTTCTGATTTTGTGGCACAAAAAGCAGTAAAATTGCTATACCAAAGAAATATTTTAATATCATGCAAGCTCTCCAAACTGCAGAGCTGCAGAATAGATAATTGCTGTCAGTGAACTCACATGAACATTGCCCTATAGTTTCTCTTGTCATGAATGATGGTTGTTTAATAGCAGCATCTTCATCACTGCTCCAGGAATTTTTGACACAATTTTATGGCAGATATGACAAATTAATAAGTTTTGACATTAAACAAAAATTAATATCTAGTTCTCTAAGCAGAGCTGGAGTCACACATCTTTAGTTTTTCCATTTTTGTCATGGTTCTGTATTAAAGAGATTGGAACAGTGATCCTGTCTGATTACTCTTAGTTAAAAATACAGTACTAAAACAAAGCAAATTGTGCATAAATAAACAAAATGAATTGGGTATAAATTGAACTGTAATATTATATTACGAACAAACTGATCTCTTATATCTTGCTGTATAGTGTATATTCTAATAATACACCTCTCTAAATAATTTACACACAATGAGTGACAAATAAGTTGCTTCATAACATGTCATGTGATTGCTTGGAGTCAGTGATACTTTCTCTTAAACTGATATTATGCATAGTAGTAGTGGTAGTGGTAGCGGTAGCGGTAGTGGATGGGAACAAAATGTTCTCGAAACCGGTTCCATACATTTATGAAAAGTAAGTTAAGCTTTAAGAGTGTGTAGTTCAACTGAATCATACAATGATATCAATTAATATTTTACTTTACTTCTTCATCATCATCTTCATCTCCTCCTCCTCTTCCAGATTTTTAAAATTATGATAGCAAGCTAAGTATTTAGTAGAAAAATATAATGGTTTGTATATAGCTATATAAAATGTAGATAAAAACAATCGAACAGTTGCAAAGTATGTTTATTCAACTTTAAAACGAATATAACTTTTAAGATCATTGTATGATTTAAGTCAAACTGACACTCTTTGGCTCCACTTACTTGTTAGTAAGTGTTAATTACTTGTTATTTTTTTGTTAGACTGTTAGTTTGACTCAATCATACAATGATCTTAATATATGAATAGCTTCACTATGCAATGTTCCAAATAACAGTTTTAGTTGAGTATAATTTTAATTATAAGTGGTGATGCTGATTCCAGTGGCAGTGACGGTGGTGGTTTAATTACTATATGAGTAATTTGAAAGTTTAGGTTCATACATTGCTTCTCAATATGTATTTTAGGGGTAGAAAATCAAGACATTCTGTTATGCCCTCATTTACTACCAGAGCCACAATTGTCTTTGTCTATTTCTTTCTTCATTTAAAATATATAATATAAATAAAAAAATCCTAATATTCTACCTATATCTAGAAATTGATATGTGAGAGTCATTTTATTCACTTCATTCATTCATTTATTGACTCCCAATAAAGTGAGGAGTTGTTTGATATGTATATGAAAATTTGCCAAATAAAGTGGGAAAATTACAGTAGAGTAAATTAAGAAATAGCACAATGGCTGTGCAGTTCAAAAGCATGGTTCCTAATTGCTAAAGGGCTATATGGGTAATTATATAATTATGATTCACATTTTATCTGAATAAATATAATCACAAATAATTAAATAAAATTAACCCAAATTCAAAATATCCAAAAATACCCTAGTTTTCCAAATACCAACAAAATACCCACCAACCTTCAAAATACTTGAAAATTGGACAATTACCCACCAATTGGCAATGCTGATTGATAGATTATGGTGTTTTAGAATCAAGGTTACTATGATGCACACTCATACAGAGCTGAGCATACCTTACCTTATCTAAGAAAATGAGCACAGTAATATCTTGGAAATGGCAGACCTAAAACTGGACAAAGAGAATAGACCTAGAGATAATAAAATCATAAATAACTATATAAATTCAGCAAATAATGTATGTCGGTCTTGGTGGTGTAGTGGTTACCATACTTGCCTCCTAAATCCAAGATCACGGGTTCGAACCCGGCCAGGACCGATGGATTTTTTCAGGGCGTAAAAATCCTAAGTATGGCTTCCTTCAGAAGGGAAGTAAAGCTGTGGGTCCCGTGTCGTACATTTACGGCACGAAAAAGAACCTCAAGCCTGAAAGAGAGGCCTCTGAGCAAAATTTGTTGGCCGTTTTACGCCCTGAGTTGAATGGGACGCTGATGACCAGAGATGTTAAAGAGCATCATTAAATCAATCAATCAAAAAAAAAAAAAAAAAAGCAAATAATGTATTTATTTATTTTTATTTTAGATATGTGCATTCTTTTATTTTATGCCATGATTTTGTTTAAAAAACCCCAATTCCACTTTTACTTCCTTTAAAGCACACAGTTACTTTATGTTACTTTTAATGTCATTTTATGCCTAAGGGCAGTGTTTACTGGAGGGGTGAGGAGTTTAGTGCTGTGTATTCTATTTTTTACTGATAGCTATCAGTTATAACACCACTTTCCTTTATGTGGTTCTTCAAGAGCTAGAGATAAATTTGCCTATTTCATTCTATTATAGATACTAATGGTGGGTTAACATCATCATTACTTTAATTAACAGAAGAGTTATTCACCTCTTAAGTCTTGGCCTATTAGATATTAGATTAAGCAATCTAAATTGGCAGTTTCTTGCAGAGTTTCCGTAGTGTTCAAAGCTTAAAATAAACACATAGTAACTTATAGAAAAGGAAGTTATTTTTATGGTAGCAATAAAATAACACATGATACCAAAGATATACCATTACCACTAACCTTTCAAACTTTTCTTTGCTTAATGTATTTTTTTAATCTTTTTTAGGCTTCTCTGCTTAGTAAGTACAGTAATGTGGTGTTTCAAGGAAATCTGCTTGATGGTCTACCAAACTGGTTGGATCGTTTGTTTGAAGGCACCACGCATCGTTATCACATCAACTACTGGCCAGATTTTGCCGCAAAATAACTGAAATGTAACAAATTCCTCAGGTTGAAAATTTTTGTCATCCAAATGCTGTTGTTCCTGTGCGCCCCAATTTGTTTTGAGTTGTATAATTTTATAAGATGTTCATATTTCCTGAACACATCACCAGATTATAAGCAATTATTTGTATTTGGAAACAATGTGTTCCTTTCAATTATTTGAAATTTTGTTATTTTAGGTAAATTTTGGAACTAAAAAGGAAATATGAAACTTTGTTTAAATACCCTATGCAGATTTGAGTTCCATTTTTTGGGGCATTAATAGCTTTGAGATGATGCTCTCTGGTAGAGTTAATCAGTATATTACTCAGAATTTTGGATGCATGCCAGATCACTGCACCAGTATGTCCTGTGAAAAGGTAATTGATACAATGAATTGATCTCAATTAACTGTTAAGTGGCTCAAAACTCCAACATACGTAACATAGCTACTGCACAGAATTTGGGCATTAAGCCTTTTATATAGCAAACAATAACATTGTTATGCAGTCACATAACACTAAAATGTTTGTAAACACTTTTAATATTGAGATTAGGTTCCATTTCATAATGCTGTGAATGGTACTTCACAGTTAAGATATTTCCATTTAATCTAATGAAAATATTTCATTTACCATTGACTCTGAAAGTGAAATCATTCTGTAATATTTCTTTTCATGCAAAATAACTCTTATCGCACATACCTCCTTCATAAAGATTTTAACCATTTTTATTTATTTTTCAAGCACTAGTAGTTTGGTAAACTATTTGTAGTGAACTTCATCCTCAACTAATTTTTTTTAATCTGCATCACTGTCAAAAGACTGCAATTATTATACATATATGTAATATAACAGAAATACCAAAGAGTAGCATGTTTGTGAATATATGAGCTCAAGAAACCTCTTCATTTACATTGCTTTTATCTGTTTTACAGCTTTTCTTTCTCATACAAGTAGTACCAAATTACCAATAGATCAGGTTCCAGTGTTGGATATTTCCTCACATATTTTCTATTGCTTTTCATGCTTCCTCTTTCATTCAGAGGATATTGTAATATTTGCTTTTATTGTAGTTATATATATATGTATATATACATATATTCTATGCATAATTTTAATCTAGTCATATAGTTGTAAAATAAAGTGTAATGGTCAAATGTGAATTGGAATGTTTTATATTGATTATATGAAAAACAAACCATTCACATATTTCCTACAGTATTTTAAGTCTTCAGACAATCCGATTCAAGTGAGCATGTATTAAACAAAAGCTGCATTCACTGACAACTTTTATGGGGAAAAAAATATTAGTAAACTTCAAAAAGCAAAGATAGGTATAGAGCACTCTGAACTATAAAACAGGAACTGAAATAGATTAGGAATTTCCTTTTCATGGTAAATACTCTGTATAGAAATGTTAATAGAATTATCCCAGCTTCAGTATTATGGAGCAGAAACACTCGTAGGAATGTAGTGAAAATTTCAGATTTTGTTGTTACAGAAAGTATAATTTAGAAGATTGCTCACTTTCCATTTCATTGTGAATTCTGAGTCAGTTTGAATGAAGATACTGTTATCATGTTAAATATTTATTGAAAGTTTCAGTGATGCACATGAAAATATGATGTATGCATGTATTGCAGGGTGATGAATAATAATATTTGAACGTTGTAATTATAACAGAAGAAGTGGATGAGTGAAGAGATTTTTACTTGTGTACAAGCCTTTTTGGATAAAAGAAAACCAAATATAAGTATTAACTACATTTTATTTACATGTTATAATGAAACATAAGTACACTTAATATGAACCTCAATATACAAAACAACTAAAATTGCTTTCAATAATTGAAAATAATTTCAGAAATCTGGCTTAAGAACAGCTATAATTTTGCAACAAACAGCTGCTCCAAATATGTTGCTTTCAGTGCTGGAAGTGCTCAGATATAACATTACGTGCAGAAGTAAACAGTTTTTACACTTAAGGTATTTACTGCTTGAATCTGACAGATTTTTTTGCCTTACTTTGATCCATGTGAAAGATTTAAATTACAATTTTCAGGTATTCTTACATAAAGCCTTCAGTTACACAGATGCAGCATGATACTTTGCACATGAATCCAGCTTTTATATTAAAGGTTGGATAAGGTTAAGTCTCAGCTTAAATAACTTTCTGTGACCACTGCAAGCATGCTGTGCTCTAGGACCTAGATGAACTGGAATTGCACTCACTCAGATTTCTGCATAGTTATCAGGGTATCTGCAATTAAAAAATACTGAATCCAAGGATTGCTTGCAGATGTAAGCGCTAAGAAAGGGAGGGCTGGAGGGCTCAGATTCTATTTGGTTCAGCACTATATTGGGCATATCTCTGCATGCAGATCTTGAAACCTTTAGTCTCATTCTGTCATCACCAATCACATAGGAATTCTCCATGGCAGACTTAGCAGTGATAATTGAGCATTTAAGGAATGGGTCTAGCAATGAGAGCTACAGAAATTCAAATCCTACCCATGAATGAACTCTTTTTATTTGTTAATTTTTACAAGTAAAAAGGTTTAGTATACACATGTTAATAAAGCTACCATTTGCATTGAATTTTAAGACATTTATGCTCACTCACACTCACATACACAAACACATTTTCTTTTTAGTTTTTCATTTTACAATACTTATTAAGGTGCTATTTATTTTAAAAACAAAGATAATTAACTTGAAATGGTAATTGGAACTTGTACAGTGAAGCTAATCATATAATTACAATCATTATATGATTGAGTCAAACTGCACTCTCTTATTGGCTCCATTTACTTGTTTAAATTTAGTACATGTTTTGTAGACACTTATCTGCATCATCAGCTAATTGTCGACTGTTGGATAATTCATTATGCTGTGGGGAGGTTTAATGAACTTAAAGTTTATTTTCATCCCTGTAAGTGTCGAAGTTCATTAATGATAATATTAATAACAGTATTTCACCAGATAAAAAATCTTATTTACCAAATAAGATTTGCAGAATACAAAAAAGTCTGTATTGGAAAAGCAAAGAGAAACATAGGCACATGATGAAAAGAACACTTCAGTAACATAAAATACAAACAAATGGAGAATTCAGCAATAGCACCTGATTTCAAGGCAGAAAACCACGACATAGTGAAAAAAATCAAAATTATTAAAATCAGTACAAGTATCTACAGAGTTAGCATCATGGGAAAAATCTATATTTATAAATACAAAGACAGATCAATGAACTTTGACACTTTCTGGGATGAAAACCTAAACTTTATCATACCTCCACCAGAGTAGAATGTACATCTTCAAGCATAACGAATTATCCAGCAGTCAAAGGTTAGCTGATGATGCGGACGAGTGTCTGTGAAACTTGTTCTAAATCTAAACAATTAAGTGGAACCAATAAGAATGTGTATTTCGACCCCATCATACAATGGTATTAATTAGAAGATTAATTTAAATTTTTGTGTTGGAGCACAAATGCCTTACAATTCAAATATATGTTGTCCAAAAAGATATTTTATTAAACATTCATTTTACTTACAAAAACTAACAAATAAAAAGTTCAGGCATAATGATTCAAACGTAGGCAATTCTTATTACTAGATACATGCTTTTGTCTACTCAGTTATTAGAGCACAGGGTCAAAGCAAACATATTTCCTGTTTATGGGATAACTTGAACATGAACTAAAGGCAGCATTAAAACTTGTGTTGTAAATCCAGCATTAGCAAATGCTTCTGATGTTTTGTAAATCAGTCGTGGTTTCCGCCATTGCTCTCTCTTTTTGTGTGTCTAAGGGTTACCACTCTTCATAGTTGAAGTTAGCTGGATGCTTAGAATCTCATTCTATATGAGACTGTTAAACTCAGCAATATCTGCAAGTGGCCCTAGGTTCCAAGGTTGAGAGCCTCTTTGGAAATACAGGTAGTGGCCTGTTAAGTGCAAATATGAGCAGGTCATTTTCTGTTTAGACTTTGGCATATTTTAAATGGTGATTGAAAGAATAGATCTTACAGCTGGAGATAAAACCCAGACTGTAATGTTTCATATTGGATCTGCAACAGAGAGCTGCACACAATGCATTTGCATTAGTGGGCATTCTTCCATTGTTGCCCAGATAATAAGCAAAGATTTAAAAAAAAACTTCCTAATTGAACTTTTGAGCACAGAATTATTTATTTTCACGTTAGCATTATTTTGCAATAAAATATTTTAATAGTAGTGATATGCTGTTGTATTAACCCAAAAATCAATAGCATTCCACTTTATGCTTCATCATTAACTGTTTAATTCTTTTAACTTTATAATTGTAGGAACATTTATTTTGGTAGTCAAAATTGCATTTGTTGTGCATATTATTTTTATAATAATTTTAGTTTATTTATGCAGTGTATAATGAAAATATATTCTCTACCCTGTAAATATATTTTGCAGGTGGATGTGATGTAAGTTGTAATTTATAATTCTTTTCAAACAAATACATTGACAAATATAATTATACTTAGTGCTAAAAAAATATGACAGTAAATGCTGTATTTATAAGGAAATTGTTCTGTTGGCATGTAAATTTTCATAAAAGTTTTAAAAGAAAAAAAAATGGAAAGTAAAGAAAAAGAAGGAAATTGTTTAACACAAAATCCAGTACAGCGGTGGTGTGTTGAAAAAAACTGTTTCCAAGTTTGAATTAAAGTGCTATAACTACTAACAGTATTTAGTCTGATAAAAATTCAAAAGCACCATCAGATAGTAATCTGGTTGTATTATTTTGCTGTTAAATGATTTCTTGTTTTAAACTTGCACGGTCTACATTTCCTCTGCTATTGAAATGTGTGTAGTTTTAAATGCTGTATTTGCAAGGTTAGTCCTTATTTAATCTTGTAAATGCACTGGTAGCAAACAAAATTAGAATATTTATTGTAGTATAATGCAGAAAATATTATGTAGGTTTTAGAGGGGAAAAACTATATGAAATATGTACATGTTATTTAATACCCAGCCTTGAAATTTCTAAATATCTGCAGTTTTTTAAAGTGCCATATTACATCATAAAAAGCAAGATTATAACTGTGTAGTGCATTATATAGCTATTCAAAGGTGTAACATACAAAAGTGGGCAACTGTGTATTATGAGACTGAAGACTATTTGGCTAATGGAATGTCAAGCACAATCTGAGTACCATTTTATTTACTTTTCTTATCTGCTGAAGCAGGAAATTTATCAGAAGGGCCAGAGTAATCTTGTATTTCCTTTTGATAAACTAATATTTCATTATTAGCTGCATAATCAGGCTTCAAGGTCTTCTAAACTTGTATGTTTTTTAGAAAGATTCTTCTTTGCTTCCAAGGCACAGATAGGAAAGCAAACATTCAAAGGCTATTTTCTTTTCTATTTAACCCGGTAATTTATTGTTGTTTCAAAGTTTTTAGACATATATTGATGGTTTAACATAAATTATGTCTGCTTTTGATGAATTAGCACTATTTTGTTGTGATTATTAGTATTTTGTGCTTAAGAAGATGTTTGGAAAAAGTAAATTATTTTTCATACTTTATCACTAATTATGCTTTAGGTTTATTTGTATCATAAAGAGCCTGATAAGTTTCCATTTTATTCAATGTTGGGACCTACTGCAGCATAATGAGTTTTTAGCTCTCATATTTCATCATCTAAAATATAATCTTTAACTAGTTCATTAAAAATGGCAGCTGAAACTTTACAGAACAAACAAAAATGTATGTACAGTTCATTCATGACAGCTAAATGCAAACTGAAGAACTTGTTACACATATTTAGTCAATTCCACTGCAAAAAGGAGGTTGACTGTATAAGGTAAGAAAAACAGTTATACAGTAGTACATATGAATCACTGCAGTAAAGATGTTGGGCAAATATATTTTTAAAACATTTTAACATATTGTGCAAAATGTAGAAATCAATAAATGAATATTGCAATCAGATCATTCTAGAAACTAAAACTCAAAAGGAAAACGGAAGATAGATAAGCACAGATATGTAGATGCATTTTATTTCTTTTATCTCTCTCACAAAATAATTCCTTCTCATCAATATTACATTATTCCTTAAAAAGCATTTATTCACATACAACAGATTTTTAAAGTAGTTTCTAGTCCTTGAAATAGCATATCTTCAATTCCAGCTTCCTGGATTCAATCTAAAGTGCCTAACTGCAAGCATTAATTCACAGTAAACATATTAGTTCCTTTGTCATTGCATTTATTTTCCAGATACTTCAAATACATCACCAATGAGCACTGACTTCTACTGCAAGAAGTACTGAATGTTTTTCTTAGTTTTCAGAAAAACATAAAATAATTTTGCCCAGTCATCTGCGTTAATATATTTATGTTATATATATGTATATTTGTTTGTTTGTTGCAGCTTAAAGCTGATTATAAATGGTTTTAACATTTTTAAAATGGAAGTAATCAGGCCCTGCTTACTGTCAACATTGATATTATTACTCAGACTGCTACTTGCAATGTATACAATTATGATTAACTATTGACACGAGTTGAATATGGTTTCATGTGCTAATGTAATGCAGTTCTTCTACTTAATGAATAGTTTTCCTGGAATGGATATTGGGTGCAAAGCTAAAGAAAGAAATTTATACTAATGTTTTTGAGATACCTGTTATAATGTTTTAATTATTTATAACAATAAAAAGTTAACTGGTACCAAATAAATGAATAACTTTTTATTCATATTTCATACCTATTAATACCTGTTGATATATTTTATATTAAATGCTAATATTTTTTTTTTTGCAGAATATAGTATTTTTCTGTTGAAGTATTGTAGTATTGCCAATTTGTATTTGAATCTCAACCCTCAGTGCAGTCCACTTTAATGTGAATAAATCAGAACTGAGAGAAGATATATAAATAAATCTCAATGCCTCTTTTTAATTGCTGAGGCATCACAGATGGTAGACACTGATGACAAACTAGGATTTTTATGCCTAATTTTTAGGGTTTTGACAATTATGAGGACAGGAAAACCTGTCATGAAGCATGGTCCTAGCAAGAAATCAAACCCCAAATCTTCTGCTCTTGATCACCCAAGTCGATAGTACATTTTCTTGCAGGTGTACAAAAAAAAGTAGGACATTAGAGAACAGAAATATAAAAGAAAAATTTTAAGGACATTCAGAGAGAGTAAATGCACTATATGGTGGTAAAGCAGTTTTATAATAAAAGATGCAGTTTGGATCAAGCAATTGAAATGAAACTTTCAGTTAATTGCTGATCCTCCCTTAAGGCCCTGCAGGTATTATAGGAAACCTGGCAAAAAATGGAAGGCCATATTGTAGAAGATTGTCATGTTGAGCTTAAATAAAATATCTATTAAGATAAGCATTTCAGCTAAAATAGTTTTATGGACCATCCATCAGTTTTTCAAATGAAAATCCATACTATTACTATACAATCACAAAAATATCATCAGAAAGTTTGCCAGGAAAGTTTGGATCTTTTAAGAGCAAATACAGCAAATTTATTTTAATGCATTGCTATTAGGGATGAAACATGAATTTACCACCATGGCCCAAACAAAAATCTGCGTAATGGAAGATAAAGATGTTCCTCCCCAAAACAAATTTTGTGTCTAATAGCCACAAAGATATTGATTATGATATGGAATGTAATTAATCTGACTAATAATGAAGAAACCTTGCTTCCTATTAAACAGAAAAGTCTGGAAACCCATTATTCAAACATTTTCACAGTTCATGCGTGCTATCAAGAAATGATGCTTCATGCAGTTTAACTATCGACCAGACATTGTCGCCAGTGATTATTTTCTCCACTAAACTATTGTGAGAAATCACAATGCTGAATGCTGATAATATCCTTAAGGAAGAGGTAACAAATTGGCTAGAAAGTAAAAATAAATTATCCTTTAATATGAATTAAAACACTGGAGGCAAATTGGACCAAATGTATTGAAATTGAAACCAAGAGGGACTATGCTGAAAAATAGATGAGTTTAAACATTATATTTTATTTCCATTCTAGTTGATAAATGCATCTCTAGCACCTATCGCATTATAAGAAAAATTAAAGGATCCAAATAGGCAATAACCCTTATAGGTTCTCAACTTTTGGGATTACTTCAGTTCCTAATATTTAATCATGTTACATAATATTTTCCACCATCCTTCTTTAATATAAATCTCGACATCAACATTGTCTGTTTTATTTAAATTGTACTTAAGAAGCTATACAGAATGGAGGGTAATATATCCTATAGAATTTATTAAATATGTTCACAATAACTCCACTTATACAACAGATATGTTTTGGGGCAATCGCTCCCAATAACTGTTGACAGACTACTCAATGTGGTGGTCTCTGATGGTTCGAATAGGGACTTATACTGAGTTCATCTATAGGTGGAACATTAAAGCTCATTAAGTTTTTCTACTTTTCAGGATGAAATTTTTTTCCCATATAGTGTCCTGCAGTAGGATGAACACCTTTCTAATCAAGTACTTTCTGGAAGATTTAGCATGTCATAGCAGTGAATGATCAAGTCTTGCCCACAACTGAACTGCAAATAGCTCTATTGGATTGTGTGAAGTTTTTTACCAGCTTAGCCTCTGGTTTTATTTTGTGGTTTTGGTTCAAAAGTGAGCCGCCATGTTTAATTATCAATTAAAGTGTTCCTTTCTCCGAAATTTCTAAATGTTTCCGAGTTTTTTCTGGTATATTTTTAATTACAATCTTTCTTGATTTCTGTTCTATTGGTATGGTGTCTTTTACTGTGGAATCTAATAAGTGTTTATATTTGTTCTTTGAATATGATATGAATTTGTTATGGTAATTGGATAATGTCAAACTTTTGAATTTATTCTTCCCCTGATGTTCTTCAATGTGGAAATCTCTCATAGATTTTTGTCTTATATTTATTAATAATTTTTATTATTGTGTCTATGTTGAAACCATTGATTATTACTGTGTTAATTATCTGTTGGTATTCTATTTTGTACTTATTTCTGTAAGTGATACGTTAATTATTTTGTGTGACAAGCTGTAGAACACTGCACATTTGTGTGGGTTGGGGTTACAACTTATTTTTATATAATATAATTTTATATGTGTCTCTTTTCTATGGATTCCAAAGTTCAGTCTGTATGCATTTCTTATAATTTTTAAATCTAGGAATATGAGCCACCCATTTTACTTTGATTTCATCAAAGATATTAATAAAGGTTTCAGATAATTTCTTCTGTATGTATGACCATTGGTGTGTGTTGCATTATATAGAATTTGACTACTTATAGCCAAAGGTCATCTCCTTGTTCTTCTAATATTTTGTACGAATTGCACAATTTATTCACAGTATCTACACCACCTTTGTAGTGATTATGGTCCATTATGTCAGCCTGTTTAATTGTAGGATCACTGTACATAGAAAGCAAAATTACTGAGTTTGGAAAGGGGGGGGTGTAAGACACAAAACCAATATCTTACTGAAACTCAGAAGGGGTCGGTCCTGGTGGTGTAGTGGTTACCATACTTGCCTCCTAAATCCAAGATCGCGGGTTCGAACCCGGCCAGGACCGATGGATTTTTTTCGGGGCGTAAAAATCCTAAGTATGGCTTCCTTTGGAAGGGGAGTAAAGCCGTGGGTCATTTACGGCACGAAAAAGAACCTCAAGCCTGAAAGAGAGGCCTCTGAGCAAAATTTGTCGGCCGTTTCACGCCCTGAGTTGAATGGGATGCTGATGACCTGAGCTGTTAAAGAGCGTCCATAAATAAATCATTAAAAAAAAAAAAAAAAGAAAAAAAAACTCAAAAACATACTATGCTGTTTCTCTTGTTTTATGTTGCAAAAATCCAATGGCAGCTCTTCTTTATTTTTAACATCTTTCTGGGACCCCAAAAACAGACATTATAGCTCTTGTTTTATGTGGCAAAAACTCCAATGGCAGCTCTCCTTTATTTTTTTCGAAGTTCCAACCATTGTTATTTTGTCTTTCAAAAGAACTTGCTAAAGGGTAACTTGTGAACCAGTTATCACAAGCAACATTTCTTTTTCCTCTCCATGGTTCAAGCAAGCAATGAGTGATATCTGCTTGTGTTGTGCATTTTATTTTATATTATCCATTTGGTTGCTGACCACATCTCTAAATTAGTAAAGTAGGAGGTTTAGGAATCACATTTCACAAATACTTTTAACTCATATTTTGATGGTTTATTGAGGATGCTAAATTAAGCTACATCTTCCTCTAAAAGGTATCAACATTTCATCTATTGTGATCTGTAAATCTAATTACAGCCAGTTTGTCAATTTTTGTTCTATCTGATCTAGTATGCTTATCGTCAAATCTAATAGCAGCAAGTACGAACAGAAATCTATTACACCCTTACATGCTCTAAATATTTCTGATCTAATTCCATCAGTTGTCCATAGTTCACGAAAATAAACTTTGTTTCTTAGCCCCCATCAAATATTTCAATCTATATGGTGTCTTTTACATTTATTGGTCAAGGTTTGTCCACACTTTTACAATCTCTAAATTTTTACTTTCAACAATATTTTCAATAATTTTTTCAAAATTACCAGTGAAATTTTTTTCAAAAGCTCATCTTTCATCAACAATGTTCTATGCATAAGGCTTGGGGCCAGGCAATATTTATACAATATTTTTGCTACTTGTTTTACTAAATTTACTTACAATTGCGCTTTCATTTCACACTGTTGTTTTATTTTTAGTCACAAAATATTCTTCAATAGTTTGAGTTTTCGTACTAAACTTTCCACTTCTGACGCATAACATCTTCTGCATTGTATAAGGAAAAGAAACAGTTCTATACATTTTCCTAATGTTGGAGTCCTGCTTTTGAATATGGTTTTTGTCATAATTTTTGTAAGAATGAGAAGACAAATGCCAATTAATTCCAGATGTGTAAATCTCAAACTGATTTCATTCACTGTTCTGTCAAGCCACATTCAAAAATAAAATACGGAAATATATTAACATTGGTCTTGTATGCTAACATTTGTAATGCTAGATTTACATTTTACATTTTGAACACAAACCTAAAAGATTATCTATTTACTGTTACATAATTCCACCACATTCATTCTGTACTTTAGCTCTAGCCCATCTAGATAGTTTTGGGACAAGGAGGCATTTCTTAATATTAAATTGGATCATATTCTGCAGAAAGAAATCAAACCATAAAAATATATGCACATTGGATCAATAATTCATAAAATTCAAGTTATTTATCTATATGAAGACTTTATCTGCAGTATAATCTAAAACTGCAGTGTTTTGTTATACTCATTCCTGAATATTTAATTTAGGTTTAACTCAAGCAGCATTTATCTGAGTTTAGACATATTGTGAGTGGTTCCTTTCTGCAGAATGTGGTCTAATTGTAGTCAGAGGAAGGGCAACTGCACTACATTTATTTATAATAGAGTCTATAATTATACATGTATTATAAACTAAAAATGTTAATTGGAACATTCACAGTGAAGCCAATCATATAATTGAAATCATTTTATGATATAGTCGAACTACACACTCTTATGCTTCACTTACTTGTCACTATTGTAGACCGGTTTCGAGAACAGTTGTTCTCATCATCAGTTCAAATCTCCGACTCGGAGATTTGGAGATTTGAACTGATGATGAGAACAACTGTTCTCGAAACCGGTCTACAATATTGACAAGTAAGTGAAGCATAAGAGTGTGTAGTTCGACTATATCATAAAATGATTTCAATTATATGTATTATAAATCTTGTTGAATTAAAAGTAAAACTACTAAAATCATATTAAAACTCTCTTGAAGTTTCACATTAAAACTTTTTTATTAAAAAGTAAGTTGGGACTAGTTTTGTGAGTCACTTGCTCACATTGTCAACCATTTGACAACTAATGGATCACTACAAGTAGGATATGTGCATGGCTGTGTGCGCTCTGGTGGTCTGTTGATGAACCTGTGCAATATGTTGTCTGCTTCCGGTATATCAAAATTCATAAGTCTATGTTCATATTTTTTTATACAAATCTTTTCCCATATACTAAGTTCCTTTGGATGCTGAACTGCTCTTAGCAGTATTATATCCTTTTTTATTTCATGATTTTCATTCCAAAAATGTGCTGCTACTGCCAGTTTTTCTATTTTTTGCATCTGACATTTTCCAGTGCTCTTTCAATCTAATACCCAAGCTTCTTTTGGTCTTGCCTATATATATTTTATCACAATCCTTATAGTTGATCCTATATATGCCTAAACTGTCTTCTTTTGACCTGGGCTCAATTTTGTTTAAATCACTGTATTTATTTATGGGTGCCAAAGTGATGTTGTATTGTATGAATATTTTTTTAAATTTGTGATTGATGTAATGGTGGTGCGTGAACTTTTGAGTTTTTTCTTTATATAAATTACTGAGTGTGATTTGTTTGATTTTCTTTTTTCCTTTCAATCACAGCCAAGTATACATCCTACTTGTAGTGATCTGTTAGTCGTCAAATGTTGGCAATGTGAGCAAGTGACTCAGGAAACTAGTCCCAACTTACTTTTTAATGAAAATTAATGCGAAACATCAAGAGAGTTTTAATATGATTTTAGTAGTTTTACTTTTAATTCAACAAGATTTATGATAGTTTCACTGTGTGTATTCCTACATTCATTTTTAATTGAAATGTGTTATAAAATTAAAATTGCGGTATCATACACAACTTTAAGCTAGAACCACCTTTGGAATGGAAGACAATTAGAAATAAAAGCTGTTTAATATAACTTAGTAATTTTATTTACATTTCCATCATATACAACAGTATTGACAAGTTCTACAAAAAAATTCAACCTTTTCCCCCTTCATTTTAGCTCAAATTCATTTAAGCACAATCTGTCTTTAATTTAAAGTTTCTAGAAAATAATAAAACTACTGTGGCAATTCCCACTGGCAGCATTAGAAATAAAGCACACCAAATGAAATGCAGCTCTGTACTTTCCTCTTCACTTCTGCAGAAAGGTTGCCATGAAACATGAGAATTTCACAATAATAAGCATTATTGTCCTTATAACTATGAAACATTAATTTATGGCAAACCCTAAAATTATGGATTAATGGTAATCTGAATAATGTACCTAATAATATAAAATAAATAAAATGTGGAAGGTCCTTGAAGTAAAATATCAGCTAGCATTAAATCACTACTCTAGGCTTCCTTTAAAAGCTTTATAAATGTGAATATTTAATTTCATTTTTGAGGTACACATTATTACAATTACTTCAGACTCTGAACATGAGTTAGACATTTTCAGTTAAGAAGTCATCTGCATGGACACTTTCTGTGCATATAGTTACTTGAATAGTGTTAAAGGTTGTTTAATTTTTAATACTTCACACCTGAGTTCTTTTGCTTATAACAATGTTAAACAGAACCTTCAAACTGTCTTCAGTTCTGGGAAATATTAAACAAATTTGTATTATAAAACTACTGCATTAATCATTATTTATTTGAAGTTCTATATTTTTAGCAGCATATGTCTTTCATACTGAATGAGAGCTGGTTCAATGTTCAAACTCTTAACCTGAAAAATTATAAATTTTAAAATTAAATTTCTTATTAAAAAATATCATGACAAACACAGCTTGGGTACATCCAAAGAATATAAAACAGCAGAATAACAAAGATAAGTTGAGATGAAATATTGAAGGGAAATGAAGAAAAGGGAAGTAAAAGCAATAAATGGACACAGGAGAATGACAAGTATAGAAGGCAGAGAAAGCACAGGATAAACAGATATAAAGTTCTTGGGCTCTATTGTAAAGATTATTGTGAAAAAATCCTAAATTATAAATGTATACAGAGTGTTAATAAAAACGTTTGCAATAGCAGAAGGATTTAAAAAAAAATGAGATCAGAAGCAGTTGGTCTATGGATTTAAAGTTCCAAACAATCAATGACATTTGTGAAGTGTCTCTTGTACAATTTTTAAGTTACTAAGTTATAAACTGGAAATTAGGGGAAAATGTTTCAGTCCCAGAGGATTTTTTTTCGTTCTTTCTCCCAACATTTAGGATTAATGACAAATATTTGCTTTCGATGTTGAATGTCCCAAAGTAAATATGCTAACAATTTTTTTAAATTTTGAATTAATTTAATTCACATTCATGCTTACAGAAAGTAGAAATATACAATCTATAGTTTAAATAAGTAAACCATATATGCTTTAAATACCAAGAAGGAAGGTATGGGCCAATAATGCAGCTGGAAACAATGCCAGCCCATAAGTTGACACTAAAATCTCTTAATCATTTTCTGCACAATGGCAAGGGGATTTTAATAGGTGTATGTTCATATAGACTACTATTGAATGGCTTCATCAGGGAACAACAGTAGTGTAACTGATGCCACAAAGTCTAATTATAAAACTACAAGCAGGAACCAAAGTCTGCTGGATGTAAGGTTTGTACCTGAAAAAAATTCCTCCTTAGGCAGCAATTCCCATAAATTAAGGTATTAGGACTATACAATATTGCAATGCTTGTTGAAGGTTCTTCCAGTTTGACAGTACTTTTCTCTTTCTCAAAATTCAAATTACAATGGGTAAATTTTGCATTGCAATCAGCTTTAGTTGGCTTCAAAGGTCTTCATTCTTCCAAGTTTTCAACAAACTTACATACAGCCGAGGAAGCACTGATTGGCTGAGTAATGACCACTAATAAATTGCTCAAAATAGGATTCTAGATTTTATTTAAATTCCAACCATCATCTCTGTTGATACTGTCCTTGCTTTTATAAATCTCTATAGCTTCCCTTATATATATTTATAAAATTATCAACTCTTAAGACTAATGCAATCTTAAATTCAAAATAAATTTTATGTTGGAACTAATACAGTGAAGCAATTTATTCTTAATTAGATACTGGGTCAATTTAATACTCTTATGCTCCATTTATCATTGAATTATATAGAACATGTTTCACAGGCCTTCGCCTGCATTATCAGCTGTGTGTCGACTGCCGGATTTGTTGTTGGTTGAATGGACTTGGGTAGCTCTCGTGGACATTTTAGGAACTTATGAATTAATTTGTCTTCTGTTGGGATCTTGAAGTTCATAACCTTATCTTCATATTTTTTTATAAATTTTTTTTCCCTATTCCCAGCTCTAAGGGTCTATCTACAAATTTCAATAATTTGACTTCCATTTCTATATCATGTTTATCCCTCCAAAATTGATGTGCAACACCGCTGATTTATTGACTGATTGTACCTGATATTTCTCCAGTGTCCCTTTAGCCTAATTCCAATGCTTCTTTTTGTTTTGCCAATTTGTACACTGGTGTATTCCAAACAATTGATTTGATGTATTCCTGGCTTCTTCTCATCAGGTATTCTATTATTATCACCAGAGTTGAGCAGATTATTTAGGCTGAATTTGTCACTCGGAAGAAAGTAATCCCAAACTCTTGGGAGTATTTTCTGGAATTTTTTGGTGGCCCAAGGATGAAGTAATTTCTTGTGAATAATAGTTTCTTTTTTTGCTGACAATGTTGTAACCTGCTTTAATCTCTTCTCCTGTTTGAATTTCTTGATTTTCTTGTCTACAATTTCTTGGCCATACCCATTGATTTTTGCTGTCTGTATTATGCGAGAGTATTCTTCACTGTATTCATACTCATTCATGGGTATGTTAATGAGAGTATGTGCTACACTGTTGAAAACTACATGTTTGTGTGTTATGGAATTGAAGTCACTGGCCTTTGCTGCGTATCCTTTCTGTATATTCCAAATTTCAAATTACTGCCTATTCTTATAATCTTGTAAGTCAAGGAAAGGAATCATGTTGTCTTGTTTTATTTCAGAAGTGAATTTTATTTCCCTATCTTGTAGGTTTAGCAATTTCAAAGCATCATCCAAGTGTTTCTTATTAACAATCGCAAAGGTACCTTTCAGTATGACAAATTATTGTTACGAAATCACTCAAATTGCATTAATTTTGTTCCACCTACTTGGACATGTTTCAAAGTCCAAGTAAGTGGAACAAAATTAGTGAAATTTGAGTGATTTCCTAATAATAATTTAATAATTTGTCATCTTATAATATATTTCACTGTGAAAATCCCCGATACAAAAAAAAAAAAAAAAAGTACCTTTCAGTATTTGTGCCAAACTTTAAAAATATTTGAAAATGATTTGGTGATGTGCATTTCTAAATTACTCATATATAAATCAGCCAGAAAAGGTGATAATGGATTCCCCATAGCTAAACCTGCTTCTTGTTTGTGAAATTCACCATTGAACATGAAGAAATTCTGACTGATGCAGACTTCGGTTAGTTGGATATATTCCTCAATCTCCTCATTGCTTAGTTTCAAAGACTACAACCATTTCCAAAGGGATGTTGGGAGTTTGCATTTTGGTATGCTCAGAAAGAGTGGATTTACATCAAAGGACACAAGAAGATTATCCTTTTGGAGAACCAAATCTTTAATTCCACCAATTCTTTAGAATTAAGCTAAAGCTATCAAACCTAGAAAAAAATTTTAAATCTCTGGAGGAACCATCTTGCCAGTTGGTAGGAAGGTGTGTTTTTAAATATGAAGATAAGGTTATGAACTTCGAGATCCCAACAGAAGACAAATTAATCCAAAAGTGCTACACTAAGTCCATTCAACCAACAACAAATCTGGTAGTCGACACACAGCTAATAATGAGGGCGAAGGCCTGTGAAACATGTTCTGTGTAATTCAATGGTAAGTGTAGCATAAGAGCATTAAATCGACTCACTGTCTAATTAAGAATAATGCAATCGTGTCAAACTGAATTTGATGTTTAGTCTGAATTGAATGCTGTCCTAATGTAGATTTTTTGTTTGGTTAAGTTGGATATATTAATGTGCTTAGCTTTTCTTGTGTTTATAAAGTGCCCTGTTTGCCCTATAGAGAACTTTTCACACTTGCGTGGAATATTATAAATTGTGTGGATCCAAGATCCTTAACTGAGCCAAAGAAAGATTGTAATTTCTGATTTATAAATAAATCTATATTATTTGGTGGAACCTGGAAGCTAAGAAGAGATTAACTCAAAAGGTAATATAATGTGGATGCCATCTATTACAATGTCTTTTTTCTATGTTACCCTCTGTGGGTATTCAAGCAATTTCCTGCTTCTCCATATGTAAAATATATATATATATATATATATATATATATATATATATATATATATATATATATATATCAGTATATGTATAGCAAGCATGTAACTATTCTTAATGTTATTTTACAATTAAATGAATTGCAATGCAATACTGTATTGTACACCAGGCAAAGAGGAAATGTCATCAATATTAACGGATGCATCAGCAGTAAACTGTAAATGCGCATAACATTTAGTGTGAACATATTTTTCTTTAAAAGAAATGCAGATGTCAGAGCTTGAACCTTTAATTGTCACATTCAAAGTATGGATAAAGTCTATGCAGAAAAACTTTTGATGTGTTCTGGAAGGTCCTGTGCATAAATTTAATCAATTAGCTTGTTGCAGTGAAATTCAGTTATATTATTAGTTTGCAAATTTACAAAAATTGATAATGATAAATTTTGAAAACATTATCGCAAGATATTAACAGCCAAATTCCCTTTAATCCATATCAAGGTATATAATCATTCTAATATAAACTATTGCCTCCTTTTATTATAATATTCTTCATTTACTTAGAATAACTGAGAAATCTGACTTAGCAGACCAGTGGTTCCTTAACTCAAATTGCGTGTTTCAGACTAAACTATGTCAGTGAAATTCTTACAATGTTATTAATTAACATCCTGTATATTACACATTAAAAAGTAAAAAGTTACCTTTGGGGGCACACACTTTGCAGTTATAGTGGAATTTATATCACGCTCACAATTTGCATATGCCATGCCAATTCCAAATCCAGCACCTATAAAAATTGGCCAACGTCTCCCTGGAATGAGAATTATTATAGTTGCATTAAGTAATTTCATACTTTATAACTCCTCATAAGGTAAATTACAAATTCAGAGGTTTCTCTGTATTCTATTTTCTTGTGCCAAATATTCTGGCAATTCCCCCTTGTCACTTAACTCTAATTACCTTTATCATCTAGTATTACATAGTCTGCTAAAAGGTTACTACTAGAAATGCCTTCTGCTACTGTACGCAGAACAATAACATCATTTTGGCAAATGCACTGCCATTGGACACCAATATATTCACAAAGGCAAATCTGAAGTGTAATCTATTTAGTGGTATTCACTATTTTAAGAGGACTTTAGTCCCTTAATAAGAGCAACCAAGAAAATGTTCATGCCTCCAAAGTAATTTTGTAATATTTCTTAAACAATTGCACTTCTACAAAATATATCAACTTATGACTGACGTTTAAAGATAATATTACTGAATAAGAAAATTTCTCATACTTTTATGAAATGAGCGCTAAATGGAGTTTCATAAAGCAAAATGATTTCTCATTGAATGGAACCCTCTCACACAAGAAAGTGACTGTTACTTAAATAAAGAATGGATATTCTATATTTGTACTTGCTTGTCCTTTATATAAAGCCTAGTTTATCCAAAATAAATCTAATAACAGAATACATTCAATTATCTCTTCCTTTTCATGGTTATCCTGGACAAGGACAATTCAGCTTGATTGCATTTTGCACACTGTTAATTACCTTGTCAAATGGCACAGCACTTATTCGGTAACTTGATGGCAAAATCAGCAGCCTATCAACTAGAGCTTGCTCACCTTATAATAGGCAAATTTCCATAAACTCCACACAAAAGAATGAATCCCTTTCTCCTGGACACCTGCATCTTTTAATGAATGTTTGCAGAAGAGGTATATTTCTCAACAAATATAGAAAAAAAAAGCCTTGTTTTTGCAAGTGTTTAACATCTTCATGTAATTACCAAAGGCTTAAAAACACTAGAGTTAATGAATTAATGGAAGTAAGAGTCTGTTGGCATTTATCTTATCAGGATGAGGAAAAAATCTCAGCAAGGCCACTTGTCTTCTGCTTTTGCAGCTGCCTGCAGATCAGTGTTCTGTCCAATTGAATTAAAGAGGTACCAAGAAAGACTACCAACTGCTTGTTGTATTACAGTCTTCAACTAATAGATGAGCTGTTACTAATATGATGGGAGTATATCACAGCATAAATGGCAAGTATGACTATTTGCACCATCCATGCACTTTTTTTTTCGCTGTTTTAACTATTGAGGCATCACAGATGATGCACGAGATGAAATGATAAATTGGTAAGTTTTAGGTACCTTCCCAGCATTTGCCATTTCTAAGGACTGAGGAA
The DNA here is from genome assembly GCA_030762175.1 of Metallyticus violacea. NCBI lineage: Eukaryota > Metazoa > Arthropoda > Insecta > Mantodea > Metallyticidae > Metallyticus > Metallyticus violacea. Next base: position 38,219,828 of record CM060836.1, read on the forward strand.
AACCAGGAAGGGAGGATGGTTCTGGTGGGAAATGAACCCCAGACCTCACGAGTTTGTGCCTTAATGACCTCGGCCACCCTTGGCGGCGTGTTGTAAATGAGGTGTTATTTCAGTCAATATATATTTTACCAGTGTCTCTTGCTTACTTATTTTGTTTATTAAAGATGCTCATTCACTCCTCTGGACATGAATGTCCATTAAATTCAGGGCTTAAACAGCCACTAAATATTGCTCAGAGGCCTCTTCTTTCAGACTTGAGATTCTTTTAGTTGCCATAAATACATGATACCAATGGATTTACTTCTCTTTAGCCTCTTTTGAAGGAAGCCATATTTAGGATTTTTATGCCTTAAAATTCATTCACCCTGGTTGGGTTTGAACCTGCAACCTTGGATCTGCAAGGCAAATATGATTACCACTAGAACCAACTACCAGTGTCTCCAGCAGTACAGTTTACTGTATTGAAGTTCTCTTTATACTAGGTGACATACCTAAGAAAAGAATTCATATGAATGGGAGATTGGAATATAAAAATTGGGAAAGGAAAATAACCAGAAACTATACGAAAACATGGACCTGGAATCACAAACAAAGCTGAGAAATTCTGCAGGAAAAGAGAAATTCTGTTCCTGGCAAATGCTTACTTTGAACTCCTGAATCATAGACTCTACCTGCATACACATCTCCAGTAAAGGAATTAGATATTAAATTAGGCAGAAGTGGAGAAGCCTGGACTATAGAGAGCATGTTTTCAATACTGTCCAGTGGATTTCCTCAAGTTTTTCCCCGTCAAAGAAGCTGTAGGCAAATTAGCATTGCCTTGAAAGAACTTCTCAAATCAGTTGTTGTCTTTTTTGCTCATAAGCACATTTTGTCTCAATCAGAAGATGGCAGTAATAAGCTGCAATGACTGTTCCTCGTTCATTAACAAAATTGAATAAGGTATATTGCAAAATCATAAAACCAACTGATGAAACTTGTCAGAGAGAAAAAAATTAAATGTGAACTTAAGTACATCAAATTATATGATCTTTATTGTAGAGCTGGTTACAAATATATATTCATTGCACATAGGTCAGAAGACAGAAAATAGTACTGTTGCAAAATGATAAGAACAAACTGAATATATCATGACCTTCATATGTAGCTTTTCTGCAACTGTGAAGTGCGCAGCCTTGTGTTTGTTGTGAAAAGTGCACAATTAAGTAAGTATAAGTTGGAAGACAGGATTATCCAGCTTTGAATGAAATCAGGTTAAAGCCCACAATTAAGATTTTCATCTTAGGAAATGCCAAGAAGTCTTGGTAGGTCACTATGCATGATAAATAATTTCCAGAAGTTAGGAAATAATTATGAAATGAAAAAATCTCCTGAAAGACCTCAAAAGCTCATGCCTTGACAGAAGCCAGTGATCAGAAAGCTCAGTGCTGCTGGATCATCGCTGGGACATTGCTTGTGATTCCACTATCAATGTTCATAAATTAATCCTTTCCAGGCTAGTCACAAACAAACATATTGAAATACAAGAAAAAGAAGAAGCAGAAGGGGTATCTGATAGTTCACCATAAACAAAGACAGGTTGACTGGGCTAAGGAACACATTACCTGGAAGGAAGAATAGAAGCATATAATTAGCAATGAAAAGAAATTCAACTTGGATGAACCTGACAGTTGGGCATGACTACTGGCATGATCTCAAAAAAAGAGAGGAAGGGTTTGCAAAGAGGTAGCAAGAAAGACAGACTTTGATGGTCTGGGATGGATTCAGATATGGAGAGAAAACACATCTTGCATTCCCTGCAAGTCGTAAGAAAGTCATACACAATCAGACACTGCTAGAAGATCACTTTTACCTGTTGCAGAGAGGACTGGAAGAAAGAATTGGATACTTCAAAGAACATTGCCAGATCCACAGAGAGTGATTTTGCTACAAAAGAGTTAGATACATGGAATAGCCCACCAATTCCCCAGACCTAAACCCTTTGGAGAATGTTTGGGAAATCTTATGCATTAGTGCATTGGAAAGCAATATGCCAGTGTGCAGGAATTAAAGATCTATATTATATCTGCATAGAATGAACTCGAACTGTCTGTGGCGTTACAGATGCTTGGAGAGAGTATGATGGACTGTGTGATTTAGGTTATTCTGAAAAAGGATTTATTTATAAGATATTAATGACATCTTATCATTTTGCAATGGACTGTGTTTTGTATTCAGCAGTCTCTGAAATGAATGCTTTTGTTTGTAACTATTCATTTGATAAAGATTATATAATTTGATTTTTTTAAAATATATTTTGTTTCAGTTTTTCTCTTTACAGGTCGAGTTTCATCAGTTGGTCTTATTACTTTTCAATGCACCTTGGGAGTCTCAGAAAACTTTCCCAATTGACAGACAAGTTTTTGCTTTGAATGAAGCAGATTCCTCCCCTCCATATTTGCCTGCTTCACTCAAGAGTATAGTAGTGTACCCATGTTTCATCGCAGGTTACAATTTAATGCAGAAATATTTCTTCTTAAACCTAGTATTAAGCCAAAAACCTCTGACATACTCCCACACATATAGTCTTTTGATCCTCAGTGGTAATCCTAATCATTTGAAATGATGGATTTAACACTTTCATTATTATCCTGCAATTTCAGAAATTGTCAAATGTTGATTACATTCTATAAGATCCTGAACAGCCCAAATGTTTGTTTCCGATATACTACCTGAGGTTAATGTCCATGGCTTGTATTTTCCACAGTTTCTTGTCCTTTTGTGAAACAACTGTGCCACTCATATAGGTGTCTTAGTCAGCACCTTATCTCCAAATGATGTCCTTGATCTTTGCAAAGTTTTGGCAGGTTTTACACCCTCCTACACCAAAAACTTAACAATACTGTACTGAATAATCAATGTGTGTACTTCTTGCTCAGACATGATGCTATTGACAGACGAAAAGTGCAGGGCAAATCAGTTTCCCCCAACCCCTGAAACTCTTGTGAGTGTGCTTCAAAGGCATGTATTGCTCCTTACTACCCACAAGCAGCAAAAACAAAATTTTGGTTTATATTTGATTAACCCTCATTGGGCTATTTTAAAATATTAGCTACATGATAGAATCATTATTCTCTTTTGAAGGACCTAAACAACCCCCCCCCCCCGTTAGCAATTGGAAGACGTGCCACTTCACATTTAACAGCATAAAATGGTTGTAGCATATTGCAATACATTTCACATATCAAGTATGAGCACATCTTAATGCCTTCCAGGGAACTATATTGGAAAAGTGGAAAAGGAAACCCTTTAACAGACTTTCTTGCTCTCCAGACTTGACACCAATGAATTTATCTTTAATGGGTACATGTTATAAGGCTTGCCTAGGACACAGTGGATATTTAAGCAACACCAGAAGTAACTTATTTACACACTTTACTTACTATATTTTCCTAAATTAGAATAATGTTTCGGGAACCAGCGTTCCCATCCTCAGCCGTTGACCCAGTCCCATTGGGTCAACGGTTGAGGATGGGAATGCTGGTTCCAGAAACATTGTTCGAACTTATGAAAATATAGTTTGTATTTAAAATGATACACTATGGGTAACTTATTTACACACTTCACTTACTATATTTTCCTAAGTTGGAATGCTGGTTCCAGAAACATTGTTCCAACTAGGAAAATATAGTAAGTGAATAAGTTACCCATAGTGTATCATTTTAAATATGATGACTGCACTGTAAACAGCTTAAAAAATTATACGTATAACACCAGAAGTATTCAAGAAAGCATGGCAATCATAGTGTTGGCAATGCTTGCATTAATATAGAATTTAAACATTTACTGCAAAACTGTAAAACATTAAATTCTACCTTATAGTATGCCTAAAGAGTTCTGTAAGTCTGTCACAGTATGATAGGTACACATGTATATGTATGGTATTCTGATTCAGATATAAAACTATATCATAGTCATATTAATTAGCATATATTCTTATGTCCATCATTGTGGCTCAAATGACATGCATCTGCTTGTCAACTGGCAAGCCCAAGTTCAATCCCTGGTCAACACAGCTTGAGTAAGGTTTTTCAAGGATATGAAAACCTGAATACCAGATAATGTTATACACGAAGACTCTGGCCTCATTTGTATCATAATTGTGAAAGACCTTGGCAGCTGACGGAGCGTACAAAAAACGTATGATTTATCTTAAGAAAGTTTATGATTATAATGTCATATTAAGTAGCCCAATCTTTAGATTAAGAAACCATATACTTACGCCTAAAGAAAAGAAGTGTGACAACAGTACCAATGGCTAAACCACCACCTGGAACAGAATTACAATAATTTTGCTGTACATAATCTAAAAATCAGCAGATATCTAAAAAGCATTACTACTACAAATGCAAGATTATCTTGCAACAATTTGACATTTTAAATTATTGCAGAATTCAAAATTCAAAGAGAGAGAGAGAAGAAGAAATAAAGAAAAAAGAAAAGGTGATAATTCTACTTTGAGTATATACTTAATCAAGTAAACAAATTATGTATATATATATATATATATATATATATATATATATATATATAAAAGAATACATTTAAGCATAATGTCATCATCAGCTGCATTGTTGTGAAAATGTTTAACTGCTCCTTCCACCTCTAGAGCAATTAGAAGTGTCTATTCCCAACAGCTTAAAAAGTTCTGTTTATTGTGATGTTTGAAGATTTTTCTGCATTAAAATCAATAATGGGGTAGAATTTGTGCTTAAAACACTCCTTATGTGTTACTTGGATAAAAGGTTGTTAAAGAAATTCTGTTTTAACATATTTTAAAATGTTTTTAAAAATGAATGTTCAATTTTTTTGTCACTCAGTGTATTATAGATGTTTAATATCATTTACATGGTCTGCAGGACAATGAAAAAATAAATCAATCAATAAAATAATAATTAGAAACATTACATTCTTAACAAATTTTTGGCAATTATACAGAAGTTTAATTGCTTGTAAAAATTCAAAATATGGCTATATATATCAATGTACTTTTCGACTCTTGAGTACAACTACATACAATTTATTTACTGTAAAAGTGATATTTTGTTATGTTAGTTTGCTGTGTGCAAAATCATATAGTTTAATTGCCAAACACCTTTGTATGCAGTTTTAATGACAGGAATGAAAACAATAACTCTTTAATAAATAATTGCTAAATTAAAACATCAGGTTCATATGCCTCATGCCCAGTATAGACCCTTTTATTGAAATTATGTATATGAAGATGATCAAATAAGCTGGTTAATGTAAAATTACATTAAATTATTAGCTCTTAAACTTATGAACAAAATATATTGTTTCCTATAGCATAATTTTTAGCTTTGTTCTATTAATGAAATCTATAAATTTCAATGTATTGTTGAGTATTTAATTAGTTTTATTGATTTTTCATTTTACTGTTTGCACCGCCACAGGTAGCCGAGGTCGTTAAGGCGCGAACTCGTCAGCAGGAGGTCTACGGTTCGAATCCCGCGAGGGCCGTCCTCCCTAACTGAGGTTTTTTCCCGGTTTTCCTCAGTCCTCATAAATGGCAAATAGTGGGGAGGCCCCTAAACTTAGGCCTGGAACGTTTCCTTCCTAAAATAAAAATATCCTTTCTCAATTTATTATTTCATCTCATGTATCGGGGTTCGAATCCCACCAGGACCGTCCTCCGTGATTAAAGTTTTTTCCAAGTTTCGCTAAGTCTTCCTTCATAAATGGCAAATGCTGGGGAGGTACCCTAAAAGCAGACCTGGCAGGTTTCCTTCCTTAAAAAAAAAAAAAAAACTTTTCCCAATATATCATTTCATCTCATGTATCATCAGTGTCCACGCCTGTGGTGCCTCAGTAGTAAAACCGGGCGTTTAACACTATTAAAAAAAAAGTATTGTTTGCACATTATGCAACAACCAGTAAAAGCCCCTTTTTATAATAAAATGTACACAGACTAAGATTATTTGATCGTTTGCTAGATACACCTATATTTCTTTTTGGCCATTTATATCTTTACACTGCACTATTTGCCAATATTTTTTGAAAAATATTTCCTATTTTACTTTTCGACTGTTTCGTCTGGTAATTTTTTTTTTTTTCTCCTTGATTCATATAGTTGTTTGTTTCAATCTTAAAACTAGTTTCATTTCTACTCATTCACTGGAAGACTATTATTTGGCTTTATTTAATTTATGCTTGAGAGGAAAGGAGAACAAAATATAGGTTTATCTATTTTTTCAGAATAAACTGCTTCCAATTTAAAACGTATTTTCTCAGCAATTTCATCAGTGTAATGCACCTTGTGCCTGGGCGATGACATTGAACGCCCTTACCTTGCCAAATACCATACCATTTCTGTACCAGTATCAAATACTATGCTCATCATAAAATGAATGATTTACAGGTATCCGCCTCTTTATACCAATTACTCTACTACATAAATTATGACTTAAGGATTCTGATGTGCTTAATATAAGCATTATATGCAGCGAGTAATACAGTTCAACAGAAAATGAATGATTTAAAGGTATCATCTCTTTATGTCGATTACTTTACTAAATACACATGAATTAAAGTTTTATGTACTTCATATAAGCATTATATGCAATTAACAAGATGAAATCTAGCTCCTATAGTTTATGTCTATGACTGTCCATTTATAAAAAAAAATGCTAATACAGACTTCCCAAAATGTAGGCAAAATCATGACTTTCTTTACTGCAGATAATTTGTAGGTTATATTTCCCGTGAACTTTAAATCATTGTAAATTTATTAAGATATCAATTCTTATATATCCGGATATTAAATTATTGAATGTTATTTGTCTAGGAAACGTTTTGATACGTTTAGAAGCTAAAAACATATCGGTAAGCTTTAACAATCGAAAATTCACGATAATGTTGGCGGTACATTCCTATTCTCTAATTTCCAGTGTTTTTATAAAAGTGAAAAGTATATGTAGTATTCAATAAGTATAGTATAGCAATTCTCACCCAATTTTAATACTGCGTCTGTTAAACATCTATCCCATTTTCTTCCTAGTTCGTCTTCTACAAATTTTCCCGACGATGCCATTTTTGTTCTGAATTTGTCGCCAGCTTAAAGCGAGCTCGAGTCTGTCACCGTCACCTAGTTTACTTACTGATAATATCACAAAATATTAAAGCTAATACATTTGGAATCTTTTGGCTATACAACAACAGGCTTTTACGGGAAGTATACCAAAACGTGCGGAGAAGTCTGCAACACCTTTCCCATTAAATCAGAAACATTTTGGAATTGATTTGCCAGATTTTCGAAGATGTATTGTAATTTCCGAGTTCTGAAAATTTAATCGCTTTATCTGTGGTAATCAGCGATAATGTAATGTTAACTTTGTTAATTACGTAATTCGGCTGTACATAATTGTATTGTATGTACTTTGTATATATTTAAACCTTATGACAATATATGCAAACTATTGATCTCCTTATTACCTACTGAAAGAATTAAAAAAGAAAGAAAGAAAGAAAGAAAGAAAGAGGAAAGTAACATTAATGTCCATGTAGTCGTTTTAGTATTCATTATTTAAGAAACCAAAGACATGTCAATGTCAACCATTTATAATAAAGTGTCTTTGCAACATGATGGGTAATCTGTGTTAAATGCACAGTAATAGTATGTGATAAATTATGAAATCAGTTCCTGTATTATGGCTGTAACTTTAAAGGGCATTGGACAGTGCGGTACTGAATCATCCAACCATAGATTAACAAATAAACTACTCAATGCACTCAACCTTCAAACCTAATATAACTCCGCCCATTCTTTGAAACGTGGGGTTATTGGCGTAATAGCCAATAGTGATTAAGATTGTGGTACGTGCGAGTGGTGAGGGAAGGTATGAACTGGTTTAAAGGGAGATTATTTCATGAAGTTATGTAATTCTTACATCAGTTTGTGTGCTCTTTATTAAAAGTGAGAATAATTAACTTTGCTACTGTATAATTTATGAGGTACAGCAGCTTCATACTCGTTTATAGAGGTTCTTAATGTAAAAATGTTGACCCTGAACTGAAATAGCAATGTGATTTGATGATGCACCCTAATTGCTAAATGTGATTTATAAGTTTCAAAACTTTTGCTTCTGTTTTCAGATTTTAAAGACTCGCAATGGCATTGGAAGATTATAAAGACATTGTTGCAGCTGCAGCAAGCATAACAACCATTGGCCAATTTTTTGCTGGAATGTAAGTGAATGTAAAATAACAAGAACTAGATAAACAGAAATTGGTAAAATATTTAAATAGTAGCAAGTATTGCAATATTTCAAGCAACTTGTGTTTTTCAAAGCAGAAGAAACATGCTAATATTCTACGGCCAACCTTATGTGCTTAGGTAGTGACGTCATCCCTAATATTCTATACCTATATTAATATGAGATTTGAATAGTCAACAATAATGAAGAAAAGTTTTCACTGTAGTAATTTCAGAAGATTTAATTTTAGCTCCTTTTTTAATTGGTGCTAAATATAAGAAGTTTTTCAAGTCATCTATAACATTTGGTCAGATTAAAATTGCTGAGGGGTCACTAGTCCTTCAAGAAAGTGTCAGCAATTGTTATTGGTCAAAGTAATACAGTTTGAAGTAAGAAGTTCAATTGTATTTTGTTTCAGGTTTATCTGTAAGGATATTGTTAAGAAAGGTTCCACAGAAAACATCTCTGTAGTACCATTTCTAGGAGGCACTGCTATGTAAGTAAACCAAAGCTGTATGAGAAAGTTTCTAAAATTAATAAAAGATAGCACTACACGCATATGTTTCAAAATTTATTTTCATATAATTATTAAATATGACACAGTCATGATAGTTGATCAAATTCAATTATTCTTTCTTTCTCCTTACTTTCTCTCTTTCTTAATCATGAATAAGATTAATTTAGTTCCTGGAGAATCATTGAGTTTACGAACCAGTCACAGAGACCTACGAACATAGAACATGTCATATACAATGAACACAGTAGCATACATTCTACATTTACAAACAATTGTGTACATCTATATAAAATAGTTACAATAAAAATGAAAAAGAACACCTAGAACAACTCAACCAAACAACAAAAACAGACAAGTTACATAATCATACAAATTTTACTATATACACGTTTACATATGCATTGATAGAAAATCGTTGAGTGTTTTTAGCTCAGTTTAACATTGTCACTCATATATTCCTTTACAGAATAATAGGCCTTTTTACATATTTATTTTCTAAGAGCAGATTTAAAGGAATTATCTTGTTTATTAAGGCTTTTAAACTAGAGGGAAGAGCATGTTATACTAAAATGCATTCATAATAAACGCCTTTTTGATGGCAGAAAAGTGTTGAAGCCAGTCTATGTAGATTTGCTTTTTGTCTAGTATTCTAGTCATGTATATTTTGATTTTGAACAAATTTTTCTTTATTTCTTATATAAAAGTAATTAGAAATAATATATATATATATATGTACAAGGAAGAGTTAAACTTTCAAATTGCCTAAAGAGTTTTCTGCATGAATGTCTGTTATGTGTACCAGCATAGCTTTTTTCTGTAATAGGAAAACACGTTTACTTTTAACTAAATTTCCCCAAAATATTAGACCATATAAACAATGTAATAAAATTTTGTTCACACTAACTCCATTCACAAAATTTTATTTTATTGTTTATATATATATATATATATATATATACATATATATACATATATACACACTACTCCATTGTTAACAGTTTTGTAAGTACATTTAATAGAGTATTATACCATATTTCATTATTGAGTTGAAATAAGCATAATAAACCAGTTTTAAAATCTTAATTGACTCCAACATTACTAATGCACATATTGCATAGCATGCACTGCTAAGTTTAGGTATAATAAGATTGATGTGATCTTTCAAATTCAGATGGTTATCAATTATTAAACCAAGGAATTTAATATATTTGGTTTGTAGAAGTACACCGTTAAGGGTATGTATAGTGACAAAGGATTTATTTTGAAAGGCTTAAATGCTAAAGAAATAAAGTCTGAGCTAGATGGAGTCCATGGGGAGTGCTACTTTATAAGCATCAGTTGGGTTGCTCAGTCATACATAATGTTGCCAGCTGACTTTGAGAAAAATTAGAGAAATTCCCTCACTTTTTAAAAATTGGGAAACCTTGTTGTTAATATGCCTGAATCTTAGATTTGTTAGGTTCAATATTCTTTTCACAAATCCAGCTCACAAACCAGTTCCACTTAATCAGGATGTCGTAAAAATAAATGGTTCTGCTAAAAAGAAAAATGAGAAGGAAAAGTACAGTGTTAAATATGTGATAAATTACCACCATAGAATGCAAAATCAACTGAATCGGTAAAAGTTAAATTTTGTAAATAGTTTGGTAGCATTGTTACAATATGCTCTTATCAAAAAGTTAGCTTTCAATAGTTTATTGTACAAATAAAATAAAATATTGCAAAATACCATGAAACAACAAATGCCCAATTAATTATTTACACATATCCTTTACTCAGTGTTAACTAATTCTGAAGACCAGACATCAATGAGAATTTTTAGTCCCTTTGTCTAATATAATAAATGAGGGTTTTTTTTTTTATCCCTCCTCTCCAACAAAATCACATGCACCAAATTGAAACTGCTACAAATTAATTTTATTTAAAAGTGTGTTAACATAACAAAGGAGAATTAGGAAATATTTTATATTGGGTATGAAAGTGGGAAACTTTCTCACATAACTTAAAAATTTTGGGAAATCTGGCAACCCCAGCCATGCAGCATGTATAAATTTTTCAAGTACTGCAAATGTAAACAATAAGCGCTGAACGAATGATTCAGATTCATTTAATTTTTCTAAGACCCTTTTGCATTGGTTAGGAACTTCAGAGTGAGAAGAAAAATTAGGAATGATATTACACCTAGATAAGTAGCTAATTCATAATCAAGATCACAACCAGCATCACTGGTTCAAATGCATATAACATCTCAGATTGTAACCCTTTAACACAATTAAACTTATAATTATTTTACTTGTAATAAGCAAATAAAAATTTATTAATTGATGTCATTGTATGATTCAGTTGAACAACACACTCTTAAAGCTTCACTTACTTTTCATAAATGTATGGAACCGGTTTCGAGAACATTTATGAAAAGTAAGTGAAGCTTTAAGAGTGTGTAGTTCAACTGAATCATACAATGATATCAATTAATATGATTGGCTTCACTGTGCAAGTTCCAATTTACATTTACGAAATAAAAATTTGTCTTATGATAATAATAAATGCAATTTCTGCTGCAATATGAAATTATATGTGTAAAGAATAAAAATTCCTTAAGGAATGGATTACATTTTTTTACATGTTTTTGTGTCTTCTACAAATTTCTGTGGAATATGATTGTTTACAGAGGAGTCCTGATGTTACAATATAGCAATATTCTGGATGATCCAGCCATGACTCGTGTAAATATAGCGGGTCTTTCACTCAATATAGGCTATCTCTTTTGTTACTACATATATTCAAGCAATAAGGTAAGGGTTTATTTACTTATTTATTTGTTTTGTTTATTTACAGAGTCTTATACTCCTGAATAGAGATGTTTTTACTTCCTTAGCAAATATGAATATATGGCAAAATTCAGGACAAGAATTACATTTTCAAATAGTGTAATCAGTGACAGAGACAGTTGTAGTCATGGACCATGGGGCTCAATTGCTTCCCTTTGCTGGTTTTAATGATATAACTAAGAAATATACATAAGAGGTACAATCCACAAGTTTATGGCCTACATAAAAGGCCATGATTCATTGTTGCAATCTTCATGCTGTCTGATACATGTTTCAGGAGAGTAAATACTGCTTTTTCTTTCTGGCCACACCATTAATTTGCTTGGAGAAGCTCATTTAAGCCATACATGTTGCATAATAAAATGTGATGTTCGAAGTTGAATCTAGAGCGTGATTAAATTTTTAACTAAAGAAGGATCTTCACCCAGTAATATGGTTGGTTGCTAGTGGCCATTGGAATACTATTTATCATTTTTCCATATCTTCCCAATAAAGACCTTCCAAACTATTTTTCATTTGTTGCTATCTAGTTAAGCTGCATTTCAGTAGATGTTCTTTATTTAAGATAGTTTTCTTCATGTCCTTACACAATGGGCAGTGGCTATCCTTGATTAATTTCATCCTGAAGAGATGTTCTGACAGGCAATCATCTCCAACAATTAAGCGGAATTGGGCAACTCCAATTTTTCTTGGCTTCAATAAAGGTGTTTGAAAGTATTTAGATCTTCATATGCTTTTCCTTTTAAGTTTTTGTTTGATATTTTGTTGTTCTTGTTCAGATATTAATCTTTTTATGAGTTTCAATTTAGAGAGAATTTCTATATCAAAAGGTGGTTTTAATTTTATGGTGGCTCCTTTTTTGCTAAAGTATTGGCAATCTGATTCCCCTTCAATCCCACATGGCTTGGGATCCATTGTTGCTATTTCTGAATTTCTGATCTGGATTGTATGATATAGTTTTCTTATTTCATTTATAGTGTATGTCGGTGTGTAACTGTAATTCATTATACTTTGTAGTGCTGCTTTAGAGTCACTTAAGATAATAGTTCTTTTATTTTAGATCTATACAGTAGGTTTTGTAAAGCTGCTCTAATGGCCATTATTTTGCACCATAAAAATTGTTAGCATACTGTCCCAAATGTGTATATTGAGAGAATTCTTCACATTGTATTCCAAAGCCTGCTTCTCCATTTTTAAGAGATCCATCTGCATACACCATGCACTAGCTGGATAATAGTTGTTTAGTGTACTAAGTGCTATCAATCTTAATATCTCAGGTGGGTCGTTCTTCTTGGAGACCATTGTATCCAGAATTAGTTTCATGTTAATATCAATATATTGTAAAGGATCAGTTGTGAAATGATAGTTTTAGTGCTTATTTTTAAAAATTTGACTAAATCTTCTTTCTGTATGTAATTTTTTAAAGTTTGTTGTGTTTTTAATCGTTGCATGCCTTCAGGAATTTGAAACCATTTATTCCTGTGTTTACTTTTTAATTTCTGTCCCAGCATAGCTGTTTTAATATCTAGCTCTACTTTAATTGACAAGTTGTTAGTTATGCTCTGTATTGTAGCAATTGGTGGTGTTTTAACAGCTCCTGTTATTATTCTTAAGGACCTAGATTGTATTGTATCCAATTTAGTTTTAATATGGTTGTTTATTGTGAACATTATCTGACTTCCATAGAGCAAATTGGGCTTTATGTGTCTTTTGTATGTATCATTTAGGAGACATGTGGATCCTCCCCATTTGGCTCCTGCTAGTCTTCTTAATATGTTATTCTTCTTATTCAATTTTTTATATTGCTGATCTGTTCAGAGAAAGTAAGTTTTTTGTAAAATGTTATTCCAAGATATTTAGTGTATTCTTTCTCTTGTAGTAGTCCATTATTGATTTTCAGCTCTAAGTCATCTGTAGTGTTTAAGACTGAAAAGCTGGAGGACTTTTTTTTTAGTGTTTATTTTCATACTGTTGGTGGATGCCCATGTTTCCATTCTATTGATTTTCTGCATTTCATTTTCCAGTTTTTTGTAATGTTTATTCTGCTAATTTTTTTGGCTAATCTATATGGCAATATTGCCTGCAAACAATCACATATTTGCCTTTAGGAAGTCAGCTAACATTTTGTTGATGTCATCTATGAAAATATTAAAAAGAATTGTACTGGACACACCACCTTGAGGAAGACCTACTTTAGTGGCTATGCCATTTAGAGAGGACATTATTCCATTTTACAGCTATGTACTTTTGTGATAATAGGTCCATAAACCATCTCAACATTATTCCTCTTATCCCAATATTACTTATTTTATAAATGAGCTTCTCTCTCCATATAAAGAACCTCAAGCCTGAAAGAAGAGGCTTCTGAGCAAAATCTGTCTGCCGTTTCACGCCCTGAATAGAATGGGATGCTGATGACCTGAGATGTTAAAGACCGTCCGTAAACAAACGAATCAATCTCTCTCCACACTTTGTCAAAGGCATTTTTTAAGTCAACAAAGAGAGTAAGCATTGTTTCTATTTTGTTAAAGGCATTTTGAATATCTTATGTTAAATGTAAAACCTGATTGATTGTTGAATAGTGTTTTCTGAAACCTGCTTGATGGTCTGAAATGAGACTTTGAGATTCCAGATAGTAAGTTGATCTTGTAGTGACCATTTTCTCCATTGTTTTAGCAAGTACTGAGGTTAAGGATATAGGCCTATAACTGTCTAACTGGCCTGCTGGTTTGTCTTTATTCTTAACCGGTATGATTATGACTTTTTTCCATACAACAGGAATGCTATCTTTACTGTTCCAGATCTTGTTGAATATGTTCAGTAGTACCTTCTTGACTCTGCACCCTAAATTCTTGATGTATTCACTATGATTTTTTTTATTTTAAAGAGCGTCCATAAATAAAAAATAAACTATGATTTTTGTCTGGTGTACAGCTCTTTTTGTTGGACTTGGTTGAGTTCTTGAATTGTAAAGTGTCATAAAATAGATGTTGTTGGCCTGCAAGTACCTCAGGTTTGTGCCTTTTTAATATTTTGTTTAATTTCCCATTGTCTCTGTTCACTTTATGTGCAAGTTTTTAGTGAGTTGCAAATCTGTTGGCTATATTTCTATCATGATTGAAGACTTTGTTGTTAATAATAAGAGGTTCTTTGTTTTGTTTCTGGGATATTGTTTAGGAAATAATATATGTATGTGCTTTGTGCTATTACTTCTGTAATCAAGGGAACTTCAGGAATTTATTAAATGACTCCTTCTTAGCATTTTTTATCAGTTTTCTTTCTCCAATCTCTCACTGAGTCAGGATCTTTTGTTGCTTCTGCTATATTTCTTATATTATCTTTTTTTAATGCAGATAATCTCTAATTCCAAAAGAGGTTTATACCTAATACCCTTTCCTCTGAATATTGTTATTTTTGCAGCATTAATCAGTTGTTTTGTTAACTATGTTGATTAGTTTCAGTGGACTTTTCTCCATGTCAATATCTTCAAATTTTTTGCAGCGAGTTTCTGAAAAGTTATCCAGTCCGCTTTTTGGAAGTTCCATCTCTTCAGTTGACTGGCTTTGAAATGACTCATTTGTGACTGGAGGTTTCAGTTATAATGACTATGGCCACTACCTATGTCTTCCAATCGCTTCTAGTGATGTGATTGCAATATCTGAATAGGCAATAACCATATCAGGATTTGTTGAGTCCCCAGCATAGTGAACAAAAGTTTTGGAGTCATTGTTTTTGTATATTAAATTGACGCATTTGCTTCCAAAAATTCAGTCGTTTTTCCTACTGCATTGGATGAATTGTACCCCCACTCTTTTGAATGTTCATCCAAATCTTCTATTATTAAGGTATTTTGTTTAACCCCTATTAAGTCGAGATTAGTTGGTGGTTATTTGGGGGATTGTATATACCAAAAATTGTATATTTTACATTCTGTAACCATACTTTTGATCGAGTGATTTCAACATAGTCTGTAGAGTTCATTATTTTCGGTGTAGTTGTTTTACTTAAAATGGAGTTTTTAACTCCTATTTGTGTGCCACTTGCCACTTGTCGTTGTTTATGTAGACAATATATGTTGTAGTTGTTAAAATTATAAAAAAAATTTCATTGTCAAGGTCAATATTAGCTTCAGGAATTACAAAGATATGTATGTTAATGTAATAATATTTCAACTTATGACTTTTTGCTGTGTGATAAGCCACTGGTATTCCAGAGTAGCATTGAAAACTCTGTTGTGTATTGCTCTTACATCTTGGAAAACTTGCCATATCTGTAATCCACTTAGTGTTACCCAGGTGCACTATAAGGAGGTGGGATTACTGCACACCCTCACCCAGTAATATTAAACGACACTTTGATGGTGTTATAGACATGCATCCCCACCATGTATCACTGTGGAAGAGTGGTGAAAATTATTTTATTTGGACAGATACATAGAATCTCAAGGATGATCCACATGAGAGTTGACTGATAAATGTGTTCACACAAAATAACATCTATATAGCTGAGAGAGAGTTTTGAGTGACAGGCATCTGAAGATAAAGATATTGACTTTCTAACAGTGTTTTGCATCTTACATGAGCATTTGCACATGCATAAGGTCAGTGCAAGCTGTGTGCCCTGAATTGTTTCAGCAATTCAAATGCAAGCATGCATGGAATTTAGTCAGTGCTCTTTAAACCTTTTCTGGGAAATGAGACAGCAATATTGGAATTCATGTCACCAGGAATGAAACTATAGTTCTCTACTTTGACTCTCTTTCAAAATGAGAATCAATGAAGTGATGGAAGGAGGGTGAAACACCTTTTAGAAAGACTAAGGTTACTTAGTCCATGAAAAATATCATGGCAACAATTTTTTGAGTTTTTAGAGGAATAGACATCAAAGAAAGGAATGCAGTGGTGATTGGGAAGTGTTATGGTGAGCAACTACATCAATTGCACAGTGCTATCAAGGAAAAAAGGCATGCAGTGGCAGGCATGAGTTCATCTGCTGCACAAAAATGCATCAGTATGCAAGGCTACTGTGAACACATGTAGCTTCTAGAAGCTTTTGTTAATCCACCAGCCCAAACCTTGTGCCCCTGGTACTGTTATCTGTTTTCAAAACTGAAATCTGGCCTGCAAGAGTAAATATTTACAAACAATAATGATTGAAGCATTTTCAAATAGAGCTCAGACTTTTTTTTTTAGGGAGATGGAAATGTTAATGCAGAGACATGAGAAATGCATTGAAATAAAGGGAAATTATGTTGGAAAATGATATCTGTACTTTTATTCTACCACTTCCTAACATGGTCAGGCCACAAACTTATGGACCACATTTCATTCACCCATAAATAATTCCCAATTATACACACAAAATTTGAATCCATCACCTTTTGCATTTCATGTTGTTTTCTGATCAACTTGTGTTCAATCTGCAACACCCAGCTCTGGAAGCTCTTGGCGCCATAACACTTTTCTTTTTTAAAATTTGGATATTACAAATAAAATGTAATAATTCTGTACTCAACCTTACAAAAGGTGCTGGGGTGTTGCACAGAAAGAAATAACTGCAGAAGAACAGATGAGTGTAAGTGGTGACTTCTAAAGAAGATTTGGATTGTGTCATATGAAATGGCACATCTTCCAGCTTCTGTGAGAAGTGTGAGTATGGAATTCATTTATTTAATTTTTAGTACCCAAGTTTTAAAAAGGTGAAGTGTTGTGGTGCCATGAGTTGGCAGCACCAGATGCCAGCAATGGCTGGGGTCTATGTTAAAGTCTCATTGTATTTAGCATTATTGGTTTTTGTAATATGCTTTATTGTTTCAAAGCATATTTTTACCCTCCTCAGTCTTGAACCATTTCTGTTCAGTGACATTACTTTATAGCTGACACAGTACGAAGTATGAAGTTTAATTCATAATTAGGATTAAGCTCTTTCTCTCCTTCCCACCTTCGTTTGTTTATTACACAGGCTGTCACCACCATCATCCATCTTTTGAGATTAACTCGGTTTTTGAATATCACATTTAATTGTCTTTGCCATATAGTTGAATATGTTTTAAATATTTGCAACAAGTAATTACATACATTTGCAGCATGCATATGAAGTTATTTATTGCATTAAAATTTATTTTCAAACTCATCTAATAATATCTTATACATATTAATTTCTTGTTGAAATTTTGTTTCTTTTAAATTTTTATAAAACATTGATAAAAAACATAAGCTATAAATAGTACATTCTAATTTTACTCAGCTCTCAGAGATATATTTGTTCATTTTAAGCCATTACAAATAATATAATTGGTTTGCAGTTTTCTGTGAAGTAATCCTGTGCATTTTAAGTCATTACAAATAATGCAATTGATTTGCTATTTTCTGTGAGGCAATCCAACCATCCCACTTCTAAATTTTATCTTATGATTCCATTTATATTTTCTTCCTCATTCTAAACTTTCCATATTCACCTTTAAGGCCTCTGTCAACAAACTTTGGCAGTTCAAGCTTATTGAGATAAGCTACAATATAGCCCAAAGAGTGTGTATTTGTTTTTTTATTTGCAGTGTAATATGGACAGCACATAATATTTAAGGAAAGCATAAACTCTATATAGACATGGTAATGTTTAAACAGTCAAATTAATTTTTTAAAAAAAAATTGTGTTATTTTGATGTTTTTGAACTATAGTTTCTGCATTGGTATTGTTTATTTGTTTTAGCTTCATGTAATTTAATTTTGTTACCAGGGAGCTGTGCACAACCAGTTGCTGTACACATCTTTGGGTGTGGCAATACTACTAGGCTATGTCTACTTAGAGGATCCTGAGTTAGTGGAATTTAGGTTTGGATCAATTGTGACAGCACTAATGATGTATTTGATTGCATCACCTCTCTTCTCCTTGGTAAGCCACTTTATTTTTTGGATTACCAGTGCCTTTTGAAATACCACTGTTTCAAAGTCACCAACATAGCTGTTAGCGTATACATATATGTCATAACATTGACTGTAAAGGTAAAGGTACTATTTATCATTACTATGTGGAGTAAAATAAAAGAGAATTGAATTTAGCAATTTACTGAATGTGCTAGTATGTGTGGGTTTTCTTTTCAGAGTTATTTAAAATCATAGTAGCAGTAGCTGTCATCAATGTGAATAATTACAAGGGGTGTTCTAAAAGTTCTCGGCCTGACTCAGAGATCTGGTGAAGGTGGGCAAATTCAGTGATGGTTGTTAAGTATCATCATTAAGATGGAGCACTGTAAAATTTCAGACCCATTAGTGTTATTACTTGTTTGAAACAATCGTGTAAACAAACAAATGTTAATATTTTTTACAAAATGGATAAAAATTGAATAATGACACAATGTAAAATGCTTTGTTTTGAAGGGTTTAACCCCAATAAATATACAAAAGGAGTTAGATTACACATTAAAGGATTCTTTCCCTTTATTTTCAATGGTTAAAGAATGGGCTGCTGAATTTAAAGTGTGGTCGATCACACAGGGGTGGCTGTGCAGAGTCAAATCCTAGTTATACTGTGCCCTTGAAGCAGAACAGCAAAGAATCACATTACGTTAATGATAAGCTTAAGTAATACAGTTATATACCACACACACACACACACACTTCAAAACAGCAATGTACATTTCTTTTGTCTTTGTATCTGTGTCTTTGAATTGTGTGATGACTCTGTCTTGTCTGCCAGGACTTACAACCTTACAACAGAAATAATTGCTAGATGAAATGAAAAGTTACATAAATTTCTCTGGCTGCTAAAACAAAAACTTTTCTTAACAGCCTTAGCAGTTACTTATACCTTTTTACTATCATTACTGCTCTCTGTTAGGTAACAAAACCATAAATAAACATAATCATGGTATTAAAAGTATAAACATTTCATAAGTGTGAGCTTCTGGTACAATATGTTTCTGATGGGGATTGAAAGGCTGAAGTTCATTATCCGATATCTTTGGCTTGTGGATCTTTTTTATGTAATTTCTTGGCATAACATTTGTGGAATCAGGAGTACTAGTGTGAACTCAAAAAAATTCATATGTTCCATTCCAAAAAATCTCCAGGTATTAAATTTAATAACTTAGGAAAATATGGAATGTTTCACACCTTTCAGTTTGCCTTAGGAATGGAAGCAGGATATGGGTAGAGCATATAAAATATTTGCATAGTTCTGCATTTTGGTCCTGAAGGAATGAGACAGAATTTTACTTTTCATGTGTTAAAGATGATGTAATTAGAGCAGGAAGTTATTTCTCCAGATTTTAAATTAGGGTTTTGTGTGTGTGTGTGTGTGTGTGTGTGTGTGTGTGTGTGTGTGTGTGTGTGTGTGTGTGCGTGCGTGCGCCTGAAGTACTTTATGAAATTTCACCCAGAAAATGTTTAGGATTAAAATATATGAAAACACTTGTTTATTATTATTATTATTATTATTATTATTATTATTATTATTATTATTATTATTATTATTATTATAACAATGTTGTTCTTGTTGAAGTTGTTTGTTGACTACATACTCCATTTTAAAGTACTGCTACAGTAATTTTGTCTGACTTTGAATCTGTACAAGTATGCAATTGTTTTACTGTCGCTATTATCAGTGCAGTGAAATCAGATGTTACTGGCATTGTTGTTTTATGATTGGGAAGAACTGTCTGCATTGGGAATGTAGTTGCCAACCATCTTGATTTTTTCTGGACCATCTGGCATACACCTGTCTCAATTGGAAAAAATCTCTATCTGTTTCCAGATTCCACAATTTCCTGAATTTTTTCATTTTACACAATTTAAATTTATATTAAAATTTTTCTACTAGGTCTTGCATTACTATTGTACACACATTCAGCAACAAATAAAATTTAAGCTAGTATACTCCTTTGAGGAAATTTCTGCTTCTGTTCAGGGAAATTCATGTTTCAAGTAGCTATTAATTTCTCTGATTTTTATCCTATCTTATATTAACGTAACTACCATTTGTTGAAAAAGGATATGAGATAGACATATGAACCTTTTACCTTTGTCTACTTTCAATGACACCCATCTTGTACGTACATATCTAAGTAAAGTAAATCTACAAACTTAATGGAAAATTTCAGAGTATTTGGCATTAAAAAGATCTGTAATTATTAAATATCTCGTGATTTATGTTTATTTGGTACTGTAGCAGTCTTCATTATGTTTTGGTGCATATATCACAAACTTGTTTTCCTTGCCCCCTTTTGTATAAATATGGACCATGACCCATATACAAGTAACAATAGCAATGTCCAGCATTATTTCCTGTGAGAGTTAGTAGCTCTATTTGTCAATATGTCATGGGTAAGGGCTGCTGCTAGCTCCTATCTGCCAGGTTTTTGCTTAGTCTATGAAATTCTTAATGATCTTGGTAATTTTCTTCTTTTTACCTTCTTTCTAATAAAACCATAAATAAGCCCAACAAGATGGTATGTAGGAATTGAGTCTGTAATACATAATAAAAAACTATTCAGAGCATGTCAGATGTTGAGGGGTTATTAAATGAAGAAAAAGGCTCAGATGTGTAAAAAAACATAACTTTTTTATTTTAATCTCAGTTATTTTCTAAAACATATCATCTGCCATTATGTACAGAATTGCATAGCTATCCAATTTATTAGTCCAACCTTGTCCAGGTTGGAAAGATAAGTGGATAGTTTGTTGATGAGAGGCCAAATGAAATTATTTAACAAAATTTTCATTCCAGGTTATGAGAAAATGAAATTATGCTGTTTTAGAGTTCCTGGATTGTCATTATTTTACCAAACCATTAAACCAACAGTTGTTTTATTTTCAATGTACTATTCTTGTGTGCTGTATGTAAAGTCCATTCATGGGAAGTCAGTCTTTGCCCAGTCATAGAATTGGAAAGATTGCAATCTAATTTTGGTACACATTTGCAGATTTCTGTTTAGTGCCTCCCTTTCAGCTGATCCTCCATCCCCTCCTATGAATCTTTAATGTGAGCTAAAATGCCATTATTTGTGGTTGCAGAAGTTTACAAAGCTCTTTTTATTTTATATTTGTATAGTTAAGTTGTGTGAAAAATTAAAATATTATTTCCTCATTAATTTCAACCTTTAAGGCATACTACAATAAAAATAATGTATTTGGAATATTCATATGAATGATGGTGAAAACAGCAGGTTGCCCAAATAACAGAGACAGAAATTACAGCTGTGTTTATATTCTGTGTTTGGAACGTTATGCTTATCCACTTGATGTGTAAACCCTTATTTCCTAGTGACATATGTGCTGCATTGCCCGAATTTGTGACAATCAATCATTAACTTTATGATATCTGAGATTAAACCATACCTGTTCAAACTTCAGTAAAGAAAAAATGATGATAAAAGTGTTTGATAATGAAGATTTAAAAGCCATAGATATGTCAGTGTAATCAGTTCAAAATAATGCTAACAAACGAGGAATGTCATTGTTGTCAGAAAGTGAAATAATAAAATAATGTACTCTCAGAAAACCTCCTTTGGAACAGTTGTGTTGAATTGATACTTTAAATTCAGCTAGACAATTAATGACGGTGGGGGCAATATCCGATTTAAAAAAAAATCTGAATTAAAAGCATAAACAATAGAAATTTCTGTTATGTAAACAGTTTGTGCGCTGGATGAATTCGTGAACTCCTATACAGGAAAAAAAGAAGGAAAATAATTTCCATCTGTGTCGTGGATAGAATAAAAAAAGAACATTTTGAGCCTGATTGAAAATATGTTAATTTTAGGTATAGCTGCAGATGATTTTGATTAAAAAACAGGTTGGTGGTATTATTATTATTATTGTTGTTGGTTTTTTTTTTTTTTTTTCCCCTCACCCTCCCAAAAGGAAGATACATGGCACCCTATGGAACTTTTTCATGTTGCAATAATACATATTACCCATTTCACATTGTACAGTAGCTTCCATTTTTGCACCTTCATTCTGATTAATTTTTTCAACAGCCGAAGTCTCTGTCACTAAACCTTCAGGATCAAGCATTAGTTCACAAATATGAAAATTTGTACTCAAGTCTTCTCCATTGATTCTTTAATTATTTTCTTCCAAATATAAGAGCTCTCATGTATTAATATTTTTGGAATTCTCTCTTCCTGTAGTCCTTTAAAGTGCAGTCAGGGCAATGCATGTGGTTTTTTTTAAAGCATTCATGACTTTTTATATCAAGAAGTAGTTGTTTTAAAATCACACAAAACTTCATACTTTTCTTCTGGGAAATCAATTGAACACACCAGTCAGGCTTTACTGGGTACAAAATTAGTTTTGTTTACTTTCTTTATCCAGACTGAATATTGAACAGGTCATCTGTTTTTATTAGGGAAGCACTGAAAGCTCAAGTTCTTTATTTCCACTGTGCTATGAATGTACATCAAAAGCAATGAACTACAGCAATTTGACCACTATAATCACTTAAAAAGGCTAATGACAATGCACAGACAATACTTCCTTAAGTAATGTAGGTTAACTAAGGACTGTGTGATGCAGAAGCTATAAAAAATATGCTATGCAATAATGCAACACTTGAAAATGGGTGTATACAATGCCACATTCAAACAAGGCATACAAAAAAACTCGTGGATTTCTTGGGAACTATACCATGCAGAAAGTTTGGATTTATTTCTTATTCATTAATTTTTAATTTTTTACACTTTTTCATTTATGCTTGCCATTAAAATATATTGAAGTGGTCCTTTAAAAATTAAATAAAATGTTTCTGAAATAAGTGGAAACCCACAATATTGTGCTCAAGGGACTCTTAAGATATACTGTTTAACCTTATCTTCATTCTTGTAATAAACTGTTCTGAAATAACTTAATGTTAAGATTGTGCTTTGTCTTGTAGTTTTCAGAAAAGTCACCAACTATGCCACATCAGAATAGAACAAATTTTCCTTGGTAAGACTCATAAAAGTATTTTGTTGCTTGGCAATGAAATCACCTATCAGATTGGTACAGATAAAATCAACAAATTCATCAACAAGCTTTTGTAGTTTACAAATTGCACCAATCAACTGGGATTCATAGTAAAATTTCTATTTCAATTATCAAATTTTCAAATCCACATTCTATGAATTTTTTATATCATGAACACCAGAATCAGAAAACAATTTGAAAATTTGTAGTTTTAAAAAAGCAATCCTTTTAATTTTAATCTGCCCATTTGTAATATAATTCATATTGGAATTTTCTAGCATTTGTTTTACGTTTTGTTCTAAGGTCCACACACAAACTGAGTGTATGCCACTCTGGCTGGCTATAGGTAAGAAAAGTTCAGAAAGCCAATTTTAATACAAGTAGATTTTTCTTGAAAGATCTTGTATGCTTTTTAGATATCACATAGCATACCTTTTGGAAACTTTCACTTTCTTGCTGCACTATTCATTGAAACAAAGCCCTTAGTACTTGTCATTAACGTACTCACTTCTTAGCTCTTGTAAAATTGTTTAATAGCATTGATAGTCTGTATAGCAAACTTTTTCCTAGACGTGGATGTTGTAAGAGCTTTGTGGTTTGTCTAGCAGAAATTTAAAGTACTTTAATAATAATCTTCCTTATGCTTCAACTTGTAGGTAACAAGGTGAATGTTATATTCCTCGTTTTCCTGCTTTTCTCAGTCTTGATAAACCTTCTTAATTGATTCACTCTCTCATATTTTAAAACATTTATCTTTATCATCACAAGAATCAGCATTTTGAAGAAATATCCTTTTTATTGCAAAACTGATTATTTTTAGTTTCATCTTTGAGGTATTTTTTATAAAATGCCTTTTTCCTGTGTATTAGGAATTCATCTAGGTCCACAGGAGAGGTATTTGAATGACCTGTAGTTCATAAGGGTTATAAAATGAAGCACAGATGTCATATTTCTTCTTCCTCCTCCTCCTCCTCGTCTTGTTCTTCTTCTTCTTGTTCTTCTTCTTCCTCTACCTCCATCATCATCATGTCATGCAACCGTGAACAAAAATACACATCTGCTCTTACAGAATATCTATGTAATAAGACCTATTACTCTATAGAAAAATGTACAAATGAATAATTTTTTTTCTTTCTTTGTTTGATTACACATTAACTATGTTTTGCAAAATTTATTTTGGTTACTTTGATGAGGTATTGCATATAATAAATATTTTTAATAGATATAACTGGACCTTTCTTCTTGAATGTCACATTCAAACAAGGCATACATGAACTTTGAGATCCCAACAGAAGATAAATTAAACCAAAAATTCATAAAATATGCAAGAAAGCTACACCAAATCCATCCAACCAATAATGAATCTGCAGTCGCCTTACAGCTGATTATGCAGGCAAAAACCTGTGAAACATGTTCTGTATAAATGGTATGTGGAGCATAAGAGTATTAAATTGACTCATTAGCTAATTAAGAATACATTAATTGCTTTTCTGTATTAGTTCCAACACAAAAATAATTTAGGTTAATATTACTTTTGATAATATTACATTTTTTTAGATATTTTGTTTGTTTAGATATAATTGAGTAACTTAGAAATATGGGAATTATTAGTTTAGAAATTGCAGTTAACTGCTATAAATGGTTTGGTATAAATTATTTATTTATTAATATTTAACAACTTTTGAATGGAAAGAAAACAACATTGTTTTTTTTACTATTTCCATCCATTAGCTATGTATCATTGCACAAATGTTTATCAAAATCTGAAGAGGTCTAAGAAGCTTTTAGTTGATTTTACATTGGATTACCCAAAAACAATACATTGCCTGAGCTCTTTTTCTTTCTTAATCACAGAAGGCAATTTTAAACTGTTTAACTGTCATTGAACCATGCAGGCAGACTTGTCAAGCATGATGAATATGCTCAGTGGTGGGTGAAATGAAAGTTGTTAAGACTCTCCTTGACAAAATTATCTGACAGGTTGCAGTTATCTATATTGACATACATGACCACTGAGCAGAACTGATTAGCTACTCTCTTTTTCTTTTTTGTGCTTATTCACTGAACAGCTATCATAAACTGTGGGACTTATTATCTACTCATTCTGAAAATAAACCGCTTAAAATACCTTTTCTTGTACCGCAGTTGAGCATAGGTTAGAAATGTGTGCAAAATATAATTTTGTATTATAAGTACAATGCAAACATTTTTTAGAGATTTTAAAACTATTAGCTTGTTGCCACTGCTGAATCTATTACTTTTCTTTGATAATGTAAAAAAATAAATAAGTAGTGCAAATAATTTATAAAGAAAATGTGTGTTTTTATTTGTTTCATAAAAAATAACATGCTGCATTACATTTTAGAGCACTCTTTTACAGCAGTATTTGAAATTCTATTTACAGCTGAGGAACTGGGTGGGAAAAGGAAAATTTGACCAATTGCCCTTTTTTGTAGAATACACAATTTTATACTGCGTACTGTTATCTTCTAAAACGTTCAAGAATCATTTAAAAATATTGATTTATTTCTGAGTTATGGCTCATTGTATGTTGCAGAAAAATTGTTTCCCCCCATAGAACATATAAAGTGGGTCAAGTATATGATGCTTAGTTTTAAATTATCCATAGAATTTTTGAACTCAATTAGAATTTCTATCAATGTGGATGTAATGATTGTTTCTTCTTGTACAGGGGGTTTATAGCTCAGTCTAGTTTAGATGAATTGTAAGGAATTCAATTGGATTAGTAGGGACAGAGTAAGAATTTTTAGCACTTTAATCATGCTGAATGTCTGACCATTTGTGCCTCAGGGAGGAAAGGATGAGGTGGGATATACACCAGGCAGCCAGAATCCAGGGGGTGGTGGGTGAGGATATAGATGGGATCTATAACATTGTTTCCAGATAGAACATCCCAATGCTGGGGCAAAAACCTTGCCATGCTAGTACACAATCCATCTTGCCTGGCACTTTTGACCCTGCAACAGAACCAATGGAATAAAATGAAGTGAAATAGGAAAATAGAAAAATTTATGTAAAAGAAATATTCATTACAGCATTTGCCTAAGCAACCAGAGAAAAATTGCAATAAACCAAGGTCAGATTGGGAGGCCCCAAGAGATTTGAACCTGTGATCTGAATATGAGTCCCAAGTATTACTACATGAGCATCCCATTCAATAAAAGTAAGAGGAAAAAAAAAGTAATAGAGAAAAACTGAGGATGAGATATAGAATAATGTGGAAGAAGAATGTTGTAAAATTAAAAAAGACAATAGTAAGTTATGTGTGACCAGTTATGGTAAATAAATCATATCTAAAATGTTCCAATCCATCAAAAAAGTTGCACAAATGCATTATAAGAAAATGTCTGTGTTATAATAAAGCATATTTTTTAATTCATTTGGAAAACTGAAGATAAAAATGTCCAAGACAATTTTATTATTAATTGGCTGGTATCATATAGACCAAAAATAAGGGTAACTAATAGGTGAATGGCTTTGCTTCAATTTCTGAGAAGAAAAGGATCTGGTTTGAAGAAATTGTGTTTTCAATGTAAATATAAGAAATATTTTTAAACATGAGTAATATTTATGGACTGATATTTTTTATGAATGTGTGTTAAATGAAAAAAATAGTATTTTGGTTCATACAAATGAAATTAATATATATGGATATTTCAACATTGTTTTTCATTCTGTGGAAGAAGGTCAGTTTTTAATGTTGAATTTACTTCATTAACTCATAGTTATTACATATCTAAGCTCCACAAGTACAAATTTTATTAAAAACATTTGTTAAACATGTATGTAGTAATTAAAATGGATAACTGTTAAAACAGATAGACATATCTAAATTACATTATTTCAATGCAATTACTGATAACTACCATTCTTTCCAAAAATCTCAATTATAGTTGTTATAATAATTATTTTTAATATTTTATTATATTAGTAGTGATTCACTCTATATACAGTTAATTGTTTTCTGGTATCTACCAAAGTTTTTGAAACCTGTAGTTTTAATGAACCTGAGAATGATAAGTGCAGCTCTATATGGACACTATTTGAGGTATGGCATTGATGTTTCACTTGTCATTATTTGAGGTTTTTAAATTTTTTGGGGATGATATAACATTTTATAGTTCTAGATTAAATGTTTCAATGCAGTGTCTACATTACAGAAACACATTGGATTGTCTATGTCAATAATGATAGCCATGGATTCTGGTGTTATTGCAGTTTTCATCTTCTGTTGTACCTCTATTCTTGGGAAGAAAAAAATACGTACTTATTTTTCTAGTAATCCAGCCATTACTTCTGCCATTTTGCAAGACTTTTCATCTTCAGCTCTGTAGTTAATGTTATCACAATTCTGCTATATACTTATTTCTTGTTTATCTACACAGCTTCTTTGGCAGGTTGGTCTGCCTGCTCATTGTCCACTATTCCTGTCTGTGCCTTCAACAATCTAAATAAACTTTGTGATTTAGGGCAATATATTCATGAAGTTTCTCTCTTCGGTACATAGTCGGTCCTGGTGGTGTAGTGGTAATAATACTTGCCTTCTAAACCCAAGATCGCGGGTTCGAACCCGGCCAGAATCGATGGATTTTTTCGGGCATAAAAATCCTAAGTATGGTTTCCTTCGGAAGGGAAGTAAAGCTGTGGGTCCCATGTCGTACATTTACGGCATGATAAAGAACCTCAAGCCTGAAAGAGAGGCCTCTGAACAAAATTTGTCGGCCGTTTCATGCCCTGAATTAAATGGGATGCTGATGACCTGAGATGTTAAAGAACATCCATAAATAAATAAATAATGTGTTCACCCTTTCACAATGAATGCTCAATAGACATATATCATACGTATGACAATGCTGTTGTACGTATTGTAGCAGAAAGTGTTAGTCCAATGAGAATGGAAAAATGCACCATAGGATAGAACTGGGAAGAATAAGTGAGTAAATTGATTTACATAATATCTTGATACATTTGTCTGGGCACATTTCATGTCATATTCCGTCAGTTCTATGTTAGTTCACTTGAAATATCTTCCATGGATATCATCAAATTGCTGATTATTTTGACTGCCCTCTTTCTGTGATGCTCAGACAGAGCTACCAGATGCAATACATATTCTTGCACACCAAGGAGATAGATTTGAATTCGCATGTTAGCCATGGGCTCCAACTGGGAAGAGTATTTTCCAATAATGATATCAGAAATACAAATTTAGGCTGAGTAACATTGCATATGTGTATGCTCGCATATTTTATTGTTTCTATAAACTGATCATCTGGAGAGCTTCAATAATGGAAACAAAATGCTCTGAAAATAAGTGAATGGCTTTATATTTTACAGTCTGCCTAGTTTCACATAGCAAAGATGCATTTGTAATCAATTTTTTTTAAGCGAACTTTCTTAGAAAAAATGTAATTATTTCTTTCACTGGTGCAGTGCATTTTCTTATTTGCAGAACACTGTTGAGGTCTACTAAATTAAGATTATGTGCACTACAATGGAAAAATAAATCATTAGGATACTGATTTTTAATAAGCATTAGCACTTCATTTTCCTTACTAGACTTAACTGAACAGCCATTGTATCTCTGGCCAACAAGCTTGTTCATAAATATTATACTTACGAAGCTATTGACAATGGAGTGGTAATATATTCTAAACTTAGGAATTCATTTTTTACACTAAACTACACTTGCTTACATAAAAGTAAGATGCGTTTCAGTAGAATCTCTCTCATATTCAGTTGCTCACTGAACCGCCGTTACTTGAAACGATGGCTAGACAACTTAATGTTCCTGTGGTGGCCTTTGTTGGTTGAAGTAGGAAGTTGCTGAGTTCATCCATAGGAGGAAACTCGAAATTCATTAGGTTTTCTCTATTTTTTAATACGAAAATTTTTTTCCAAGAGGATAACTCCAATGTGCACAGTAAAAGACACCATACCAACAGAACAAAAATCAGGAATTTACGAAATAAAATGTGCAGATTGTGAGCAGAGCTACATGGGCAAAACAAAGAGAAATTTGGAGGAAAGAACATTTTAGGAATATTCAGTTTAAGCAGGTGGATAAATCAGCAGTAGCAGCTCACTTTTGGACCAAAAATCATGAAATAAAAACCGAGAATTAAACTGCTGAAACATCTTCACAACCCATTGGAGTTATCCACTTGGGAAAAATTTTTCATATTAAAAAATATAGAAAACCTAATGAATTTCAAGTTTCCTCCTATGGATGAACTCGGCAACTTCCTGCTTCAACCAACAGAGGCCACCACAGGAACATCTGGTTACATCGAGTAATGGCGGTTCAGTGAGTAACTGAAGATGGGAAATTTTCTCCCGAAATGCATCTTACTTTTATGTAAGTAAGTATAGTTTAGTGTAAAAAATGAATACCTAAGTTTAGGATAAGCTTGTTCATGTCAACACCAGCTCCAGTTAAAAATGAAGTGATGGAGTCTGCCATATTGCACTCAGATCATTAAGTGGTGTAAATCCTAGAAACTGGTGAAATAATATCAGCAGTGCTTCTGTTATCCACAAACTGTACTCCTGTAGACAGTTGCGATTTTCCTGTTATGTCTAATGACTCGTCAGCTAGCTCTGAAAATGCATTACCTTCATTGAGTTATGAATTCAATGTCTTCAGAACAATTTACCACAGAGTGTTATCAATTCATTTTGAATTTGGACTAGTATATTTAGTATTTCTTCTACAAGTATCACAATGACCTTTTTAGATGAATTCCTCAGCATTGACTCCAATAGATCATAAAAAATACCAAAAGATTGATTTCTTACTGTGAAGAGGTAAATCCTGAATTCCACCTCTAAGAAGTTGCTGAACTTATTTACATCCTCACAATTTCTTATGCTTACATGCTGATCATCGAAATGGTTATTTTTAGTAAAAGCACACATTATAAATGCACCTTGAATGCCACAATACATTTTTGGTTAAAAATCATGCATGTTGAGACAAAACACCTTTCTATTTAGTACATCAACCAAGATGAGTATCCAGTAAGTCATTGATGATATCAAAATACCAATTTCCTACTGCTATGCCTGATTTGAAGTCAAATGTTGTGGAAGGCACCCAAGTACTGTTAATAAGTTCATACATTTAATTTTTTTTTTTATTGGCTTACTGCTGTTTAAATAACACCCCACATTCAGAAACATATCCACCGCTACCTGCAGAGTAATTTTTATCCTTGTTAATTGATTTTTATGAGCATACTGTTCCTTTTTCTGGTACTGCATTAACACAACTGGGTCATCTTTAGTTGTTGTGGCTGTAGCACTAGAAACCAGCAAAGTTTAGTCTTTACATTTCTTCTTTATTTTAAAAAATGTCCTAATATGCATGGTGTTGGTCATGGGACATATAAATGAAGCATTTTAACAATATCACAGCTTAATTTGTGATCCTCCACACAAGACAAATGTGTTTTAAAACTGAACAGAATTAACAAGGAAATAGTGATTAAGGCCTCGGCAAAGTTAAACTGCTATCTGATACAATTGGATCAAATGTTGGGCTGGTTTTGCATTGTTATCTTGTTTATGAGTTGGCAAAAAACATTTCTTGATAAAAAAAAAAAAAAGCTTCCTGTGACCGCAGCTGTTACTTTCTGCTACTTCAGCATCTAGGTATTGATGCAGAGGAAGTTGACTCTCATTGC
Source organism: Metallyticus violacea (assembly GCA_030762175.1). Lineage (NCBI taxonomy): Eukaryota > Metazoa > Arthropoda > Insecta > Mantodea > Metallyticidae > Metallyticus > Metallyticus violacea. The sequence goes on from CM060836.1 coordinate 38,251,076, forward strand.
CTGATTTTTATTTTAAACTGTTTACAATAAACAACCATGAAACTGACAAACAGAGTGTATGTGTTAGATATAGCAAAACCCATGAAAGATATCATGAACCACTAAATTGCAAAATGCAATGTCACTTTCTAATAAAATTTCTCTTTGGAAGTCCAGAAGATTGTAGTAAGCATTTTAAATTCATTCATTCACTCAATAATTCATATATTTAACTGTCTAAAACTTAAGTTCCTCATTGTTGATTTTAAAAAGGGAAGGAAAGCTTTAAGTTAATTGTAAACCACAACTAATTACTGTTGTAATTTCCAACTATGCTAGATACTCATCTTTATTATGGATTTAACATAACTTGCTTATAACTGAGACCATTGTATGATTGAAGTTAATACCTTTCTTAGTTGCTTTGATAGAATAATGTGTAAAATGTCACAAACTTGATGCCTCATTGCTGATGCATTTTTATATTAACAGATTACATTTATGTAAGCACCAAGTGTATTGGTGGAATATTGCAAGTAGAAAGAGCATAACCAAGCCAAAAGCAATAGCTGTGAAGCTCATGATGAAAAAATTATAATTAGAAATCACAGACCTAAGAAAAGAAACATCGAGCCATTGTGTTAAAAAATTAACTTATATATGAAATTACATGTTATGAAATAGTTCAAATATGGCAATGATGATGAAGACAACAATGAAGATGATCATAATAATAACAGTAACAACAGTAAAAATGCACAGCTGCTCATGTAATGATGGCCTACCATGTTAATGCTCAGAATTTCCAAGAGGTTATTTGTCCCCCGTGCTTTTCTCTGCCAGTGCCAATGCTTTCAAATAAATGCTGTGAATGCATTTATTTTCAAGCAATTCTCACATCATCTTACAGTCAGTGTAAATTGCTCTTTTTGTATTCTTACTACTTTGTGGAAGATTGTAATAGCTTTAGGGACTTAAAAATTATGATTTGTTCAGCTTGGTTGTTGTAAGAACTATTATTTAATATATATTTATAGGTTTTTATTCATGTTTTTTATAGGATTATGGCCATATAATCACTTGAATAATAAGTTAGCAGCTTTTATTATAAACATCTTATTAATTGGAACTTTGACTTTGACCCATATTTTGCAGCCATCTGTGAACATCTGTATGTACACAGATGCATGTGTGTGTCAGAGAGAGAAGAAGAGAAAGGGATAATGAGGGAACACTCTTAAGGAAATGGGTAGAATTTTTGAGGGGCAGAAGTAACATTTTCAAAATGGCAACAAAGATACAGAGACCTGAAATAATGTTCTGATGTTGGAAAAGTTTATTAGAATAAAGATATAAATAATGCTGTGGGTGTGCAATATTTTTGTTCAAAGACTGTGTGTTCTAGAATTCACTTCATCATGAATGATTGAAACAAAAATGAGAACACTCTCATTCTCAACTGATGCATTCATTGAATTTATTTTATAATTCTTTATTTATTTTGCGTATAAAAAGCAGTTAAAGTCATAGTTAGTAGCATTCAATTGTTTAATTTAAGTGTTTGGTTTGCCTCAATCATACTATTATTTCACAAAAATGAGTACAGTCTCATTCTCAACTGATGCATTCATTGAATTTATTTTACAATTCTTTATTTATTTTGCATATAAAAAGCAGTTAAAGTCATAGTAGCATTTAATTGTTTAATTTAAGTGTTTAGTTTGCCTCAATCATACTATTATTTCATTTATACTTTAATATGTTTGTCTCTTCAGTGAGTTTAATGCCACATGGCCAGCTGAGCTGGTAAGATTCCAAACTATAGTTTGAATGATCTGGAGTTCTAGTCAGATAGAGGCAAGGAGACCTGTTTTATTCATTGGTATCCTGCTTGGCCCAGCTTTATCCAGCCTGCTAACTGAAAGTATATCTGGAGATTTCCTTTCATGTTAATTCTATGCAAAGTGAAGGCAACCAAAGCACAGCATTAACTACACTATCTTGTTATGTTGTCAAGAAACCAAGATTTATTTTTAATAGTGTTTAACATCTGTTTTTACTGATTAGGCATCACAGACAGTGGACACTGATGATACATGAAATGAAATGATAAATTGGGAAAAGATTTTTTTTAAGGAAGGAAGCATTCCAGGTCTAAGTTTAGGGTACCTCCCTGGGATTTGCCATTTATGAGGACCAAGGTAAACAAGGGAAAAACCTTAGTCAGGGAGGACAGTCCTGACAGGAATTGAACCCCAGGCCCACTGTTCCTGAGTTTGCATCTTAATGACCTTGGCCACCCTGGCTGTAAGAAGAAACCAAAATGCCTTACTAATCTTGATTTTTCTGCACCTTAAGGAGGAGGATTACCAATCCATTCATCCAGCCGCCCATCCATCCACACTGGTACACAAATTCAGAGAAAATATTTCACTTTTTATACCATTAGTGTTTATTAGAAATATTTTTCTAAGCATATATTTTGGTTTATATAGTCAGCACAAAAATCATAATAAATGCTTGTCTCTCTGTTTGTAGGGTGAGATAATACGGACAAAGAGCACAGAAACTTTACCTCTACCATTGATTCTCTCTGGAACAGTTGTTACATTCCTGTGGTTACTCTATGGAATTATTATTAAAAATATATTCTTACAGGTTAGTGTCACATCTGTATTTTTAATTTAAAAGTGGTTATTATTGCTTTTATATATAGGGTGTACACAAATAATTATCATTGTTTTAAACTTTATTTTTTCTCTTGTATATACAATATAATTTTGAATCATAACCTCAAATTGAACAAAAACTGTGGAAGTTACAAACACAAATTACAAGTGTTCAATATGGGATCCATTTTTGTGACACAGCATGCATCCAACTGGTTGTCCATTTCTTGCCCCACTGACATTAGCATGTCTGGTGTAACTGATCCAACTGCTGCAATAATTCTCTGTCTCAACTCAGATCTGCAGGTAGCAATGGCACATACACAATCTTTTAAGTACCTCCACAAGAAAAGGTCACAGGGGGTCAGATTGGGAAGACCTCGGAGGCCAACGAAAAAAGCTAAATCACCCAGACCATGATGACCAATCCACAATGGGAAGATTTTGCATTTAACCATTCCCCCCACATCATTTATGAAGTAAGGGGAGTGCCATCTTGTTTTTTGTTGATCTAGTGACTTGTAGTTTGGGAAACAGCCAATTCTGGAACATATCTAGGTAGATAAATCCAGTAACTTTTTTTTTTTTTTCAAGAAAAAAAAAAGAGCCCATACACTTGTTGGTGAAATATCACACAGAAAATGTTCAATTTTGGTGAATCCCATTCATGCTCTATAATTTCCTGTGGATTCTCCAACCTCCAAATACAAACATGTCTGTTTCCTTTTCCATTAATATGAAATGTGTACTTATCACTGAAAATTACATGATCAAGGAATTTATCATCTTCCTGTTCCAACATTTCTGTGCAGCAGTTTTTATAAACAGCATTATCTTCAAGATATAGGTCCTGTAGCATTGCAGACGACATAGTCTCTATTGGAGATGTTTTCTAAACAACTTGCACGCTGTCATTGTAGGAATTGCTAATTCTTAACTCACCAGCCACACAGATATTTTAGGACTGTGTGCAAAAGTCATTTTGACTCTCTCCACATTCTCATCTGACATGCAAATGTCCACGCTTTTTCCTTTAGAGAGACACCCTGTTGTTTGGATCTGATTGTACTCCCTATGAATATTGTTTCTAGAAGGGCCATTAAGACCAAATCTTCACCTATATGCCAGCTGAATTGTAAGCAATGAATTATGTTTTGCAAATTCCAAGACACAAAAAACATTTTGGGCGTGAGTTACCATGTTTTGCTTATTTTGTTACCATAGCTATAAAACAAACCAAAATCTGTGCATGTACAATGGAAACTTCCACAATTACTCTTCAATTTAAGTTATGATTCAAAATTATATTGCATACCATACCACAAGAAAAAATTTAAATTTAAAACCACTATGATCATTTGTGTACATCTATATATACAAGGTGTGAACATATATGATGTGGAAAGGAAAATTCAGATCACACCCAGGTGTATATATATATATATATATATTATTTGTATTTATATATTGAGTTCATTAATTGATTACTCCTTCTGCATTAAGTTAATTAATTATTTAGTTAATTTCACATTTGTGCAAAACCTAGCATGAGAGCATGTAATGATGGTTCTGGTTTATGCATGCACTTTATCTGTGGTTACCAAAATCACCTATCTTCACTTCTTAGCAACTTCTTCCCTTCTCTCCTCTTCTGCAGTTTAAATTTATATTTATTGCTGGTTGAAATGAATGATTAGTGTGTAAAAATTAACTATTTACAGCTTCACTTTGATACATAACTGTTTCATTATATATTTTATACATTTAAATAAACAATAGAAAGCTCGCATATTAAAGTTTCTTCTCACATTATTTATGCGTGATTAATCATATAATCCAGCTATTGCTGTTTCATTTTTCTTAATAAATTTGTTCTTGGTTTTCATATCCCGTTTTGTTCTTCATATTTGGTCTATTTCTAAAGGTCTTTCAATTTGAGAGAGAAATATCTGTCTATAAAATCATATAATGTAAAAGATACTGGAAAAAATGTCTAATCGTATAAATATTTGGTAACAGTAAATTACCCTTAGAGGGTTGTAAGAGGTAGATTTGATGTTAAATAGGTGGGGTCCTGTGATTATTTAAAGGAATAATTTAAGCCAAAAAACTGATACAATTGTTCAGAACAGCAGTTCTCCAACTTTTCCTTAACCATAACCTCCGTATAAAGATATCTTTTTGTCAAAATTTTTTAAAAATTGTAAATCTTTAAAAAAAAATTTTTTTCATATGGAACTAACACAGTGAAGCTCATGTGAATTGAATCTGTCGTCTTAACACTCTTCATGCTTCACTAACCTTAAAAATATACGGAACCGGTTTCAAAGATATGTTATCTCCATCTTCGGCCGTGGACGACTGGTGTGAAAGGTTGTTGTATAGTATCAGAAGCAATATTCCGCTCTGGTGAAACTTTTATAAACTTAAAATTTATATTTTCTTCTTTCGGAATGTCAAAATTCATCAAATGATCCTTATGTTTGTAGATGTAAATCTTTTCCCAAATATCCAATTCTGCTGGTCCCTATACAGCTCTCAATAATTCAACCTTTTTCTTTATATCATGATTTTCGGTCCAAAAGTGATATGCCAACGCTGATTTTTTCTATTTGTTTGTATTTTAAATTCCTCATATGTTCTTTAAGACGTATCCCCACATTCCTCTTGGTTTTTCCTATGTAGATCTTATCACATTCAGCACATGAAATCTTGTAAATTCCTGATTTTTTCTCCTTTGGAGTATTATCTGTAGTATTGTCTTTCAAAAGGTTGTTTAGACTAAATTTATTAGTGGGAGCCAATTTTATATTAACATCTTTAAATATTTTTTGAAATTTAGACATCACTGTTGGGTTATATGTGAATTTTTTAAAGGACATTTTTTCTTTAACTGTTGATAATGTAGTGAATTTTCAATTCTTTTCTTCTTCTGGAATTTTTTAATCTTATTACATATTAAGTCTTCATTATCTTTTTGTGTTGAAAATACTAAATTTGTATCATGCATTTCTTTTAAAGTGGTTCATCACTGGTTTAAAAAATTGTGAGATATAAATACACAAATGCAAAATTTTTCAACATTTGCCTTTTATTGGCACAGTAGTAATAATCCTTACAATAATATTACATTCAATAAACTATAATAATAACTAGCAATATATGATTGCACAAAATTAATTCATTAATTATATGAATGAATGAGAGGGATGATAATGGATTTCATATACAAGCTGATATTAAAAATAATTAAATATGCTCACATTAATACAGTTTTTGAATACCCTTGATTTTCAATATTTAGTGGAAAACTTTTTTCAAAATAGATTAATATTTATTCATAAAAATATATTGAATAGAAATAAACAATACATTCTAGATTTTGCTTTCTTCAAAGTAACTTCTCCTTATTTGGTATATTCCAAGAACTCTATCAAGTTTGTCAGAGTTTATTTCAGAATATCCGTTCATTCCTTTGACGTATTGGCTCCATAATGCATTGCATTAGTGAAGTATTTCTTTCTAAGCTGTCTGTCCAAATAATCCCAAAAAAGTTGCAGTCTTTGAAGGAACAATAGGGTCCATGCCAAATTGACCAATGAAACATTAATTTTAGAACATGATGGCATGGATTTTGTTAATTTTTTATATACTTGTATCTTACCATAAGATAAGTAAGTTATTATTTTGTTTTAATTTCAGCTATCTTTTTAATTATATACATTTTTTAAAATGAAAAAAAGCTGCATAATTTGCTGTCACATACTTAAATGTTGTTTGTTTGAAAACTATAAGAGGTACATGAGACAGGTGTCATTTTAAAGCTTATAATTAGGGTTTTCACATAATATATCATAACATGACACAATTTTTTTCAAAATTCACTGCTTTGCAAAGTTTTTAATTTTTAATTTTCAGAGAAATGGAATTTTTAACTTTCCTTAAAAAATTATACATAAAGGTACAGGCTTTCTAGATACTCAATCAAAATTCCAAGGTGGTATCTCAATGGCATTGTAATAAACTTAAATGTTCTTCTCTCCAATGACAAGGAATAAAATGCTTCAAGTTTATTTGTATACCATTTCTGTAGATAAAAGTTATGTAGTGAACTTTAAATGAATTTAACGCAGTTATAATTTGATTTATTACATATGAGGTTGGAGGGAGATAAAAAGAGATGTGGAGTGGGAGTATCATGTTCTTTGACATTAAACAAGCTTAGATATTACTTACTTCTTAGCTTAGATATGTTTCTAACTGCAATGATCATGTGCTCTTCCTCTCGTCTATCCTCACAGCTCAGTTGAGAACTGTTCCTCTTTGTGTACACTTCAATTTGTTTGAATAGTATGTATTTAGTACAGCTGTGTGGATTTTTCCTTAGTTTTCTATGATATTGGGCAGAACTGAGGGCCATTATATTACAAAATAGTGTAATACAAAATATTTTTGTCATAAGTGAGGCTTCTTTGTGAAGTTTAATTAATCAGGTTTGTCATAAGATTTGTTTCTTTTTAAATATAGAGGATAATAAGTGGTCAATAACCTGTTGCAACCCTTTTTAAAAAAAGGGAGGAAACATTGGGTTAGTAAAGACTCCTAGTTTTGTTCCACTTACTTGGAACAAAACTAGTGAAATTTGAGCGATTTCCTCATAAATAATTTGTTATATGACCCTATAATAAATTTTTGGTATATTACAAATTAAGATTACCAGGAAGTCGAGAGAATTTTACAAGTGTCATTTGACGAAACAGCTGCTGTTGCTGGAATTCATCAGTTTCATACCTTTCTTCCAGTGCCAACTGAAAATTAGCAACTAAAGCATATTCAGCTTCCTAAGAAATTTATTACATAATATTAAAATCATTTCCAGAGTTCAAGATGTAATTTTGACAACATAACTTGTTTTGTGGTGTGATTATATTTATTTATTTATTTTTTTTTTTTTGCATTTCACTCATACCTATCCCCAAAGATGCCAGATTAACGTCATAGGTGATTCGATTATCTTCTTTAATCATATCTTCGATATATGTGTTACTGATCCTTTTAGTAGGCTGTCCCACTTGGCAATTGCCGGTGATGTGTGCCTGTGACACTATAAGGTAGATGTTATGTATTCTCTCAATGGATGTTTGAACATGAAGTTAAAATATCATTCTCACATCCAATTGGACCAGTACATCCTTCTCTTACCGTAAGAAACCAGATGTTCTCGCCTTGCCAAAAAATTTCATTCTTTGCAAGTCCATACCTTGGTGACCTCAGCCATTGTGTTGACTCAAAAACAGATGAAATAAATCTAGGACTATATGTATGTTAGGAAAAGCCAAATGACTGAAAGAGAGTACAAATACATAAGTTAAATTTGTCAACAGTTTCAATTATGTTGAATTTTGGACTCAAGTTCAAGTTTTCCACGATAAGGCTGTTTCATGCTGAGGGGAAATAACTGGACAAAGGGGATCCAATTAATTTTAAACATTATTAAGAGTTTCTAATTTTTATCTATGTTAATGTTACTTTTAGTTTAAAATAGATTTGTTTTCACCATTATTTAAAAGAGATAAAGCGAAAGAAAAAACAAAAAACATGCATCGTTTTTGCTATTAGACATATGTTTAAAAAATAAAGCATTTTGTTATTCAAAAGTATATTTATTTATACAGAATGTCCCAATGAGCGGGCTGATCTGAGAATGGATTGTCTTTTACAATCCTCAACAAATAAATGTATTTAAGGAAACAAACATCTTGCCAGTCTCTGCTTCGCTTACAAAATTAATCAATAATTATGTATACCTAGAAGTCTTTTCCCTTGGGACTGGTGCAATATGCCAGCAACCTATCCATTTTTCAAAATAATCTGTTAAGTCCTCTTTAAGGATGTTACAGATTCTATGGAAAAGCTTACCTTGTTTTGTAGGAGTGTTTATTTTTCTTGTATCTAATAGTGGAGTTTGTACAAGGGGATCATTTTCATATTATTTTGATAGCTCTTTTTTTGCATAATTTTTCAAGAAATAAGTTTTAATTTTAGAAGTCTCTGGGAGGTGATTTAGGACCATGGACAAGGCTGCAGCCATTTTCTTCTTTTTGTATTCTTCAACAGGTACTGATAAAGAAATATGATTTATCACTTCTCATTTAATGCCTGGCCTTGGAGAACATAGCACCATCGAAAACAAGAGGCAGAGAAAAAAAAGAAAGGATAGGTCTTGGTCTTCCTCTAATTCCATGCCTTCTTTGATCTTGGAAACTCAAGCAGTTGCCATAGAAAAGATTAAATCATAATTGTAAATGCATGACATCAGTTCATTGTGGGTTTTTATTTTTTAATGAAAATACATCACAGTTTTGTCCTATTTCACCATGAAATATATTCTCCTGTTGTGATAGGAGCTGCAGAACAAATTTTGGAGTGACATTGTTGAATACTTTTTCACAACTGTTTTTACTGCTGAGGCATCACAAATGGTGGAAAATGATCATATGTGAGATGAAATGATAAATGGGGAAAGGATTTTTTTTTTAAGGACGGTAACGTAGCAAGCCTAAGTTTAGTCTACCTCCCTGGCATTTGCCATTCATGAGGAATGAGGAAAACCTGGAAAAAACCTCAATCAGGGAGGATGGCCCTGGCAGGGATCAAAACCCCAGACCTCCCACTCACTAGTCCATGCCTTAATGACTTCAGTCACCTGTGGCAGGTTGGAGTGACATGGTGCATGTCTGGATCCTATGTCAAAATCTCAAAAACTGTAGACCATGAAATTTCCAAGTTTCTTTGTACATTCTTACACTATTGATCACAGATTTTAATTTATTACAGATTACACACATTCAATTTTCAGATATTTTGCTTTTTAAAAACTTTCCAGGATATGTGTGGTTTTAAATACTGGGAATTTTCACAGTAAAATATAGTATAATTTCACAAATTTTTATGACGAAATCACTCATATGCCACTACTTTTGTTCCACTTTTGAAGGCTGTTGCGTTCTTCATCAGCATGGTTCCACTGTCAGCTTCCCAATGCAATATTAAGATGTTGCTCTGTAGATTTTACAAATTTAGTGATGAGATTACTTTTATTTGGAAGATCAAAATTAACTAAATTTTGTTTATGAACTTAACTCTTGGAGCTATTAACAGTGAAGTAGTAAAATAATGTTGGTATAAAGTTGGTTTGGTGACGCATACTTTAATTACTTGCTTTTTTAATAGGTCCTGTTTCAGGAACATTCGCTCCCCTCATCAGCAGAAGATCAATTGGTAGAAGTGTGCTCTGTAGGCAGTCAGAAAAATTGATTAAATATATAGTCTTCTGTTGGTGATGGGAGTGAAGGTTTCTGAAACATGTTCAATTAAAAAAAAAACTAGTAATTGAAGTATAAGTGTCACCAAACCAACTCTGTATCAACATTAAATTTTCTTTATTTTAGTTTTTTAATATATTTTCCCATATTGTTAATTCTATGAGTTTTTGAAGAGCTTTTAAGTTTTTGTTCATTTTGAATTCATCCTTTTTTTTTTTTTTTTTTTTTTTGCCAGAAATGGTATGCTATTGCTGATTTCTTCATGTGAGAAGTAATAGAACAATATCTAAACCTCACCAAAATTGGCATTAATCAAACCTACTTCACATTCAGAGACTATGTCTATATACAAAAGAAAGTGGGGAATACACACTCACCATTCTTGGCAGATAGTACATGAGTTTCCTAGAAACAAAATTAGCTGCATATCTCTCTCTCACTCACACATTAGAGCCATTATTTTTTTTTTTTTTTTATTTGTTTATTTATGGATTTATGGATCCTCTTTAGCATCTTAGGTCATCAGCATCTCATTCAATTCAGGGCGTGAAACAGCCAAAAATTTTGCTCAGAGGCCTCTTCTTTCAGACTTGAGGTTCTTTTTCTTGCCATAAATCTATGAAACAGGACCCATGGCTTTACTTCCCTTCCAAAGGAAGCCATACTTAGGATTTTTACATCCGAAAAAAATCCATTGATCTGGCTGGGTTTTGAAGGCAAGTATGGTTACCATTACACCACCAGGACCGTAGGTACCATTATGTAGATGTCTTTGCAGTAGTAAATGATAAATGGAAAGAGGAATGCAATATAACTACTCAACCTACAAGACAGCATAGTTAAATTCACAGTGGAAATGGAAAACAATCTTCTTTCCTTCCCAGATATAAAAATTATATATATATAAAAAAACAGTATACTGCAATTTTGCTTATTCAGAAAAAATATCCCTGCTAAAATTAACATCAAAATCAACAACCATAGCCTAAAACAAATAAACTTGTAATAATCAATAGCCTTGCATTCATATTAACAAACCTACCAATAAGCAAGATAGAATACGAATCCGAGTATCACAAAATCATAGATATTGCACAGAAAAATGACTACATAATAGATCTGGTCAACAAGAAAATAGAAAAATTCAAAAAACAAAAGACATCACACTAAAATGCTGCAAAGGAAATCATATGTACAATAAATTCATATTCCATCTATGGGCACAGCAAAAATTCCAGAAGATTTTTAAAGATGCAAACATTATTTTGGCTCCAGTAAGCAGATGTAATTTAAAAAAACTGCCTAAAAATCAACACAATAGACAAAATTCTGCCAGGAAACAATCGAACATTTACAAAATCAGTTGCAGACAACAATATGGAAAATAAAAAAGGAAAAGAAAAAAGAAAAACATTATCCTACAGTTTAAGGAACACATGAGAAATGTAAAATATAAACACATTAAAAAATTAGCAATAGCATTACCATTTCTGGCACAAAGAAAGAAAGAAAAAAAGGAAAAAGGAAAGGAAGAAAAAAAAGAGCCAGAACTCTTAGAATTAAGAGTATGGTAGTTAACTTTGATCTTTCAAACAACAGTAACCTCATCACTAAATTCATAAAATCTATAGAGCGACACCTTAATGCCATGCTGGAAAGCTGTTAGTGAAACCATGCTAATGAAGGCAGCAGCCTTCAAAACATGTTCAAGTAAGTGAAACAAAATTATTGAAATTTAAGTAATTTCCTCATAAAAAATCTCAAAATTATTCCAGAACATGATTTGCTTTCAACAGAGTCCCGCACTCTTTGAAACATGGACACCACAATTTTAACTGTGCTTTATTCATTGCATCATTCTAGTTATCTTAATATATCATATATATCATTAATATCAATCCTTCAACTTCTTTATGATAATTTATCTTATTCAGAAGCAAAGTTTATTCAGATCTACACCCTCTATAGTTGCACTAAGTAAAATCTCACTCAAAAACATCTCATTAAAGACTGAGTAGTTCTACAGGAAAATAAATGTTCAACAAGTTCCTTCTGTCAAGTTATTAATATAATCCAATGTAGTATACTTGCCAGAGAGAATGAAAGAAAATGAAATTAAGTCTTTTATTTATGTTAAGTAATAATTATTTATACTTCATAAGGGTTATAACATTGCCTAATGAAACCTTGAAAATGAATTGATTGTAAACAAGTATTTAATATAAACATAAGATGAATGCAAATAATATTTTTTAATTGTTTCCTGTAGGAAGTCATACTTGTCAAACATTCATGCGACATTCAAAGACAATGCCACAACACAGTTTCATATTAACCTCAACTGATGTATTCACATTTCTTACACTATACTCCATTCACTTACATAAAAGTAAGATGCGTTTCGGGAGAATCTCTCCCATCTTCAGTTGCTCACTGAACCTCCGCTACTCGAAACTATGGCTGGACAAATGGATGTTTCTGTGGTGGCCTCTGTTGGTTGAAGTAGGAAGTCACTGAGCTCATCAGTTTCATATGATGGGTGCTATCCATAGTTCTTTGGATTCTTTTCTAATTGTCAGTTGAAATGTAAGAAGCTCAATTTAAATTCAAAATAAAATTATCCAAGTTCTGTTCTTTCAGAAAGAAACTAAATTAGATACCTTTCACTATAATTAAAGTGTATCATATAGTTACAAGATGTAGTTACTAGAAGTAGTAAAGTAAAGCAATAAAGAAAGAAGCTCATTGGATATATTTCATTATATTTAAAATGTATCATTAAATATAAAGGTATAGTTAGTAGAAGTAGTAAAAATCAAAGTCAAAGAAAAGCTGGTACTATTTAACCCTTTTGGTTTTTCTTCTGGTTTGATATTTGTTAAATATCACTAGTTTATTTCAGGAAATTGTGTTAAGCATGAAATGTTAAAATACAATGATTTTTTAAAGTGATAATTATACTCACCATAAAAAAAAAACAGTAATATGTAAGCTTATAATTTTAACATTCTCATGCAGTAACTAGAACAATGGTTTTTACTTCTAATTATTAAATATTTTCATATATCTTAATACCTTACAGTTCATTCTGCACTTTTTTTATTTTCTTTCTTTCCTTGTCATTTCAGTTTCAGAATGTAATAGGCTTCACCCTCTGTGCACTTCAGTTATCTTTATTTGTCATCTACCCAAGAAAACCTGTTAAGGAAAAGAAGGACAACTAACAGCTCTTTTATTTTACATGCACCCTTAGACAATAAACTATTTTAATGTACATGTTGTTAGACATAGGTCATAATGAATAAAAATGCAATATTATTGTTGTTAACTTTTCACAAGGCCTAATTTTAAAAACTATTTAAAACCATAAACATATATTTTCAACATAATATTGTTTTATTTTTATTACAAAGACATATTTTTCAAATTGAAATTTAATTTTCAACATTGTAATATTTGTTATTTGTTGTGTAAGAAAAAACTTTAGACGTGTTTATTTATAGGGGCTCCATATGCTGTAATAATAGCATTTGTAATCAAGTTCAATATTGTATGAAAGCAGGAATTAAGTTTTTGTATAACAATTGAAAACAAAATGGAGATAGTAATAATACTTAATATGAATTGTAGCTCACATGCCATACCAATATACATCAAGTTTGAAAATGGGATTAAATATTATATGTTCACATAGATGATCATTTAATTCAATTGGGTTAATATAGGTAGTGCATACATTTTGTCATTCAAGAGAAATATAAATGCTTCTACAAGGAGCTTTCTGCTGTTATTTGCTCATATTTTGAGTATTGCCTTAATAAAGCAATAAGGATATACAGTTGCTTTCATATATTCTATCATTTGTGTAATTAGATAAGGTTTTGCCACAGTATTTCAATAACTAGTCATTCCAGAAAATCAATTCCTGTTAAGTCTTGAGTTCTGCCATATATACAAAAGTATGGACTGCAAATGTGCTGGCAAGTCTTAATATATTCTTTCGCATAAACATTGTAAATTAGCCATATATATTCATGACTAATATGGAGAACAGTGCACAGACTTATTTGTGAGAAAAACAAGCATAATTTCCAATAACACATTGTCAATGGCTTGATCTGTTATTTGCATTTTTATATATATATATAATAACAATAATTAGAAAAGCAGAAAAGGACAAAACACTAACAAAAAGTTGCAGATTATTAATTGCTATAATTCTTACTGCTTGAAGTCTTCTTGCCATAGAAGAATTCAAGTATTTTAAAATATGGCGATTACTAATCTGTGACTTTTTCTTAGTGTTTTATTCTTTTCTGCTTTTCTAATTATTGTTATTTTCGTTACATTGTTAATAGTGTTACATTATTTTTGATTTATATTTTGTGTGTGTATATATATATAACAATTTCATATTCATCATGTTTTGTGCCTCTAAGAATAAATTAAACTTTAAACTTTTATGATTTTTCTGCAAGTTTTTAGTTATTCAAATGCTGAAAATGTTATCCACAGACTTGTACACTTATTGGTATATGCTGCATGAAATTTTATTTTTATTTTAAGTACATCATTGTTTAAGCTATGAAAGAAAATAAATTTGCTTTAGTTGACTCTGAAGCAGGACTTTGTAAAGCACTTGAAAGATTGTTATTCTTCACTAGCTACTCTGACTACCATTATCACCACCATTTAGCATAATGCCATTTGCTGAAAGATATATGACCAGAAAATGTATAATGCAGCTGTCCCCTGCCAGCAATGTATATAACTCCAATGTTAATAATATGAATAAGTTTGCATTAGATATTGTTCATCATCATGTCATCTCCTGCTGGGACTGTCCTCCCTGACAGAGATTTTTTTTAAGTTTCCTCAAATCCCCATCATTATTAAATGCCCAGGAGGTATGCTAAACTTAAACCTGGAATTCCTTTCCTAATTCTACATTTCATCTACTGTGATGCCATGGTAGTAAAAACAGGCATTAAACTGTATTTTAAACAAATCATCTCATCAGATTATCTCTAGGAATGCACACATAAAGCAAATCTGTGAGACACTCAGAGATACCTAGCTTCTATATTGTAAAGGGGTGTAGGAGTAGAATTGTGAGTTGGGCATTCTTAACATGCATATCTTGAAAACGAATAGCATAATTGCTCTTCCATTTAATTAGTAATATAATATTAAATAGATATATTGTAAAGTTTTAGGTAGCATAAAACTCCCAAAACCATTACAATTTTAAAAAAACTATGAAAATTTGAGAGTTATTTAATTTTATCATGTGTTTTTTACATGTTTATTTTGCATTATAAATTACAGAGTTATCAAGGATTATTATAATCAAACATAAAATGTATCAAAAGTGACGTATTGTAACTCAGATGAGTTTACATACTGATACAAAAGTATTCTCAGTACAAAAACGATACAAAAGTATACACAATTCTCATTCTGCTCCTTCCAGCTTATCTTCATCTTTTGAGTCGGTCCTGGTGGTGTAGTGATTACCATACTTGCCTCCTAAACCCAAGATCGCGGGTTCAAACCCGGCCAAGATCGATGGATTTTTTGGGCATAAAAATCCTAAGTATGGCTTCCTTCGGAAGGGAAGTAAAGCCATGGGTCCCTTGTAGTACATGTCATAAGAATCTCAAGCCTGAAAGAAAGGCCTCTGAGCAAAATTAGTCAGCCATTTCACGCCCTGAGTTGAATGGGATGCTGATGACCTGAGGTGTTAAAGAGCATCCATAAATAAATCAATTAAAAAAATCATCTTTTGAACTAGATAATCCAAATATTATTTTTCTTTGAAAGTATTCTATACTCAGAGTGGTATCGATTGGGAATTACTCATTTTCCACACCAGTGTTTAATCTTTATATTATTGGAATGAAATAAGAGTGGTTTGAGTAATGTTCTAAGTTGACAACTCTCTTTTTGTGTAATGGTGAAGTGACTCCTGTGAAAATAAAAAGTTGTGAAAATATCAGCAATATTATTTTCTTTGCATAGATGCACTTTGAATTTGTAATAAATGTTCTGCGAATTGTCTTCCTTAATTCTATGAATTTAGCAAAACTGACTCTTGATGTACTTTCCAATTTTGAAAGGAAGTGCGAGATAAACATCAACATTGTATAGTCTAATGAACTTCTACTGTTTATGTGATGATAGCTGGCCACTCTGATGAATCCCCTTTAGTTTTCTTTTTGTAGTTTAACTTGATACATGAATGTATAGAATTAGTGAGCATTTAGATAAGGCCTGGGAAAGATAATAGTTTAGTTTTAAAGATACAATGTGTACACTTTTTGTAGGAAGTAATACTACAGCCCAAATTTGCCTTTTTTTGTTCTGAGCAGAGTAGCTGTCACTACAGGACCACATCATGAACTATGTCCCTATTTTCAACCACACAAAGGCTAATAAAGACAAAGGACATTGTAAATATCACTTGACCCTCTTTTTCCATCACTTTTGCTTAAAGTAATAGAAAACATCTCATGTCCCACTTACATAAATGGTCATTATATACAGCATATTCTCTACTGTAATAGAATAGCATGCTCTTTTCTTCTTAATGTTAAAGGAAACACACAAAACATAACTTATTGGTTTTTGCACGAGTTTGGTCCTCTATAAAGATTGTCTTCCTAAATGTTGTTTCTTTTAAATGCAGCTGGTAACTAATATCTTGTACATCACTGTGGTTTTTGAAACTTTCACTTTTATGTACTTGATTTTCAATGTGTTTCAGTATTAAATTCTGCATTAAAATCTCTTTTAATATATGTGCTATAAAAGGAGTAATATTCTTAACTTTGCAAAAGATGACACACATTAATTAGATTTTAAACTCTGCTGACAAATAAAATCTATCTGAACAATACAGCTTTAATGAAACGATGCAGCTGATAGACCTTTCTTGAACTTCTGTATCTATATTTTCTTTCTCTTTTTGAACAGTGGCTTTTTTTTTTACTTCTCATATTTTGTTTTGGTGGCATCCATATAGTATTTGTTATTTCAAATGTCTATTGCAATAATCTTTGACTGATGTCAAGAGTTTTTAGAATATTGACACATGTTTATTCTCCTGTTTATTATGGTCAAATGGTAGGGTTCCCAGATACATTGCAAAACAATATGGGACACTTATGATAAAAGTTTAGTATGCACGTTCACTAAATATGGCAGTTTTAGAAATTATTCTAATTTTGAACGTGTGCGCATAATAAAATTTAATATGTACACATTTTACTTAGTATTATAGATACAAAATGAATTATTAATACTGTAATGTTCTTCTCATTTTTCTGTTACTATTGGAGCAAGTTACTAAAATGGTGATGGCAAAGCATACCATTTGTACGATTTACAGCTGAACCAATATCAAGCACAACATGCCCTTAAATGTTAATGCATGTTTGCACCGTTCTAACAAACTTATCATTGTTGTAGTGTTGCCTCAAGAAAATAATCCATCTACAGATTCCTAAAAGGGTGGAGAGCAATTTTTTGTAATAGAATGGAAATTGTAACTCGTTCATTTTATTTTTAAGTCTAAAATCTAAAATGTGAGGCAAATAGATGTCTCAAAAGAATTTTCTAAAGACAATTGTTCTGACAATTCTCTGTGAGCAAGGATCAGTTGTAGCTTTTCTTCTGGTATGATTTTCATGTTTTTACTTATATCATATGCAAGTAAACAAAGTTATGGGGAGAACAGATATGCCAACCAAAATGGAAGAATTTGGATGGGAAATGTTAATTAGAAAGATTTTAACTGTAAAAGGAGAGAAGAATATAAAAATGATAGGGAACAATTTGGGAAAAATTGGAGAGAAATGCATAAGAATGATTAAAAGGAAAAAAGAGGGAAACATCTTTAGAAGTATAATATGTCAGATAAGTATAGTATAGCAAGGATAGAATAATACAGCAATAAATATGATGGCCACCAATACCGTAATAATTTGGAGTTATAGTATGGGATAAGAATGTAAGCAAGCAACTCTAGAAAGAAAATACTTAGAGGAGATAAGTAAGATTATTATTATTTTATTTTTAGATTTTATTTTGTAATGAATTGATAAAGTGTGTATTTTTGAGTGTAGTATATTATATACTCTGTTGGAATATATTTTCAATAAATTTCAATTTTACTTTACTTATATAGATTTCTATTCTTTTTGTTTTTTAAATTTATGACTTGTTGCTTTAGAGGGTTAATTTTTCCCTTCATTTTCTTCTTCTACAAATCTATATTGTCATCTTGTTTGTTACAGTTACTTGTTAAACCAGTGTAAATTCACCACATTTCATTGATCACAGGATTCTAATGCCTGTAATTCATTGACATTTCCATTTAATACTGTCTCATTTTCATTTATCACATCTGTCACATTTAAATAAATTATGGATTGATTAACTTAACTTTCTTCATTATTGTTATTTTGACTTGTGGCCTTATCTCTTCATTTCAGGAACAGATTGATTCGTGAATCTTACTATTTCATTAACTAAATAGCATATTCTTCACTAGGGTGCATGGCCTGTACTGCAAGAAGATGAAAAATTAAGCTGTAGACTTCTAAATTCAATGCACAAGCCATTATCTACTAACTTAAATCTAGATGTTCAGCGCAGTGAAATCTTGATATGCCTTGGGATATTTTGATATATTCTTCGGAATGTCTTTAATAAGAAATTTGTTCTTATCAGGAAACATGTTATAAGAAAGATTGTACTTACAAAGCTGTTGACAATGGAGTGGCAATATAACCTAAACTTAGGTATTCATTTTTTACACTAAACTCCATTCACTCACACAAAAGTAAGATGCGTTTCAGGAGAATCTCTCCCATCTTCAGTTGCTCATTGAACCGCCATTACTCGAAACTATGGCTGGACAAACGGATGTTCCTGTGGTGGCCTCTGTTGGTTGAAATAGGAATTTGCTGAGCTCATCCATAGGAGGAAACTCGAAATTCATTAGGTTTTCTCTATTTTTTAATATGAAAATTTTTTCCAATAGGTTGTAAAGATGTTTCAGCAGTTTAATTCCCGGTTTTATTTCATGGTTTTCGGTCCAAAAGTGAGCTGCTACTGCTGATTTGGATAAATTTACGTTATAAGAAGTTTTTCTGACTGCCTCATATGTTTCCAGTGAGTTGAAAGACATTGCTTAGCAGTAGGTACTGTTACCAATATTTTCCAGGTTTCCATTACTTAAGGTCATTGTTCCGTGCTGTTTTAAATCTACTCCTCTTGCTAGTATTCTTGTGAATTTATCATTTTGACGCAGCATGAAATGTCTTTTCTACTACTTTTTATTGTGCCAGTCAAAAGTGTGCTGCATTTTTTAAATTGTAACCTTACAATAAGCCATTGCTTTTTGGTTCAACAAATCAGCCTTACTCAAAGCTACAATTGCTTACAATATTTTTCAGTTCATATTAAGTTATGACAAAAACAAATTAATATCAAGAAAATTTATTTTTACATATAATAATTTCATACAATGTTACAGTATAATTGTAAAGATTTTTTATTAGTTGAGAGCCAAAATCCAGTCATATGAAATGTGTATTCAAAATAATAAATGCTATATTTTAAGGATACAGGGAGGAAACTATTCTAAGTTACACTTTCTTCCAATGTAGTTGCTTAATAAAAAAATTAAAAGCTATTGTATTATTACTTATTTAATGCAGTGGCTTTGACAATGTCTTTAGCTATAAAGTTAACACACAATAAATGTATCTAATAAATTAACAAAATTATGAACAATTTGTATAACAATCATCATCCCAGAGTACTCATCTGCAGACAAGATTTGTAGAAAAATAAAGCATCACTGAAACTTTTGGTAGAAATTGTCCCCAGGATATATGTAACTTTATGTATTATGTTATACTTATCATATTATTTTGTCTACTATAACCAAAAATGGAAAAATAATCAGTGTTCAATGTACATGAATATTGCAAAGAATATGCATATTCTGATGAAAGTTAAAGGTACCAATTTCATGAAAAAACATGTTCAGATCATTTTGTTTACTACAACCTAGGATGGAAAAAAGATCAATGTTTATTATACTTGAATATGTCCAAGAAGATGCAAATTGTGTTGAAAGTTACACTGTACTTGTTTTAATGAAAAAACATCTTTTCAAAAAGCCCCAACTGGGGGGGGGGGGGGTCATTTCCATTTTCTGAGCATAACACAATGTTGTCATAAGTCACTGTAATTTGTAGCAAGTTTGCTGCAGAATATTTTTAAAATTTTCAAATCATTAAATTTTGTTTCAAAGGCTCCCTCCCAAACCCTTTCTATTCAGCTTGTTATAATGGAACAATAGAAATATTGCTGTTTCTAATTGTCTAGCAAAATACATAGTTATTTTGCTCTTTTATAATTAAAAAGATAGTATGTGTGTATGCATGTATTCAGACATGACTGACTGCTTTTAATATGCAGACTTAGGTCCTATTTTCATTAGAAAGAAGTTACTTGGGTAGTTTTTCCGGACCTTTCATTGAAAAATGAACGATACATGACAGAAGCTGCTGATGCATTTTGGGCTTATTTGTACCATCATTATTTCACTCCATTCATTGTTTGAACATCTAAAAGCAGTGATATGGGTTATTAATTACCTTTTTATTTCTTTATAAGTGCAGAGCTGCAATTAAAAAAAACTAACAGAATTGATTCATTAAAATAAAATAAATGTAATATTTATAAAAATGTTGGTTCAAAATAGATTTCATTGGTAGTAACCAGCTTACAAAAATAATATACCCTGTGCATGGCAATACTTTGCTTTTGGTGCTAATAATATGTGTATAAGTGCCTTAAAATGTACCGGTCTTTTTGAAATTCCAAAAAAACTTTCATTAGAAATAGTAATGTAAAATTAATTTAATTCTGAAATTTGCTACAAAATGTTAATTAAAAGAGCATGCATCAATGTTTTAAGTTTAGTTTTAAGACCTGTGTTTATTGTGCAAAGAACCTGTTTCTGTATGGTTCAAAGGTTTGCCGAAGTTGTTCAGAAATCTCACCATGCAGAATCCTAATCTAATCTAATCCAATCCAATTGCTATGGTGATGGTTGCAAGAGGAAATGATAAATTTTATAAGATTCAAACCATTGTTGCTGTAATTTTGTAAATGATATGCTTAATTTAATTATACTAAACAGAGTTTTCACTTGCACATTAACAATTTTTTCTTACATAATTTAAAAAATAAGATTAAGGGCTTTGAAAGGCAAAAAGCTAATGTTCTGCCTCTATATTCCAAAATAGAAATCTAATAAATATGTCTTTAGATTTTTTTTCTATTACTCTTATCATTCCTTGCATAATTGTAACTTAAAATTTTTTTATAATATAAAATAATTGGCAATTAAACTTTAAATCTGTAATTAAGTGTCTGCAAATAGCGGTATTATTTTGTTAAATAATTGAAAATCAATGTTATACATTAGAGTAAAAAATGAGTTGATATACTTAGTAAATTGTTAGCAACATGCATATATATATAGAAAAAATATATCTTGCCAACCTTGAGTAATATGCTATTACTAATGTTCACAAAAATTAAATAGTTTTATTGGCCATTTTTATCTAGATACTAAGCTGCCATTTCTAGCAGTATTATTTATATAACATTCTTGTAGCAATGAACCACTGATCTTTTATTTATCATTGATTTTGTAATTCCTCCTAAAGGTATCCACCTAAGTTTTTTGCTATACCAACTGCATTGCAGTAAACCACCTCTGTGATCTTGTGGCAAGCATGTCTGCCTGCAAATCCAGAGTACCAGTTTTTGATTTCATAAGGAAAGGTTTTTTCCAGAGTTTTTCTTTAATCTAAAAAGGTTAGTGCAGCAGCACCTAGAAAAAATTTAACTATCTAATAAATAAATAATGCTTTGCAGTACATGAAGCATAATATTAATGGATGCAATTAAAAAATTTAATTGTGATTCTAGATGAAAATCAACTGATACAGATACAGATTGAAAACAAGATGATAAAAGGTTTGATATTGTAAATATGTGATAGAAAAAGCATATTGGAGTTTGTTATAATAAAAAATAGAAGATGTAATAATTATGCATCTAAAATTGTATGTGTGTCTCACTGGTAAAGATTGGCAAAGTTGGTGTGTAGCAAGTTTAAAGAATATATTAAATAAAAATTAAAATAGATACACATTGTAGATAAAAGACATCTTATTTTAAAATTTGCATTTGAGGTAACAATAAAAGAAAATTTACCTGCAGATAGGATAACCTTTTTTGAGCCTGATTTCTTCAACAAAATGTGAATATTTTTAAGCTAGGCTTACGAAGAAATATATTAAATCACTCATTTTAAGTCAATCAATCAAATTTCATTCATTCCTTATGGAACATAAGAGCACAAAGAAATTTCTCTAATAGATTCTAACCCTTGCCATCACTTTAATTTCTCCTCAGACATATGCACAACTTCTTTGGGGGAGGGGGGCTCAACAAGTTGCTGTGAGACTTGTAAATATTTATAACAGCAACATCAACCAACATAAAGTTTGTAAATGTAACAATATATGTCCATTTGTGTCCTCAAACCTACTCTATTCTGTTTCCAAAATCTCCCTCCAAATTGCTTCTTCTTAACCATACATCACCCATTCCATTCCTTATTAACTCTTTCCCAAGTTTGTTTATCCAGTGGAAATCCCCTACCCCAGACTCCTGAAATTTTAAATATTCATTTAACAAAGAAACCTCTGAAATCTGTTGTATCCTAAACCAATACTTCAAAATTCTCTCCATTACCCACTCTCTCTCACCAACCCTCCACATTTCCAGCAGTGCCCATGCATTAGCTGCACAATTTTACAAAACCTACTGAATATCCTATCAATCAATTTCTAACTTTCTTCTTTCCCCCATATTTCAATGCCATATACCCAACTTGACCCCATCAGTGCCCTATGTATTCTTTCAAACCAATACTTTCATCTCCAGTGCAACAAACATAAATTTCTTAATTAGCTTCTAAAATAATATGCCCTTGGTTAATGCTGATTTCTTGTGTTTCTCCCATTGACCAGAGGAGCTCAGAACCATTTCTAAGTATGAAAATTCCTTCACAATTTGTATATCTCTCCCCAACATGTATCACTTCTTCTCCCTTATCAGCTTATTTCCCTTTTTAAATACTATTATTTTTGTCTTCTCCTAATTCACTTGAAAATCCCATTCTTTACAATATCTTATAATTTCTAAAAACACACATCTTAATCCTATCACTGAAATAGATGCTGCTGTTAGATCATCAGCATTAAGTAAACCTGGGATTTTCAGTTTTTATTATTGGTTTGTGATGGTAACTTAATATTGTATCATCTATAAATAAAATGAAAAGAATGGAACTCGGCTTGCACCCTTGCTTAAGCCCCCCTTATCTGGGTTACTTCCTCAATCACAAAGCCTTCCCAGACTGAAAATATGCAAGTGAATAAAAACATTTTAGAAACAAAAAAACTTGAGAATTACCTATTTTAACGAAAAGCTGATGAATGTCTGCCACTGCAACTCATTTCTTCCAGTGAAGTGGTTTGCTATCCAATGAGATTCAAAGAACTGGTTATGTTTTTGTGGCTGTTTAAAATAGCAATTGCATTAAGATGGCTCTGTCCTTCTACTGATCTTAGATAGCTCTTCAGCCTTCTAAGACTCGAGAATGAACCTTCAGCTGTGCAAGTTCACATCGGAACACTTAAAACCAGTTGTGCAAATTTGATCAACTCTGGTGCACTGTATCACTTTTCAGTGTCTGTACAACTTAGGTAGTTATTGTTCACCTTAGATTCCAAAATGCCATTATTTTGTTGCAATGCAATGTCAGTCTGTCAGGATCAACATCATCTATAAATAAATTGTCAATGTCTGTAATATCATCATTTCTATTTATGATTAATTGTCTAGTTTTAACTAACTGATGAGAAACAACGCTAGATAGAAGACACTGAACTTAAACATCAATTATTTAAAAAAGCATTGGGTGGCAAATATCTTTAAGGATGGTAAAACCGCTATGGGTGGCCAAGGTTGTTAAGGCATGAACTTGTGAGTAGGAGGTGTTGGGTTTGATTCCTACCAGAACTGTCCTCCCTGACTTGAGATTTTTTCCTGGTTTTCCTCAGTCCTCATTAATGGCAAATACCATGGAGATACTCTAAACTTAGGGCTGGAGCTTCCTTCCTTAAAAAAAAAATATTTTCCACTTTATCATTTCATTTCAGTATCACCAGTGTTCACTGCCTGTGATATCTCAGCATCAAAACAGGCATTTTAAACACTATTAAAAAAAAGTACTAAAGCTATGAGGAGCACTTCAAAAAATCTAATATTTTTTGAGTGCACCTTTGGCATGGTAGCTGTGGTTCTTGTAAGTGAAGAGATTGGACACTTTATAATTTCTTCCAAAAATGTGTCATAAGTGATTCTGATATGTGAGAGGGTTTCCTGAAAACTAAGTGTTTTCTTCTGTAGCACAGTGTTAACTGCATCAGTGTAACAAAATATTTTGCATAACACACACAAAAACAGAAATATAAAATAAATGATAGCATTTGTAAACAAAAACCATTTGCTCTCATTAGACAGTGAGTTGATTTAATACTCTTATGCTCAACATCAGATCAAATCAATTGTTTGGAATGCAACAAAGTATATATTGACAAAACAAAAAGAAGCATTAGAATTAGGCTAAAGGAACACAGGAGAAACATCAAGTACAATCAGATAGATAAATCGGAGGTTGCACATCACTTTTATTTATTGTTCACCAGTTACACCAGAGTGATAACAGTTATTTGGAAATTGAATATTGTCTTTATATATAAGGGGCTGAAACAAATTTCCCATTCTGATGTGGAAAAATCGAGTATGGTCTTTCAAATATGAAAAATCAATGTTTAAATCCAATCTTTACAAATTCAGATTTCTTGTATGTCTTTGATTTGATTACAAAATATAAGAGAGGTAAGAAAAGCAATTGATAAACTTGTTCCTAAAAAAGATATCTGGTAAAGGCTCATATAAAATTCTGAGCAACTATACACACTCTTTAATATGAGTATAGCACAATTGCATTTCATTTCATTTATTTCATCCATTGCAACATGTACATGTTATTGGACACTTCAAGAAACAGTAAAATAAGTTTACGTGAGTTTATCATTCTCTGAAAACAATTATAGTTGTACAGTGGATTAACCTGCAGATTGCATTCATACATTACTTTTGGCCATCTGTCCTCTCCCATTCTCATCAGATGGCCAAACCATTTGAGGCTCTTGTTTTCAAATCTTTGGAATACTCGTGGATAATGGATACTTAATGTCCATTCTCAAAATTTGAGCTCTTGATCTGAAATAATCCATTTCAACTGCTAATATTCTTTTTTTATAATATTCATTCAGTACCCATATCTCACTCCCATAATCAAAACTGATTGCACCAATATTTTTCCTCCCCCCCCCCAAATGTTTTTGTCCCGCCATACTAATTTTAAACAGTTTACAGTTATTTTACTCAATTCAATTTTATATTTTATTTCCCCTTCTCCAATACCTTCTATGTTATTTATGATTTCCTCTAAGTATTTACACTTCGCAATATTTCTGTTTCTTTATCAGCAACTATGCTCTCATTTGTGTTGCTTTAATGGCCAAATGATCTGTTTTCCTATAATTTACTGTAAGGCCCCATGATTTATAGCAATTTCTCAATCTTTTAACCATGAATTTGTCTTGTGCAATAACTACTTGATCATTGGCAAATTGTATATTAAACAAAAATTTGTTTGCAATGTTTATACCTATTCCTGACAGCTATGTTTCCATTGGTATAACACAAATTCTGTATATAAATCGAAGAGTACTGGTGATAAACTACAGCCCTGTCTAAATCCTTTTAAGGTTTCTATTGGTTGAGAGGTATTTTGACATCTATATATAAGATTTGTTATCATTATACATTTCTCAATTAATTTATTATTCAGAGAGGACAGATGGCCAAAAATAATGTATAAATGGTAACCTCCAGGAAGACCAAGACCTTGAAACAATGTGATTATGGACAAACTAGCACAGATTGTTCACTGATTACAGGCATTTGTAGAGAAATCTGCCATTAATAAAATGTATTTATAATGGAGAATGTTTCATCTTGATTGTCAAGAACCTAACCAATACAGTTTAATAATTAAAGTTACAGCTTATTGATTCAGTGCTTTTTCAGCTTAATTTTGTTGAATTATCTAAGCATGAACTGGAGCATTTAATCCTTGTTATCTACAGTGTAAGTACAACAGCTTTTGCTTGCTGCTTTTCTAGTTTTCCTGTGCCTCCAGTAGCTTTTATAAATTTATCAAAACTTCCCAAAGTTTGCCTCTCAGAATTATATCATATGCTTTTTCAAGGTCAATTAATGCTATATGTATTTCTTCAACCGTACTGCATTTCTCAATAACGTTTAAAACAAGTAGATTGTTGATGCAAGACCTTCCTGCTCTGAATGAATGTGCTTTGATCTTCTCCTGTTTTTTCTTAAATTTTAAAGAGATTTCTTTTATTTTTATTTTTTCCCTTTCCTTTTCTTGTTTATTTTTGTTTTTGTAACATAATCACCTTGTAAATCAAAACATTCAGTTCTACGACTTTCTAACTTTTTAATACTCTTAGCTGTATTTGATGTGAATCTTCGACCACCCAGCCATTTCTTCAGGTTTGGGAACAAAAAGTAATTACTGGGAGCCAAATCCAGTAAATATGGCAGATGTGGAAGTGAAGGTACACCATATTTGATTTGTTTCCTTTCAGAAAAGCTATTACATACATGCATAACCTACACTACTTGCTCGCTCCCAATAAGATAGGACTGAAACCATTTCCATACAACCACATACCCCAATAGCATCTAACTTATTTAACAGGATATCACAGTCCACTAAGTTAAATGCTTTTGATAAGTCTAGTATCAAACCAATACCATTCTCCATATGATCTAATTCAATGTATACATTTTGCAAAATGAGTGTGTTAATACAACAGATTAATTAAATTTTACATTTTGCAAAAAGTTTGTAATCGCTGTGTTTATAGATTTTCCAGCCACAAAATTATGTTGAAATTATAATATATTTAATTTTTGGGAATCATTTGAACTAAATTTGTCAAGTACTAATGAAAGTAGGAATATGTATAAGAAAGAATAATTCAGTATTTTAGTACAATATTATTTATTTTTTAAAAAGAATAACTACTTTTATTTTCTTTAAGAAAACTGAAAGTAGAGAAATTTGTCTATAGTTTCTGATTTCTTTGACAGACCCTTTTTATTTAGTGCTTTATTTTGCCAATTTTAATTTATTTGGGAAATGACCCGTCACTATTCAGGATTTAATTAAATGTGGTATGGGTTTTAACAAATGGTTATAGCAATTTTTTATTATATAATCTGTAATTTAATTGATTCCTGCTGACTTTGTTTTTCATAATCTTTTCTATTTCCTGTTCTGTAGTTTGATAAAGAAATATTGTTTTTGAACATATATGCTGGATTTCATATCTGCAACTTATATTTGAAAAATGTTTATTTTGTTTTATATTAGGTTGTTGCTATTTCTTATTTATATGCATGCACACACACACACATATATATATATATATATATATATATATATATATATATATATATGAGTTCATGGTACTTTACCTCAATATTGGCAGGATCTAAGATCTGCAACTATATGGGTGTAATAGTCATTGAAAATATTAGCAATACCTAGAGCATCAGATTTAGTAATTCCATTTTTATTTAATCATAGATTTTTTTATGTGTTATTTACTTAATCCTATTTCATCTTTAATTATTTGCCAAATAGCTTTGGATTTGTTGTCTGCACAGGCCACACATTTATCATTCTCTTTCCATTTAGCTTCTCATATGATATTTTTTGTATGTTCTCCTATATTGATCAACATATGTTCTAAAATAATCAGTCGTGTGTTTGCCCTTGATTATTTTGTTGAGAAATCGCATTCTAGTTTGAAGTACTTATACCTGTCAATTACGCATTTCTTTTTAAGTTTAGGAATTCTAATTAAAAGTTTTGGTACTGCTGTATCATTTCAAAAATTAAAGACATTTAAAAAGACTGAAATACCTTCCTTAACTACAATATTCTGTGTTAAAACATCTTCTGAAGATTCTTTACTCAGTATTTATTGGTAGTGCAAGTTATCAGCATTAAAGGTCTCTATATTGCTTTTTTCAGTTTATCACACAATATGACTTTACAATGTTTTCTAGATATTGCTGGCCTGTATATTTACAAGAATAGAGGGTGATTCCTCTCTCCAATATATTATAGAAGTCAACGCCCAAGGAAACACATAACTACATTTTAACACTAATTAACAAGAAGTAAGTGATGGAACTGGTAAATGTTCATCATCACCGATTTCGTTGTCATTTATCTTCTCTTTGTCAACAGATTCAAGTAGATTTACAATAGCTGATTCCAAAATTTCGTTACCACATGGTTTTTTTCGTAGATATTTTCTGCATGTTTTATGGAAGATTCCCAATCTGCCTATGTCGTTGTGTATTTCTTCATTAACGATAATTTAATTGCTTTTCACTTTAAAATTATAATTTTTATTTTAAACTTCCAGTTTTATTTTAGCCCAAAATGTTTACATTGAATTGTAATAACAATAACAAAAAGGTAAACCTGTTACTTCATGACTAGGGCACTTAATTAGTTTTTGAACATGTTAATATGGGCTTTTTAAAGTTTTTGTTAACACGTTTAGGATAGCATTTTTAAATTTCTCTCATCTAAAGTAGAATAAAGACATTGAAACATATGTGATAATATAAGTTTATTTTAATTGTATTTTCCATTGTTCTGAAACACAAAACTACATGAACACTTAAAAATTCCAAGTCTTTATAATGCAATTTTGTATCTGTGGCAAAATTTGGATCATTGCCCAACCACTGTCTATTCTGCCAATTTTATAAACCTTTTCTTTTGGCATTTTCTTGTAGCTATTAATAAACTGCAAGTATAAGCTTCTTAATGATTCCTTCAATTTGCTTTCAAATAAGAGTTACATCAGACAATTTTCTTTAGCAGAACATGACTGACAATAAAGAAACAGACAATGTCATTTGAGAAAAATATCATTGAACGTGACTGACAACAATGGTATTACGAAATTAAATTCAGTTTGCTTCTAAAAATAAGTTAAATTTCTATAATGCTTTTAACACAAAGTCACTAATGGTATTACAAAATTAAATAAAATGATTTGTCTTAGAAGTTCAAGGTGAACATTGTTGGCTAATGTTTTAAAAGTAATTTTATCATAAATATTAATAAATTTAATTTTAACATTTTTAAATTAATTAAAAAAATTAGGTTATAGTTTAGCCATTTTTAGGTTTCATAAGATTAACTACATAACTCCCATCATAAAGAAATGGATAATTATGTTAATTAATCACAGTTAGCTAGGCAAGGAAGAACAAAATAATTTAAAAACTAAGAATCTGGGCATTACTCACGACATATTTCGTTGACAAGATTATGAGTTTATACTTTTCTTTTTTTTAACGTCAGTATACGTTGTAATTGCTGTCTTAGTTTTATTAGCCAGCAATTTTATACGTTTTTATTGCAGCCACTCAAATGCAAAATTTCAACTAGAAGTACTTGAAATTTTGGTTAAAAGATGTGGAGCATTATACGTCATAATCATAATTCCTTCTTAAGATTATTTTAGAAATCATTTAGAAAAATGTCAAAAACACCTTCCCTGACGTAGCAGGTCATTCCTCATGCTAATTGGACCTCCTTTTATCACTTGAATATCCACTTGTTCTCGGTACGAAACCATTTTCGCGGATCCTGTATAATCAGATGGCTGTCTTGCCACACAACTGCATAAAGCAAACTGTTTTTAGTGTAATATTTTCAAATTTACTTTGATGTGCGTTTATATTCACTCAGATCTCGTCTAATATTGGTCTTGCATCACAAGACGTTCTAATTAAGTACATTATGTGTAGGAAATTGAACGTTTGCTCTACAAAGCGCTTATTTCCATTAAAAACTGTTTGTCCATGTTTTGTCCATCTGTACCTGAAATCTTAATTTTTCAGTATTTTGTAAGTGAACGAATTAGTAGTCCTTGTATGAAATCTTATTTTTTAAAACCCGATTCCTTTTTCAAATTGTTTCAATTACACCTTGATGATAATGGTCACAAACAATCCTTCGTACTAAATCTTTTTCATTGAAGATTTTGAATCTCTCTGGGGATCCGATATGTTTCCTTCGTAATAGAAGGTGATCTGGCAGCGGATGCATTACACAGTAGTCCTGTTCATACTACAAGCTTATGAAGTGGTGAAAGATTGACACGCTTTACAGTCAAAGCTTTTTCTCTCTTCTAAAGAACACTTTTCGGTAAAAAGTATAAACAATAAAAATAACACTTGGAGCCTGTCTTCGCAATATTTGTACCACGAAGACTTCATGATTTGCATTTGATTTACTTAAGGACATTGTAGGCATATTGAAACACATGCATTAAAACCCACACATTTACTGGCAAAGAGAACTGACAGCTGAATAAGCCAGCTCCTCGCTACGACCATGCTCTTTTCTTAAGCATCAGGATTTATATTAAAAGGTGATAGTGTGTGACACATAACGCGATAAGAAGCAAATGTACAGACAATACACACAAATATGATTTTAGTAGCCCCATCATATGGTGATTCATCAAGTACTGTCTAGTGGTAGCATTTACAACCCAATCCGGAGGTCCTGGGTTCGAATCCCTTTCAGATCAAGATATATGCACAAGGTGTTTTTGGAGATTTTGCGGTAAATGTACGACACGGGACCCACGGCTTTACTTCCCTTCCTTGGATTTTTACGCCCGAAAAAATCCATCGGTCCTGGCCGGGTTCGAACCCGCGTTTTGGGTTTAGGAGGCAAGTATGGTAACCACTACACCACCAGGACCGACTACAGATGTCACGAGAAGATCAATGCAGTCAAAGCGAGAGTGAATAAAGCAATATATATACTGATGCAAGGAAGCAGTTCAATAGTTGTATTCGATGTGCGTTCCGTTTACCTATTACTGTATTAGAAGTGATCCTATAAACATATATTTTTATGTCATTTTATTTATTTATGTATTTTTAATCCTAAATCTCAAACTTCTCTGTAACGACTTACAGCCTGGTTCTGGGAATACAGTTTGGCAGTATTGCACTAAACTGATCGGATAATACAAGGTCGTATCGCTACTTATTTTGAAAAAAAAAAAAAAATGTAGTGAATTATCTTTTGTGCTGAGCTCTTGGACATGGAGGAAGGATGAGACAGGCCTGAATCCACTACCAAGGCCCCAAAGCAGAAAAATTGGCGGCAGTCGTCGCCCTACTACTGCCAATAACAAACACGCAACTTTTACGCCATATTATGTTTACAAGATGATATTATTTATAATTAGAAAATGTTTCCATAGTTTTTAAGAATCTGAAACCGTTTTCAAAAGTATTTCTAATGTGTAAACGAAACAAAAAATAATATTAATTTGACCTACATAAATTCATCCATGTGCAGAATATAATTAATCAATTACTACTACATTACTTATTATACTACAGTATAATAAGTAATGAAATAATTATTACACCAACAAAATGCACAAATAAGCATAACTTAATAAAGTGTTTTAGTTAGTGTAATCAATTACTGTAGTATAAGAAGTAATGAAATAATTATAACACCAACAAAATGCACAAATAAGCATAACTTAATAAAGTGTTTTAGTTAGTGTAAGATGCATTAACATCATTTTAAACAAATGTACTGCAATGCAAAATAAATTATGTTTAAACATGCATCTATATACAGATTTGATTCGTCAAGCCATATAAACATAAAATTGTCAGCCATTTATATCCAACTACAAGGCTCTTTACAAGGAGAACAAAAATCAAACAAACAAACTACAGGAAACGAAAATGTAATACAAAATACAGTGTGTAAGAAACTGATATAACGCATATCAAAAGCTCTGCTGAATATGTAATTTGGTTTTCATAAAAAGCTTTAACTGTTATAATGAAATTTTTATTTTACCAGTTTTCTCTATATCGAAATCATAATCTAGCGGTAAACTGCTTGACATCGCTTGTTACGGAAATTGATCTTTCAATTAGCGAGAAGATGATGATGATGATGATGATGATGATGATGATGATGATGATGATTATGATGGGCATTAACTACTCGAAATGCAGCACAAATCTTTAAAAAAAATGCACTAATTTCCTAATTACTGGACACCTTAAACTTAATCTACATAGATGGTACAGTATATTTTCGCCATCTATTTTAACGAAAAGTACATAAGACAATAGTTATAAACAGGTTTACCTGTCTTTTCTTAAACTTGTTTACAAAGGAGTCGACATGTATTGTAACATCCTGCGCACACCATTAATTAAAACCCTTTTCATCTCGTTCCAAAACACGCTTCGTACGTTCTTCCGGATATTTCCTTTCTTTGCCTAGCCATGCTGTCAGATATGATGGTAGATTATGGAAAATTACACAGTGAAAATGTCCCCCTAAACCAACCTTTTGTATGAAATGTTTAATATACACTGCAGATTTATCATTAATTTCAAAATTTGCACGGTGTATACTGTTAATACACTTCTCCTTTAATGGCTGTTCTTTAGAAAAGCTAAGTATGCGGTACACTGCTACAATAAATGGTACTGCAACCGGACACACAACAAAAGCAACCCACGTACTTTCTATTACACAAGTTCCTGTTATAATTTCTCTCTAAATCGTTGTTAACTTACAAATAACAGAATAAGTAACAATATAATATTTAAGAACTAAAACATATCGAAGTTTTTTTAAGAATCTGAATTTATTTATAAACAATGTTTATCAATGTAAAGAAAACATGAGATATTATGAATTCGGCTTACATAAAACCATTAATAAATTACTGCCCACACCATTCTCTGTACTACAAAAGTATTGAAAAAATAAGAATCATTATAGCACCAACGTGCATAAATAAGAATAACTTAAGCATTTCTCATTAGTGTAACATGCATAACAATTAAAGCAAATTTACTACAGAGCAAAATTAATGGGCCGTTTAAACACACGTACATCTATATACAGATTTGTCTTTAGATTTTATAAATATAAAATGATTCGCCATATATATCTAATTACAATGCTATCTACAAATAGAACAAACAACTTTAACCAAAACATTGGGGGAAAAAAATTAATGCAAAATACAATTCACCTGATATGTATGTGCAAGGGAAGGTTACAGCTCTCGTTAAGAGCTCTATTGAATGTACCATTTCATTTCCATAAGAAAGCTTCAATTGTTTTACTGCAAAATTTATTTTATCAGCTTTCGAATAACCATATCGCCAAATCTTTTGTAATACACACTTCTTCGCGGCTCACACATTTATGAAGTTATAAAACTGAACCACAAAGTGAGTGTACACATATTATAGTAAAAGTATTACAGGAGAACTAATGCAGATGCTATTATAATAATTCGGAGCTTGTGTTCACAAATATTCAGCAGTAAACTAAGATGTTGCGTTATGAATGTAGCAAATTCCCACATTATTAAACTTAACACCCGTAACAGTTGAATTTTTCTGTGTACCTTCATGGAAGTTTCACCTCATTGTCTAGTAGTAAACTTTCCTCGACAACGTTTATCAATGTAGTCACTCTTTCAATGAGCGAGATAATATTATTATTATTATTATTATTATTATTATTATTATTATTATTATTATTATTATTATTATTATTATTATTATTATCATCATCATCATCAGCAGCAGCAGCAGCAGCAAAGTAACTCACAAAGTATTAAATTTGCTCCATTTTTTACATATTTACTCCTTACTAATTACTACCACAGCACTTCAAGATCCTTTTGAGCTTATGACAGCCAAAAACAAATCTTTAAAATTTACACTACAAATGACAGGGCACTTTAAACCTAATGGACATAGATATGGTAGCATCATATTTATAATCTATTTTAACGTAAAGGGCATAATCTCCCTTGGCAATAGTTTTAAACGTATGCAACTATCTTTGCATAATCTCACTCGCAAAGGAGTCAAAATATGTTTTAACATCAGACTCACACCATTCATTAAAATTCTCTTCAATTCCGTCCAAACCGTGCTTCGTAGATTCTTTCGAATTTTTCATTTTATTGCTAAGCCTCACTGTTACATACGATGTTAGATCAGGGAAAATTGCACAGGAGAAATTGTCCTCCTTAGCCATAAATTATGATATGAGACGTTTAATACGCACTAACCACGTTTCATCATTAACTTCAAAATTTGCATAGCGCATACTATATATACACTATTTCTTTAATTACTGCTATTTAGGAAATGTAGATATGGTAATATATGGTGCACTGCCATAATTAAGACATAAAAGAACAATCCATGTTGTACTAATCACTTTCTATTAAACAAGTTCCTGGTGTGATTTCACTAAATCAACATTAACGCTATAAGACATTAAAGAACTATCAAGCTACTGTTTATTTACTTCCAACTATAAACCACTGTAATAAACCAGGTAACTGCAACAATCCAAATACACACACACATGTATTAATTGCAGCAGCATAACCTCATTTGCAAACTAGTAGAAACGTATTGCTCTTATACCATTAATTAAAACTTTCATAACTCTCGATTCAAACTCCGCGGCGTTATACGTTCTTTCAGATCTTTCCTTTCTATGCTAACCCATACCATCAGATACGATTCATTTACTATACATAACAGTTTCTTCATTAACTGCAAAATTTGCACGATACCTTTGATTCACTCCTTATTTAAGTACTGTTATTTTAGGAATTGTAAATTTTGTATTATGCGGTGCACTGTTATAATTAAGACATACAAGAGCAACCCAAGTTGTACGAATACTTTCTATTACACAAGTTCTTGTTATGATTTCACTAATTCAACATTAACTCAATAAAACATAAAAAATAAGTAACATACTACCGTTGATTTTCTTCCAAATCTAAACTACTGTAATAAATCAGGTAACTGCAACGAACTAAAGGCAATCTGCGAACCTAATTAACAAAGCAATGCATTTAAAAGCTTGAACCACGTTGTTTATCAATCATTTTGCCTACTATCAACATCTACAAGGGATCTGGCAAAAATAGTCTGTCTTGATAATGTAATGACTTTGGTTTTGCATTACTGGTGTTTATTCATATTGCTCCATGCCTTGAATCTGTGCCCCTAGCAAAGATTGCATTATCAGTAGCGTCCCTGACTTGATATGGCATTGAATGTAAATGTTGACAGCATGGGGCCCGGCGTCAACGGAAGTTTGATTATGACAGCCAGAACAGACGTGGTTACCGATAATTAAAAAGATAGTCTTCCAGTGTTATGTAATTATATAAGAAATTTGACAGTTAGCAGTCCAAGAACCTTATCCCCCACATTATCGCAGTGGTGTAAAGGACAATTAGATAAAGTCCCGCTTAGATGCGTTATTTCATTTTTTTTAAATTAGTGGTCTTAGAGGTCAAATGCACATGTTCTTCCTAGCAAAGTTACCACGCATATCCGAAGGGATAATCGGTGTTTTTCTTTGGTATGGGCAACAATTATAAAAACAGGTAAAACAAAAGATTCAAATCTATGACAATTGTTAGTACACAAATTTTCTGTAAGATAAATGCTGGTTTTCTTTTCTGTATTTTCTCCGTGTGTTAAAAGGATGTAAAACAGTTTACATTTTGTTAAATTACGTAAGTGAGGAAATGCAGCGATATGCTTAAAAATGTATATTATTTTTGCATTTAATTCGAAAGCCATACATGCTTTATCCATTTTCGAACATAAAATCATATTTCAGAATTTTACCTTTTTGTTTCAGCATGAGTTGATGATGCCGTACAATGGAATTAAAAGATGTAATTGCTACCTCAGGATCAATATGCACTATATTGCAGTTTTTTACAGGAATGTAAGTAGTTGGCGATTTTAGTAATACAGTAAACATAACCTGCACGTATATGTGATGAAGTCTTTTGGGAAATAAGATCGTATATTTTCACATACGTTTGTAATATTGTAACATAATATTGTTGCATTCCTTTACAGAACTCATTCACAAATCCCAACCGTAATTAATACTTTGTTTTAGATTAGTTTGTCAAAAATATGTGCAGAATGGAACTACAGGAGATGAATCTGCGATGCCCTTTATTGCAGGATTTCTTTCGTAAGTATCAATAGCACAGGTTTATTTTGTAGTACACATTCATAGTAGATTTAATAGCAATTTGCTATTTCTGTTGGAACTGTTTTAGATGCAGCATGTGGCTTAGATATGGCTTCCTGCTAGAAGATAAATCGCTCATCATTGTCAATACAATTGGAACTTCTTTACAACTTGCCTATGTGCTAACATTTTCATACTATACACTGCAGAAGGTAAAAACTATGTTGAAATCTCGTAGAGCAGTGGTTCTCAACCTTTTTTAATTCCAGAACCCACTTTGAAAAATATTAAACTTTATGAGATCCATAAGTTAAATTAGCGCACTGTAATAAAAAAGTAAACATATTTTTTAAAAAATTGAATTATTCTAAGAAAGCACACACTGAAATTGTATTAAAATGAAATTTCTGTGGGCCCCATTGGGAGAGTTTGCTACTCACCAAAAGCCTCTTCAGGACCCACCAGTGGGGTTGGAATCCATAAGTTGAGAAATACTGTCATAGTGTAAAGTACAAAGTATAAAGAATTCAACTTTTTTGAGTTCTTTGAAATGATTAGGATAATTTTTTTTATAATGATAACTAAACAAACATTGGTTAAAAATTTAATCTCTTGCATTGATTACCACAAAAATATATGTGTTAAGTTGATTCCAGCATTATTCTGTAATTACAGAGAGCAGTGCTGAAGCAGATGATAGGTGCAATTGTGATTTTGGGAACCATGTTGCTCTATGCAGTGAGTGAAACAGATACAGAGAAAGTGAAATCAACTGTTGGACTTCTGTGCTGTTTGGTTACTGTTCTCTTTTTTGCTGCACCATTATCAATGTTGGTATGTATTAATCAAGAAATTCTCTTATTAGCATAAATAAGCAATTTGTTTTTCCCTCTCATTCTTTTAGTTTGATAATATCTCTCGTTTTCATTTTGAATAGTATTTAATGCTTTTCTTACTACTGTAGCATCACAGATGCTGGACACTGAAGATACATGGGATGAAATAATTATTTGATAAAGAAAGCATTCCAAAGTTAAGTTTAGAGTATCACTACAGTATTTGCTGTTGATGGGGATTGAAATCCAGGAATAAAACCTCAATCAGGAAAGTAGTCCCTTGCAGAATTCAAACTGCAGACTCCTGTCACAAGTCCATGGTAATATTTACTATCCATGTCGATCAAGGTCATAATATCTCTGATTCTAATGGTGGTGCAAGTGTGATTTTTGAACTATGTGGCTGTATGACATGTAATACAGGTAATGAACAGTGAAATCATCTGTTAGATTACAGTGACACATATGTATTATTACAAAATTTTCAATTTGTGAAACCAAGTCCTAGTTCTTTTGTTAGTTTGGTCCATACATACTTTTCAGGAGTTATTTCAGCTTGAC
Organism: Metallyticus violacea; assembly: GCA_030762175.1. NCBI lineage: Eukaryota > Metazoa > Arthropoda > Insecta > Mantodea > Metallyticidae > Metallyticus > Metallyticus violacea. Next base: position 38,288,910 of record CM060836.1, read on the forward strand.
ACATTTACTTCATCAATTGTGTAAGCGTTAGCATTCTTTAACTTCTCATGTGCATACTAACCTTTGCCGGTTTTTTATTTTCATCATCAAATGTTACCGATGATTGACAATTTCTGAAATGCTTCTGAGGTTGGGATAAGTTATGGAAGTGCTCAGTTTCATCATTTCAGATGACCTCCATTATGGAAAAGTCTTGGCAAAACAGATCTCTTGAATTCCCACTGAAGATCAAAAGGCTGCACATGTGGAAATGTTTCAGAGACTTTTGGGTCAATATTGAAATTGAGAAGAAATTTTTCTGCACCGATTCATAACCTGGGATGAAACATGAAATTCCCTATACTCCTGAGTTGAAACAAGTGCGTTTGTAGTGGGGAAAAGAGAATAATCTGCTCCTGCCAAAACAAAAATTGCTTGTTAACTGGGAAAGTTTTCTGGTAAAGGTGTTTTTGTTCATCAATATTCTTCATGAATGGTCAGCATATTATCAATTATTGTCAGCATATGGTTGCTTATCAGTGAAAAAGATATCAGCAACCAATGCTAGAAGTTTTTCTCCTAATACAAAAATTAAAATCCACTGGCTAGCATTGGAACATCGTCCCTAATAGTTCAGACTTATCACCTTGTGATTACCTTATATTTGAACTGTTAAAAGAAGTTGACAATTCAACAGTGATGAAGGTACGGAACCCCACCCCATTCTTTCTTTAATAATGGGATTAAGAAGCTTATCTGCTGGTGAAAATGAGTTTGTAAATCAGGAAATTAAGTAGAAATTGAGAATTTGTTTCATTTTTTATCTCATTTGATTTCAATTGATTACAAAAAATTTCTGGCTCATATTTTATTCATCTTGTTCTAAAAGTTCTTAGCCTGACTCAGAGATATCATGAAGATGTCCAATTACTTTGATAGTTGTTAAGTATCATCCTTTAGATGGTGCACTATAAAGTTTCAGACATGTAATTGTAGTCACTTGATTGTGATTATTGTGTAAACAAAATAGTATTAAAATTTTCTACAAAATAAGTAAAACTGAAATATGAGGTGTGATAAAGTACTTCGTTTTGAAGGGTTTAACTCAAATAGAAAAACAAAAGAAGCTAAATTCTATATTAAAGGTTTCTTCCTTTTAGTTTTTTGATAGTTAAAAAGTGGGCTGCTGAATTTAAGCATGGTCTTACATCATTGATGATGAGCGTTCAGGGCATCCCAAAACTGCTATACTGAAAGTGTGACAAAAATTCACAATGAGTGCTTGCAGCCACGTGAGTTGGCTTATGTTGCAAATACCTGTATAGACTGCATCCACTACATTTTTAATGAAATTTGGGTATGAGAAAGCTTTCTGGTTAATGGTGCAGCATTTGTTAACAGTGGACCGAAAATGCACTCAAACATTTCTCTGTTTACGCTTGTTTAAGTGCAATTTCAGTGAGTTTCTCCAATGTTTTCTAACATTAGATGAAACATAGTTTAAACACTATGTGCCAGAGACAAAGGAGCAGTGCAAACAGTGAATGGCAACAGGTGAAAGTGTGCCAAAGAAAGCAAAAATGGTTTCATTTGCAGAAAAAGTCATGATTAGGATTCTCATGGTGTGGTGCTCATAATCCATCTCCAGAAGGGCAGAACCATCACCAGGAAGTATTATGTTTCATACTGAACCAAATTAGCAGTGCTATTCAGGTTAGATGTCCACACCTTGCAAAGAAGAAAGTTCTCTTTCATCACAAAAGTGTGCCTTCACACATGTCTGGGATTGTTTCTATAAAACTGCATGACCTTGGCTTACAAGTGCTTCCATATCCACCATATTTGCTATATTTGGCTCCCAGTGATTATTTTTTGTTCCCAAATGGCCAAATGGATGAAGATTCACATCAAATGAGGAGGTTAAAGCTGAGACAGACACTTATTTTTCACAATTGGACAAATTTTATTTTACTAAGGGTATAAAAAGTTGGAAAGTAATTGGGCTAAATGTATTGGTATTCAAGTTGACTTTGTTGGGGGAAAAAATACATTTCTGTTAAATCTTGGTAAAATATTAAATTTGCTGCAGGCATTTGTTTGTCTAATTAAGTAATATGTGATTTTCCAGACGAAAGATTGACAACTTTGAAAAAATCAGGCATTTACAAAATAAGTTGTGAAGAATGTGAAAAAATCTACATAGGAAAAACAAAGAGAAACATAGGCACACGGTTAAAAGAACATTTCAGGAACATAAAATACAAGCAAATTGAGAAATCAGCGGTAGCATTTCATTTTGGACAGAAAACCACGATATAGTGAATAAAGCAAAATTATTAAAATCAGTGCAAGGACCTACAGAATTAGCAACATGGGAAAAAATATACATTTACAAATACAGAGACAGTTTAATGAACTTTGACACTTCCGGTGATGAAAATATAAACTTTAAGTTCATCACACCTCTGCCAGAGCAGAATACCCACAACACAACGAATTATCCAACAGTCGGAGATTGGAACTGATGATGAGAACAACCTGTTCTTGAAACCAATCTACAATAATGACAAGTAAATGAAGCATAAGAGTGTGTAGTTCGACTGTATCATAAAATGTTTTCAATTATATGATTGGCTTCACTGTGAATGTTCCAATTAACATTTTAGTTATCTTAATTCAGTTTTTTATTTCTACAAGATATGACAAAAGGCATCTCCAAATAAACATATAATAGGATTATGATAGAGTGCTGTTCTGAACACAATGCTCTTCTCATATTTGCATCAGTGATTTGTTATGATGGTTTGTAACCAAAAAGCAGCTGCAAAAACAATTTTTTTCAGTGTTCCTAAAAGAAAAAAGATTTCAGTCCCCATAAGCTGCAGCATATTTTCTGAGTATACCCGTATTCCGCCATAAATACTACTTTAAATATGAAGTGTTAGATTTTCTGTTTTCTGTTATATCTCCATATTATGTACCCTATTGAGTTATAAAGAAAAGCCAACTCATTTGTTTCTGACATTCTGTTAGAAAACATGACAATAAAGTGGCATGTGTGCAGGCTGGATATATTAGTGGCTGGGGTTGATTTTTTTTTTTTTTTTGTGGCGGGGTAAGCTTTTAATGCTCTGCCTTCCACCAAGGGCTTTTGAGACTAATTATTTTATAGTCATATTTACAATGTCTACTACTTATTTATAAAATATAGGCTTATTAAAAATATGATTAGTTACAGATTTTTTTTTTTTTTATCCAGATTATGTTAACTCTCAACTATGAAATTTATGAGAATGATTTTAAATTTTACAGAAATAATATAAATTATTTAGCAGACAAACCTTGAAATTGAGTGCAAAACACTTGGAATATATTATAAAGTATGCTTAATCTCATATAATTATTACATGTCAGAATGAAACTTTAAGGAAAAATTAGCTATAGGTGCATACAAACATCTGTGCTTTAACTAAATATAGCAAACTACCATGACATTTTTAATTACACAAGTTTTCCATTTCTCTTGTGCTTGCATTTAGTTGAATTGAATTTTCCTTTGCATGTGCACTCTGGCTCTCCAGAGCACATAAATACAACTACTGTTCAATAAAGAATAATCATAAAATGCTTTTTGATAACATATTTTTATTCATCCACATAATTTTGATGATTTTTCTCAAAGTTGTCCCCTTTGGATGCAATGCATCTGACCCAGCGTCTCTCGATTCTTCAAAGATGTGCTGGAAACCATTTTTACAAATCCTTTAGATTCACCTTCACAGGCTTCACTATTGCTTCTACAATGGAAAATGCCTCCTACAAAGGTATTTCTTCAATTTGGGTAAAAGGAAAAAGTCACATTGGGCTAAATCTGAACTTCTAGGCTTTGTAATAATTGTCCAGGTATAGTTGTTGGTGCAGATATAACATGCTGGTAAATCATTTCTTAAATATTGAAAAATGAGATGACTGCAACTTTCCCAACAGGAGCAACCACTTTTGCTTTATTTAGTGTTGGTGATATAGATTTCCACAGCCAGCGTTTACTGTTTGCTCTCAGGATCAAAATGATGTAGCCAAGTAGTGATCATCAGTAGTGATTATCTTTGAAAGAAGCTCCACGTTCATCTCATTCCTGTAATACCATCTTCAGTTGTAAATAAATCTGCACATGAACATCTTTTTGTTTGGGAATCAGCAGTCTTCAATTTCAATTTATTGCAGTTAAACATGGTATGATACTTGATTGAACCATATCAGTATGAAGCTACAGTTAGGGATAATTTTTTACAGTAAAAATAGATTCATCAGTAAATATCTACAATAATTAATAAGATATACTTTACATTAGGGTTGTAGGATAAAAAATACAATACAGATTGCAATAATCAGACATAAAAATAGTAAGGATAACCTCTAGGTTACAATGAGTATTTCTTTATAGATATGTGCAATACAATTAAGATTTAAATTACCTAAATACTCGTCAATGCTATAGTAGCTTTATTTATTAAGTAATGTTCCATAAAACTAAAACTGCTAATTGAACTTTTACAGTTAAGCTAATCATATAATTAAGAGCATTGTATGATTGATGAACTAACACTCTTATTGTAACAATGTGTATGTGAGTCAGTAAGAGTGTGTAGTTCAAGATCAATCATACGGTGATCTTAATTAAATGTTCCAAAACTTTCTTGAACTTAATATGGTTGTTACAGGATTTAATTTCTTTAGAAAGGGCACTGTAAAGCTTTATCTCTATAAAGCTAGGCATCTTTTCACAAAGGCACAGTCTATGACTTAAGGTGGAAAATCATTTTTATTCCTTGTGTCGCATTTATGTACACCAGAGTTTGATTGTATAGGTAAATTATATTTTATTAAATAAAGAATGGTTTTGTAGATGTATAAACATGGCAGAGATAGAATCTTTAACTTTCTGAAAATATTCCTACAGGAAACATTGTATAAGATCCTAGATACCTAATAGCTCTTTTTTTGTAAGGTAAAGATTTTTTCAAGTTTGTTTTGAAAGTACTGCCTCATACTTCTATGGCGTAAGTGATGTGTGCCTGAATAAGAAAAGAACAAAAATTATTCTAGCCATATTATCAGGTACATATTTTGTTAAATATATATGTACAAATTAAGTTTTTACTAATTATCAGCCCTAATTTTTCTACGTGACTGCCATAGGTAAAAGTTTTGTCCATGATGAGTCCTCAGAGTTTTGTGGAATTAACATTTCCTACTATATTGTGATCGATAGTGGCCTGCATTAAAGAATCAGTGTTTTTGAATCCAAATTTTATTATTTCTCTTGGCTGGATTGACATACGGATTCAAATCTCCAAAGTATTTTACTATGAATTTACTATGATATTGATGCTTGAACTCAATGTGGATAAGTCAGTATCTCTGACTCTGACTGCACTTATAGTGTCATGAGCAAACTGGATAATAATAGCATTTCCAAGTATTGTTTCAGTTATATCTTGAATGAACAAAATGGGGGTGTACCATTTGTTAGATTTTGTACCTTGGATTTGCATTTGTCATTTGATTGTATAAAAACAAATTGCTTGCTATTCATCAGAAAGAATTATATTAATTTGTATCCAGAGCCCCTAATGCCTAACATATATAATTTATTCATTAGATTATGTGAATCTGCACAGTCGAAAGCTATTGCGAGATCTAATATAATATCTGCATTATAATTGCCAGAGTCAATATTTGCAACTATTGTTTCAATAAAATTTGATAGGGCACTTTACAGTGGATTTATTTTTGACAAAGCCATTGTGCTGCTTTGGGATTAGATAAAATTTATCAAGGTAGTTGATTAAGCAGTTATATAGTAATCGTTCAATAATTTTTTAGATTGGTGACAAAATGGATATAGGTCCATAATTATTTATATAATTCTTATTGCTTTTTTTATAGACTGTATGACTTAAGCAATTTTTAGTTTGTCTGGAAGTATACTTAATTCAAGATAGGCGTTAACTACATTTCCAAGTGAGTCAACTAATTCACCATAGCACTGTTTAATCAATGACATGGGTATGCCATCTAAACCTAGACTGTTTTTTTTTATTTTAGTAATTTAATTATATTGCAGATTCCATTAACATTAGTAGAGTAGAAAAATACATAACATTGGTTCTCGAATTATTTGACAGCCTCCTATTTTTACTTGCATTTGGAGTAGAGTGCTGTGAGTTTAGGTTACTACCTATGGATGCAAAGTGATTATTTATTAAAGGTATCTGATACCTCTGGTGGGTTATTTATAATCAGGCCCCAGATTTTTATGTGCTAAAAAACTTAACAATATTTATTTTTATGTAACAAAGTTTAAAAAATAATTGATAAAAATTTAAAAATATGTAATAAAAACTTTTTTAAATTAAACAAACACCTAACATAACATAAAAAAGTTAATTCACCAATTGCTCCTAATCATCAGATATGGAACACTGATTGGAATTGCAGTGAACATCTCCAAATTTTCCATCAGAAATCCATGCCTGTTGTCACAAAATAATGCCTTATATTGAGAAAACGATCGTTCTATGTCGCACGAGGTTAACCTCGCATATTTGAAACAGGGCATATCATTAACATCCACACCATCAACTTCACTTGTTCCTTGGCCTTCCAAAACTAGTCCTAAGGCTTTTTTTTTGTAAAATATGTGTTTTTATGTGAAATAAGATTTTGAATTTATACTTGTGGACTCTCAATCGGGATAATAAACTTTGTTTTAGGAATGTACTTCTTAGCAAAAAAAAATATGTTTTTACATACAAATCCGGGCCCTGTTTATAATATTGCTCCCAAATTTGATTTCAAGTTTGGTTGTAACTAAGGTTGGTATCTGCCGAAAATTGTTGATCACCTGTCAACTAACTAGCTTTGCTTTTATTATGGGCAGATAAGATTTTATTGCTAATACTATTTTGCTTTTCTTCTAAAACAGTTTGATCATACGTAGTTTTTCATTTTTTAGATCTATAGCTCTAAAATTTGGATTGTTGGTGGATTGTATTTTATTTCAGGGGTAATCCAGTGAAGATGATTAGTTTTTATGTCAGTTTTCCTGCAAGTAGTTTAAGGACAATGAATATTAATGTAGTAATTTAGAATTTCATAAAATGTGTCAAGTTTTAGGTTTGGATTCAATTCCGAGATAGTTTACTCCAGTTTGCTTATGTTAGAGCATTTTTGAGGACTTTCAGATTAACCTCACTAAAGGAGTGACTTTTTTTATTTCTGTTTTGAGTAGCTTTTGACTTACTAGCTCCATATAAAGTAATGCATTGTGCAGTATGGTCAAACATAACTATATGACCTCTACCTTGTATGACCTGTTAACTATATTTGTAATAATGTTATCAATAGCTGCTCTCAAGCTGTCTCTTAAATGGGTTGGTTCTTTAATTGTAGCTGTCAACCTACATTTATTTAACAGATATTGAAATCTCTTCTTTATCATTTGAGTTTTGAAGAAAGTCAATATTAAAAGTCTCCAAATAGTATGTTACTGTTTACAGTAATTACAATCTGATCTAATAGCTGAGTTATCTTGTTCAGACAAACTTTTATTTCACCTTTTGGTTGTCGATATATACCAGTAAAGCTTGTTTTTAATTTGTACAGTTGTACATTAATTCCAAACAATTTTGTGTGTCCCTCAACACAAAAACTTTGGAGATCTAATTCTATAGCAAACTCTGATAAGGCTGGATTGGTGAAGATGCAGACACCTCCCCAACATAGTCTGCCAGCTTTTAACCTCATTTGGAAAAAAAATTAAAAGTAGTTAGATGTCCTTTAGACCATACTCTGGAATCATAAGTATATCTTGGTGGCTGTTTGAAGATAAAAATATTAAATTGATCTAGTTTATTTGATAGCGTTTGAGCATTTTGATGTACAATTTTCAGAGACATATTCTTTAGATCCACCACAGAAAGGATGTTTTTGGATTGGATAGATGATTAGAATCATCATTGTTATTAGTCCTGGTTCACATGAGTCTTGGCCTACTTTACCATTATTTTTTTCAGTAACTCATGAAATAACTTTAGTGTTTTACACAACTCTTTTTTCCAATGCTTGTTAAAATAAATACTGTGCCTGGTATACAAATTAAAGATGTTGATCAGTTTTACATGTTGATATTTCTTGGATATGTAAGTTAGGTTAGGTTAGTATTTATTTGAACTATTTAAAGATTAACCCATGAATTTGATTCCAGATCACGTCTTTGTGGAAGTTTTATTATGACTATGTTGGTATCTTTAAGCACCTCTATTGCACTTTCAAGATTCAAAATAATAATATAATATTGGTTCACCACTAGATGCATCATTACTGCCTGTGATTATCAAACAATCTTCCTTTGTGAATTTTGAGCATTTTGCACTAACATTATTAAATACCTCCTTTGTTTTTGCCATACCACAAGCTTGAAAGTTGATCTATAAATTCCAAAAGATTTTCAAAAAACAAAACATTATTTTAGCTCCAAAAAAGAGTTACTCCATAAAAAATATACTAAATTCTAACCTAAAAGAGGATATTCCTCAAGAGAGCAAATAAGGAATATATCAGATGGAATCTATCGATTGTGAAAAAATTTACATAGGAAAGACTAAAAGAAAACATAAAAGCATGAGCAAAAGAACACATCAGGAACATAAAACAAAGACAGGAAGAAAAATCAGCAGTAGTTTGGCATTTTTGGAATGAAAAACATAATATAAACAGGAATCCCAAACTACTTAAAAACATTACAGGGAAAACAGAACTCGCCGTCTGGGAAAACATTTATATCTGGATGAACAAATGTAGCATTTTCAACTTTGAAATCCCACCAAGTGACATTATAATACAGAAGTTCATCCAACTGCCACCAGAGACAAACCAAACCACCACGAAGAACAAGGCCGGCAGTCGAACTGGAACTGAAGATGGAAACGATTAGCTCCAGAAACTTAGTTTTCCTCTTTTAAAACTATTAGTGATGTAAGTGTTACAAATTCAAAACTTATATTAAATATCACTCTTACAAACGTTCACCATATTTAACTTGAAAGTTGACACCATATTTAACTTGAAAGTTGATGTTAACCAAATTGTAATTCAACTGCTCTGCAGTATTTCTACCATGACTATCGGCCAGTATAAGGATGCATCCATGAGGGTTTTTTTTCTTTTTACTTGTATGAGTATTGCTGCAATACTCCTCAGTATTAGCATTTTCTATAGGAGTAAATTAAATGTAACTGCAGAGGGTAACAGGTTGTTGTTGCTTTAGCTATCTGTTTGATACCTGCTGTTTTCATTTTGCTGTGCTCGTGATTCAATGGTCTTACATTGAACATTGATTCCATCGCCTTCATTGCTGTTATTCTTCCATATAAGAGTGTGGCTTCTTTTCTGCTTTAACTTTTTTCGATTTCCATATGTGCTTCCCTTAATTTTTTCTTTATAATCTCAATAACCATCTGTAATGATACTATTGTGTCTGGATCCCTTGATACGGTTGCTGAGTCATTGTTTCTGTCTACACCATCATTTCTTGTCAATATTTGGCTATATGCTGCTCTCCTATTGTGTTCTGATTGTTCATCTATCTCATTCTCCTTGTTTTCATTAATTTGTGTTTTCTATTGATCACTGCATGCAAATTCACAGTTTTTCAAGTAACTTATGGAGCTGTTATATGGACTTACATATGCCGCCATCATCTTGGAACCCATGGCACATAAACATGTCTTATGTGCAACTTTTCAATTACCAATGTGCGGATGAAATCATAATTAGGATTAACTCAGTGAAATTTTCAAAATTTGTGAAAGGATTCATAATTTATTCGACTATCCTCTCCATAATGATAGCAACAATGTTAATGTTTTCTTTTATTACAGCATAAACTGCTGTGCTGTAGTCCACCTTCCTTTGAAATTAAGTGCCTCCCCTCTTTAAACATTTTAAACCATCTTTGAGCTGTGCTATAGGAAAGAACATCTCCAAAGACCTCCTGTAACATTGCATAGGCCTCAACTGAAGATTTGTTGAGATGAAAGCAGAATTATATTGTTTGTTGCATGTGACCTCTATTTTGCTGTAGGTGAAACTGAACACGTCTGAACTTGCACACCTCTCAGAGGCGGAAACTGGAAGTGACAACAACAAAACTAATCCATATGTACATTACAGTTAAGGTAACAAACTATTAAAATTAGCATGAGAAACTATGCCTGTGAAAACTTATGATCATACTTTTATTAAATAGCTCATGGATTATTCACTTATGCATTCCTGTGTATTATATTTAGGAATTTTTCAGCTTTTAATAGAAAAAGTTGTACCTTATAAATTGCATATTGGTTTCTAGTATATATCTTTCTAATTTTAATTTCTAACATTCATAATTTTCAATAGCCACTACTGCACTAAGTATATTTTATGAGTCATAAGAGTTTGGCACTTGCATCACTGAATGCAAGAAAGATGCTGTTTGGTATTTTCTTCATTTTTATTTTTAATTTGAGCATCTGACCCTTCCTTGATATTTTTGATTATAAACAGATTGATTGCTTCTGTATTTCCCTTGATATTTCACAATAACATCTGTATCATCCTTCAGGTTTTACGCTAATACAGCAATCATCACAACAGGAAAGATAAAAGTTTGGGATTTGCATAATTTATTCAAAGCATTTTCATTGCCTCTTCAGCAATATCTTCATGTTGTAGTGATTCAATTATTGCTTCAAGTTGTTTCAAGATTTTTTAGGACATCATTAAAAATTAATATATAGATATTGCATTTTAGCTGTACATTCGTGCAAATAGACTCATCAATAAAAATTTTAAATTTTTAAAAATTCAATTAAATTATAAAACGATGTTGTCTTTACACTCTTATAAAAGCACTGAAATTTGTTACTTTAAAAATTTCCTTAGGTGGTTTGTTAACAATTATACTTGTAAGACACAAAGATGACTTGGAAAATTTAACAGTATTATAATTGCAAATAAGTACATTATTCCTTTACCTTATAAAATAAATATACACTTTTCTATTTAAGATAAATAGTTATGAATTCTTCTTATAAAATTTGCCTCATTGTATATCAATAAGCTAGTTATGGTAGGTATTTTATAATTCCCTAAAACATTTCTCAATGAGCTCCTAGGTTTAAGATTAAAATTATCCTTAATGCTCTCTTTTGTACTATAAACACCCTCTGAACATCAGTAGGGTGCACTAAATAATAATAAAATGTGATACAAAATGCATTAAAGCAAAATAAATATTAAAGTCAAGACAGCTTTTAGACATCTAATAGCAAAACATGCTTTATTTAATTTATTATGTATAAAATTGATATGGGTCTTCCATAATAAATGATTGTCTAAAATAATGTCTAAAACTGTTGTTGTCATTGTAGAAATAAGGTAAAATTATCTGAATTAAAAATTAAAGTAAATGAACTCTTATTGCTAAAGTATAAATAAGAATTTTTATCTACATTTACTATTAAATATTCACACCAACATTTAAACTCATTTGCAACAGTGATTACTTTAAGCCTCAAAGAGCTCAAATCTTTCTCATGTATGGTATGGCAATCTCTTCAAGTTAAAGCAAACATATTTCATAAAGCCTGTATTTATTGGTTTGAAAAAATTGCATTTTTCATGAGTTAATAATAATAGTAAGTCTTGAGTCCAGCATGTAGTTTGGTTGCTTTCAAACCAGGTGCTTATATCATCCTGGTATGCTAGTTTCATGGATTCTTGCAACTGCCTGTGCAAGATTTTCCAGATACATTTTCAGGCATGTCTGTATTGGACATACTTTTTCTGTATTTCTTTGACACAGTCCAGTACTATTATCACTTTGTAACTTGTTTGGAACTTCAAACATTTTGAAGAATAACTAATAACACATATACAACTTCAGCTGTATGTTTAACTTTAATTGTTGGACAAATTTACTGCCATCTTCATTAGGATTAACTGATGAAATCCCCAAATGGCAAGAGCCTCTTAGGGCCTGCTTTCACAGAGTGGAACTGAAGTGAAGCATAACAAAATGCCTTCTCTTGCCTCTAATGGAATCAAACTGGACCGATTGGAACAAATAAATAGAAGCATATTCAAGAAGTTAAAAAACAGATTGCATAATAGCTCTAGCTTATGTATGTGAAAGTTATAGAAAGAAGAAACAAATAACAGCTAAAAGAAATTAAAATACTGGGTTTGTGACTTTATTTCAACAGTAGATACTCACAGTAAATAATCGCTTGCTTTTTAACTTCCTGCTGAAAGATGGAATAAAATTTGTATAACATTTTCAAATAAACATCTCCAAAAAATAAAAATACTAGGTTCGTGACATTTTTAACAAAAGATGTGCATAATTTTAGTTTGCTATTTCACCCCAGGCATAACTCTTACAGTAATAATAATGACATTTATCAGATAGATGTGGATAGTTCTGAAGCAAAGTTATTAAATTTTTTGGTTCATTCTTTTAGCTTTCTATTTTAATGTGTAATATTGCAGTCTAATCTGAAATAAAATTTAAAAATTCATGATAATTTTGCAGCATATTAAATAGAAGTTCCACTCCAGCAGCAAAACAAATATTCTTATCCAGGAATTCCCTTTGATTCAATTCAATGTGTTTCCTTTTGCTAATTCCCATTTAAATACATAAACTTCCATTTGATTTGATTCAGCAAAGTGGGAGCAGTCCTTAGATAGCTGCTTAGCTTTGACTGCATGTCTAGCAATTCTATTTAACAAGTCTCTCTCTCTCTTAAAGGGATTTTGTTTATTGTCAGTTTTTCCATAGATTCAGATATACCCTCACGTATACATTTTTATACTTCCTCCAATTCTTTCACATTCATTTTCTTCCACTGTGACCATTTGCCTTGTGTTTTTCATGAATTACATTAAATAGCTTGTCTATGGAAAATTTAATAGAACTTTCTTCATTCATACAATAATTTCATTTATTGTATTTTTCCTTTTACCAGTCATAACAGAAATAGTTATTTCTCATTAGCCATGGGTAGGACAATAGTTGTAAAGAAAGAATTAGAATTGAAAAATGCGGTCATGGTTGCAATTTGAACAATTACTGTTCAGTTTTCCTTGCTAACACACTAACCATCTGGGCTACCATGTCCTTCAAGCACAGAACCACCTCTCTCATCTGATTCTATAAAACCTGGAAACTCCCTAAAGTTTTTCTGCTGTGAAAGATTTTATTCTTTAAAATATGACTCATAAGCTATGAGTACTTTTGACCCAGGCTTCTAGTTTAATCACTAGCTAATTAATATTGGGATTAATTTATATATAGGAATAGTTTTTTCACACTAGCCATGTGTAGGATGTTCGTTGGAAAGGAAAAATCAGAATTGAACCAAGGATAGCTCATTTGGTTAGAGCATCAGCACAGAAGGCTGAAGATCTGTAGTTCGAATCCGGCCTTGATCTGAATTTTTCAAGTCTGATTCTACCTTTCCAAATAATTTCCTATATATTGCTAATGTGAAAGAACTATTTGTATACATTAATTAACCCCTCTATAGTTTTTGGTTAAACTAGAAGCCTGGGTCAAAAGTACTCATACCATTACAAGCTCCTTTTAAGGAATAAATCTCTTAAAGCATAGAAAACCACACAAAGGTTTCCAGGATATATAGAATCAGATGAGAGAAATTTGTGGTTCCATGCTTGGAGGATACTGTAGCTCAGTTGGTTAGAGCATGCGCACAGAAGACTGAAGATCGTCATTCAAATCTTGGCCATGATTCAAATTTTTCAAATCTGATTCTTCCCTTCCACTGTTATAAACTTAATCAGGTATAGTCAGTAGTTTTTTTCACATGATTACATTTAATTCCTTTTTAATCTTCTAATTAACTAACTTGATTTTCCTGTAGCAAACATTCCATTGTTGTTCTGAATAATTTTCAAAAGTTTGCAGTTGAAGGGGTGCATCATTATTTCCCTTTTACTTGCTCCATGATATTCAAATTATTAATTATTACTTAACTAAAATAAAAATTCCACCAGTGTATATGATAGGAACTTATCTAACAAAGAAAACAACTACAACCAGCTTATGAACATATTATCTGGAAAATTGCCACATCTGCATTTAATGGCAGTACTTGTTCAATGTTGAAAACAGAATTAACCTAAGTAGAAGGAAAGGACAATTTTTTACTGTTGGTGTTAGCCTAAAAAAAATAATGATTATTAATTATATATCTTTAAAAATGTTACTTATTATAACTAAATCCAGGGCTATGAATAACAAATAGTTACAAAGGCAGTCACAAAAGTTTCCAACCTGGAACATAGGTGACCATGGTATTGGTACATCTCTTTTAGGCATTCATTTGAAATACCATCATTGTTTCAAATATGTTTTATTTAATACAGCTTTCTAAAGCAGAGGCTTTGTATTAATTAAAATGGATAAAAAGACTATCACCAGAGATGATGCTAATGCTCTAATGCCAAAGACAATTCATACCAAACTTATAATAGTTTATGGAGACTCTACTTCATTATCAATGATTAAAAATTAGGCTGTTGAATTTAAACGCTGCCATAACCAGACTTGAACTTGGAAGATACAGATGTGAAGGAGGTGCAAAAAGTGCAACAACAACAGAATTCATTGAACAAATATATGATATGGCATTAAATGGCCGGCAAGTTAAAGTGCATGAATTTGCTGAATCTATAGGTGTTTCAAAGTAATGTATATATTATGTTTTATATGTAGAAAAGCTTTGCACAAGTTGGGTTCCAAATTTGCAAACAAAAGATCAAAAAATGCATTGTATGAAAATATTGCAATAGTGTTTGGAGCATTTTAACAATAACAGAACTGATTCTGTATATCAACTTATAACTATGGATGTTATTTGTGTCCACCAATGTACACCAGAATTGAAACAACAGTCAAAATAGTGGACAGTGCCAAAGAAGTCAGAGCTGGTTCTACATGAAAAGTTATGAAATCAGTCTTTTGGGATGCTAAGGGAATTTTGCAGATTGATTATCTTCAGAAAGGTAAAACAATAGCAGGATATATCAAATAGATGAACAATTTTTGAGAAAAAAAAATGTAATCAGGACTGTACATCTCAACAAAAATCATTTTAATAGAAAAATTCAGATATTTGAAGAAAGATTGTTAAAGAATTTACCTTACTTCCCATATTTGGCTCCTGACTTCCTTCCCAGAGCTCAAAATTGTTCTCATTACTCTTTTCTCATCAAATCAAGAGATGGGAATAATAGCATTGAGGTATTGCTGTAATAAATGTATTGGCTGTAAGGGAGTTTGAAAAAAATAATGTTCAAGTTAAAAACTTGATCCTTCATTGTTAGGCGATAACATATACAAACTTTTGTTTACATATAGAGTTATTAAAACAATACATAAAATTACCTTTGTTCTATATTTATAAGGTGTATATGAAATGTAAATGAACTTCCTGATTAAATTTGCTTTCATCACCAAAAACGTTTTCAATTATTCCATAACCTGAAGAAATTCAAAATACTTAAGATCCCTGGCATTTAGAATTTTAGGGAAGCTAAGTCTGTATTATGCTAGATTTCAATTGCATTTACATAAATCATATGCTAGTTAGTACTTTTCATGAAATATGCATTATTTTATAGTATAAGTTTTTTCCACTTAACTAATTTTTTCACATGATCTCCTGTTAGAAAAACTAGAAAAGGGAAAGTAAATAATCATATACAATCCTATCCAAAAAATCATAAACAATGCTGTGAAATTTATGGGATTCTGGAAAGTATGAAAATGATCAATATGACTTCAAAAATATACACTCTGGGGTAGGGTCAGTGTTAGGATCATTGCTTTTCTTAATTATATAAATAATTTTCCTGAGGGGACTAAATATCAAGTAATTGCATATGCCTATGACATGACACTATATGCAGTGATAAAAATCTAGAAAACACAATAAATAAAAATGTAATGCATATAGTAACATTTGTAAACAGAAAAGTATTGAATCTAAATGTAAACAAAACTAAATTAATCTTGTTTTACCACAATTACAATCCAAACAAACTAATCTAAATATAAACATAAACAATAAGAAAATTGCAAGGAAGTTGTAATAAAATAAGCAACATTCATAGTATCCTTGAAATATCTGTGTATAAAGTGTAAACTAAATTACATCCAAATTAAATTTCTTTCAGGCACATGTACTGAGGACAAAGAGTGTGGAAACTCTTCCATTTCCAATGATTGCAGCCACATTAGTTGTGTGCTTGCACTGGCTCATATATGGCATGTTACTGAAAAATTCCTATATATTGGTAAGATGCGTAGATATTTCATCTATTTTAGTCATTGTTTTTAGTGTGTTGAAATAAATTTCATTTTTCTGCATTAAAATTATTTTTTCCATCACTAGCATTTAAACTTGCTTTGTATCATCATCATTAGCAAGTTAAACTGTAGGTTTATTCATAGCAGTGAATTAAAATTTTTTAATTCATTACTAAAAATTCTCTCCTTAAAGTATTCTTTAATTAATGAGAATTAAAAAGAAATAAGTATACTTTTAGGATAATATAGCTGAAATGATGACACAGCATCCCTTGTATCAAATAAAACCTCTTCAGTAATAAATAAGTATATACGAATATTTTTTTTTTAAATAGAAATTTCCATCTCCAACGCTTATACATCCACATTCACATTTAAAACTTTCGATTTATATATTGTCATCAATAACATTTAAGGTATGATAAATGTACATATTTAATTAAAATTAAATTTTAATATTACTTTGGTCAAATATTAATAGTGGAAAACATATTGTATCACACATTAGAATAAACAGACTTTATGTCCTCATGAAAATTATCCTCAGCATAGTCTTGGGTGCTAAACTTTCCATTCATGAATAAAGTACCAATTTACTCTCTTATAACATAAATAATTATTTCTAAATTTAATTATGGGTATTCTTTGTAATGAAAATGTTATTTAAGCACCACAGTAAGCTTTCAGTTGATAAGTAAGCAGACTTAAACTTTATTTTCTGCTATTGAAAATTATATTTTTGATCACTGTACATTTCATTGTTTGTCTCAGTCCTTTTAGCATGTCCAACACATTGCCTTGTAATAATACAGTGGACTCTTGCCTAGTGTGAATTGATTTAAGTCACTTGTGTGGATAAATTTTTTGCATATACACTGAGTGCCAAAAAAAAAGTGAAACATTTAATTTTTAAACTTATTTTAAAATAAAAAACTTGTGTTTAATGAAACGAATTCCAATTATTAAATTGGAATTTCTTGTATAATTCTGAGTAAAGCATAAGGAGTATTTTAAGCGCAAATTATACCCTATTATTGATTTTAAGAAAAATCTTAAATCATGGTTAAACATTACAATAAAGAGAAATGTTTAAACAATGTTTAAAATTTCTGCTTTTAATGGCTCTATGGTTCTCTAGCTGTTTGTGTAAGGTAACCACAGTCTCAGTAACGAGTGTTGCCATCTCTAGTCCTAATTACAGTTGCAATTCTGTCAGGCATGCTTCAAATAAGATCTGCAGTATCAGTTCCCATTCCACTTGAAGTGCAGCCAGAAGATCTGTGAGTGAATCTGTGACTACATGATCAGCAAGAATCTCCTCAAAGTACGAATGATCTGTTCGTGACCCATTCTCGATGAACATCAGTTCCATTCTTGTTTCAATGCTGATCCCTGCCCAAACCAATACTACATCAATAAGGTATATTTGAAGAGAAAGTGCAGGGTCATAACGTTCTCCTGGCCTTCTCCAAACTCCCTCCTGTCTGATGCCCTCAAAAAGAACTTGTTCTCATTCATGAAGAGCACTGTGCTGCATTGCTCCATAGTCCAATTTTGTTAGGTGCGAGCAAACTGCATCACAGGAAATAGTGTTCCCTGGTCAGCAACGTTCCTTTTGCAGGTCTTCTAGATTGTAAATTCACTTTATACAGTGTCCTTCTAACTGTCCTGTCACTGCTATTAACATGCCATACTTGCTGCAATTATTCCTGGTCTCCATTGATGTTGGGTGCTGATCGCAAAGAACTTGCAGTAAAGCGATTGTCACAATCAGAGGTACTCCTCCTGCAGCCAGAATGGGGTCTCCTGGTATAGATACCATAATTTCTAACCTCTACAGTTCTGCCTTCTGGAATAAGAAGTGTCAATGATGTCAGCAATATAATGTAGATTTCATCCATCTTCCACTAATTCTACTGCCCTTGCTTCATCTTCGGCTCTAGGAACCATAAAAAGTTTCAAGGAATGGACTAAAGCTTTTTAGGCATGTTTTTGCATTTTTGTAATATCACAAAGTTGGCCTTACATAAGCTTGAAGCTTTAAGTGTAACAAAGAGAGAGAGAGTAAATAGCTTGCTGTTTCACTTTTTCTGCCGCTGAGTGTATTTGCTTGTACTGTGAAAATGATTCAAAATAATAAATACACTTAAATTCACATTCAGGAGTCATTGATCAGAATCTATTATTAGTTACTGAAAGTTAAATATTTAGCTATATTGTCTTGTAATATATTGAACTAATATAATGTGTTTTAATTTCCAATTTCATTACAGATACCAAATTGCATTGGAACACTTCTGTCTTTGTTTGAACTATCTTTATATCTGATTTATCCTACATAATCCTGTAGATTTTAGTGGGTTTTTAAAATTTGTAAGTGATTATAATTGGTTTCATCATTTCAGTATAAATGTGAACAATAACAGTATTAATAATTAAGATGCAATATATTTTTAAAATTTCTTAGAATACCTGCAGATGAGATAGTCACAAGGTGATCAGATGTATGAGAATTATATTTTTGAGCAAATTGAATAGGTTTTAGATCATGTTATTTAATAAAAATCCTAGACTATTTTATGAAATGTAGGAATCTCCAAAATTTACTCATTTCTTTCTTCATATAGTTGTACATGATATTTTCATAGTAATGTGTTATGATTGGCACTGTCATGCAGATATTTCAGCGTGCATTTGTTTACATACAGATCTGTTATAAATAAACATTATTTTAATTTTTGGTAAATAAAGAAGAAAGCATTATGGAAAAGGAAATGCAATATCAAGTGTTAAGTTGGACCTTAGAAACTGTATTGTGTTTGGAAGATAGTGTCGGCAAATTTAAATAAAACCTTTTTTCCACAACTTTAGTTGGAGTGATGGTGACTGTTTTCCGTTTTTGGTTGCCACTATTATTATTGCATAACTGTGATACACTTTATGACTACAGGTAAACCAATATTCCCTAAGCTGCAACTAATTGGATGCATTGTCAATTGTTTAAATTATAAAACTGCTTACTTTCATGAATCACTTTGCTACTTTATGAGGATAGGCTGGTGTTAATCCAGTGCTACAGATATTAATTCTATGAAGCAGATGCTCTTTATGTTTGTTATGTAAATTGTAATTCTGCATGAAATGCAGAAAAATTTCCAAAACTATTTGCAGTTAAGGGCTTTGCAGAGTAGCAAAGATATAAATAGATTTAAATCCATATGAACACTACTGAATAAGCAAAGAAAGAGGGTTCAGCAGATGTATTCAAAAGATATATTAGACATTAATTCAGCTACACTAGAATGACCAGCACAAAACATTTAGTGTTGCACAAGACATTATTAATGTTTGCAGATCAGTGAATATTTCAATATTTTTAATCTATTGACATTCCAAGTAGAGCTGTTGATTCAATCAGTTAATCAAGCTGATTGACCAAATGATTTTAATATCTGATTAATAATAGATTAATTGAACTGATTAAAACTACTATATGGTGAAGAAAACATAACTTTAAGCTGAATATTATTTGGTTTGATAAGCCTTTAAGCTGTGATTGACAGACATTGACTGGACATTGGTATAAACTGATATTCTTTTCTTCCTGTTTTAGAGTACTAAAAGCAATAACATTGTACCACTATTTTTAAACCTCCTTAATAGCTTTTTTGAAAATGTGGTTTAGGCAAATGTTTACTTGCACAAACTATGGAAAAGATGCACTTATATTATATTTGCAGACATGTCCTTTGCCAAAATACACTGAAGTTTGTTGGAAATTTGCAAGAGTTGAAAGAGTTCTTGATTTGGTTTATTTATGGATGTTCGTTAACATCTGAAGCCGTTAGCATCCCATTCAATTCTGGATGTGAAACAACCAACAAATTTTGCTCAGAGACCTCTTCTTTCAGGCTTGAGGTTCTTTTTCATGCCATAAATCTATAATTTGGGACCCATGGCTTTACTTCCCTTGGGAAAGAAGCCATACTTATGATTTTTATGGCTAAAAAATATCCACTGATCCTGGCAGGGATTGAATTTGCTATTTTGGGTTTAGGAGGCAAGCATGGTTACTGCTACACCACCAGGACTGTGAAAGAGGGTGGAAGTTTCAAGTAACAGCATTACTAAAAATGGAATATTTTTGTTTCATTCACATGTGCTATTCATTGTTATTAAGCTTGGCTTCCACTGGCACCAATTTCTTTTAAAGCTTATATGTAACTGTAGGTTATTCAGAGATTAGTGTATACAGTATGAGAAGTCCACTGCAATGTTGCCATGCCAGGTGGTAAATGCTGACTGCTTCATAAGAACAAGGCCTGGCATTGTGGAAAAAAAAATATTAAATGAATTTTACTATAAACATGGATGCTTTATAAGAAATATGGTAAAATCATTCACTTATAGTAGAAGCATAAGTAGTTTCCAACATTATCGTAAGCATGCTGATCCTTTTCAAAGTGGATCTACTTCTAGTAACACTGCTACTTATGGTGCTCAATTAACATTGGAGCATGTAATAGTGAAGTCTCTATTAAATAAAATGAAAAAAAAAAACATGTAAAATAGATTATGCAGGCTAGCAGAGGCGGTAAACGTTGTTTTGGATGGTGGTCTCTAAGAGGTTTTAAATGAAGCTCATGATTCTCCACTTACAATTTCCTTCTGGAGATATGCTAACAAAAACAAAATTTATAAGTTGTATTGTGAAAAATCAAAATTATTAGATGAACTGAATCAAGCAGAATTCATTAGTATCACAGGGAGGTTTGGGACTTGTCTAACCATAGTGCAGTAAATTGAGGCAAAACTTCAGTTTGGCAGTATAGGAATTCACTATGGCATTTTTAGCACACTATCAATAGTTAATTTTGCATTATAGCTGGATCCTATTATCAATAATAATCAATTAATCAATTAATAATCAACATTCTCTTGGATAAAAGTTTCCCTTCATTCACTGTATCAGTTTTCAAGAGAGACATTTCAGAAGTTTGTGTGTACAAAATAATAATTTTGGAATTGTGCAGCTTTGCCACTCACTGTTGCAAATAATTCTCAGATATTTTTGACGAAATATTCTTTTTAATAATGAATGACAAATTTGCATATCCATGGATTGACTGTATACGTGATTAATCAAAAGTCCTGCACCACCTGAATAACTTATTTATGGTTCATTGACATGAAATTCAGTGAACATGAATGTCCATATACCCGGAACTCAAAAATAATAATATCAACTATTTTCTACTTCTGGTTTAACTAGTGGTTCTGCTATCTCTCAAATTTTAAATCAAACACCCAATATATTTTAATATTTTCAATTAATGTTTTAAGTATAAAAGTAATAAAGTACGCACGCTAGATATTTCTGTACAATTTAATGTTGCTAAACCAAAAAACAGAAAATGTGCTCTGAATAATAAAATGCTCCCTCCATATATAAAAACAGCAAACAAAACAAAAAAACTTGCTAATCAGGTAATGATCACCATTAGAACTATCTAATCAGGAAAAAAATTTCCATGGAATGTCTGGAATCCAATTCTGAAATCAAATTAACTTTCTTTTATATAATACCAAAAAAGACTAAATGTTGTGTTCAAACTGGTAGCCCCCAGCACTTGATAATGTATCAATAAATCTTAGAAATTAAGAAATATCTTAAACTGGCTTTAGGAATGTCACTTCTATTATTCAATACTCTGTCTCTTTTAAATTATTTGACCTTTTTTCAATATGTTACTGACTTCAAATGACCCCCACAAAAAAGAATCCAAAGGTGACAAATCGGGGAATTGACTGCCATTCTGTCTGACCTCTCCTACCATCCCATCATGGTGAAAAACCCAGTCTAAGACTGACCTGTAGTGTGCAGAAGCTCCATCTTGTTGAATAAAGATGTCATGTATGGGGTAGCCTTTGGTTGACTTTTTCGAGAACATTTAGTTCTGATCTATTGAGATAAATGCTTAATGTTCTCAAAACCAGTTCCATAAATTACGGCAAGTAAGTGAAGCATTAAGAGTATGTAGCTCTACTGAATCATACGATGATATCAAAGTTATACCTGCTTGGAGCTTAGTGCATAAAAGCCTCTGACTGGATATTTTTGCTCTGTAGCACATGCTTATGCTGCAGCCCTGGTCTGTATTTGTGTTGAAGTACTTCTGTTGCTTTCTGGATCTGTCCCTCTCTCTCCTTGGAACAGTGGGTTTTTACCTCATTTGGCTCATGTTTTAGCATTTTCCAAAAAAGAGGGTACGATATTTTGCAAGTATGTGAATTTCTAAAACAACTGATACTACCATTGAGAGGTCATACATTACTCACATATTTCAGATATTTGAGGTTGAGCTTTCATCGTACATTACTCACATGTTTGTCTATTTAAGAGCAAGTGATTCTCTATCTCTTTTCTAATATCAATCAGCTGTTTAGCTTCAGCCTATCAATATAATTTAGAGACTTCATGTTGCTGCATCACAATAACTTATGCCATACTTGTAAATAATCATATATTTTACTACTTAATAACAATATTATTAATCAATCACATACTAAAACCGAGTTTCACATCAGTGAACAACATGGTTCAAAAGTTATTTAGATGGTGCATGATTTTTAATTAACATCTTGTGTATGTATATATATTTCAGATGGAATACAACTAATGTAGAATGATTTGGTTTGGTTCCACATTCTTCATGTAGCATCAATATTTGCATGCAGTACAGTAGAATCAAACAAATATGCTGATGAACCAAAAGCATTCATCGAACAATATTAAAACAGTTTACCTAAGACTGCCCGTTATGAGGAGGAATGTCATGTGTTAATAGTGTCTTGTGTAAAATAACAAACAAAAGGAAGGTTGATTTCAAGATCTGAAATTTTGAAAGAAGGTATATGAAAACATCATTGGAATTAATATTAGATGGAAGGCAGAAAGTTCAGAATTTCACAGAGTTTTATATACCCATATTAAGAAGTTTTGGGAGAAAAATGTAAGGAAGAATTAAAACTTCATTGCAGAGTCCTAAAGAGGAAATGACAGGTAATTATCCCTCCTCCACCCCTAAAAGTCTTCCAAACATTTTTTTTTTTTTTTTTTTGTGACAAACAGAAATTTACTTTTCATGAAAATGTGAAAAGCTGTTGAACTGTAAAAATGAAATTACTGTTATAAGAAAGTTTGATGAAGTGAAAGAAAAATATTAAGACTTAATGAGAGCATTCAAGAAATCTCAAAGGAAAAAGCTTTTCAGTGATTCATAAGAAAAGCATGATTATGTTGAAGCTAAAGGCAGGGAACAAAGAATATGGATATTTGTAAAATATATTAAAAACTTCTGAGATTAAACTGCCCTTTTCTTCAACTACCCCCATATACTTGCTCATGCATATTTATAACAGAAAATAAATTAAATAATGAGGATTGATATAAATAAAATATTATATCTACCAGGAATTTGCTAAACATTTTTATTTTCCTACAGTGAATAATAGACGTTTTTCTTCTTTATTATGTGAAGCAACGAATTTTAAGTATTTTCTAACTTAATTTTCATCAACAAATGAGTAACAATTATTAAATGCTTGTAATTTTTAAGCATATAGATAATGTTCCAAGTAAGTGCCAGATATAGATGTTCTGTAGCTGATGTATGATTTGGCTTGTTGGTAAACTTAAATAAACAATTATTTTGCTGCACTAAATACTTGGGATAATTTGTGGTCACTTGTGTCAAAATTTAAAGTATGAAATGCTTTCTGAATTTTTAATGAATGTTTTTTTTTACAGTGGAAGTGTGTAAGTGAAGATTTTTGTATGCTAGATTTATGAAACTGCGAATGACCTTAATAATTTCAAGTAATATTTAATTCATTGCATTTATAATATAAAACATATTTATGTATAGATGTGTGTATATTATCAAGTGTTGTATTGAATAGAACATAATGGTGAAACAGGTATTACTGGCAATTTTGAACTATCTTTAGTTATAGAAGTATTTATATAGTAGCAAATTGTTATGACATGTAATTGTTCCATAAATTATGTTTAGCTTATCATATGAAAACCCTGAAAGCTCTTTTTCTCTGGAATAAACAACATTGTGTGGATGGCTAAATCTGAGTTATAATGGCTAGCATCTGTTGAATCAGCTTTCATTTTCATATGTTTTATAACCTGAGAAAACAAGTTGAGTAGCCCACGGAACCAGATAATCCCAAGCACTTTGGTGAAATAAAGTATTTTTCTTTCACATTTATGAAACAAAGTATGATAGCATAAGCAGGCTTTTCATCTGGGTAACTTGCAGTAATGTATTACATTTGTTTTTGTAACAATTCATGATGTACTGCTTTTGCCAACTAAGCATAATCATGTAAAAAAATTATATATAGTTAATTCAACTGAATCTGTTTATTACACTGTACTTAGGAAGTTGAATAACAAACTTATAGTCAAAACAGGACATTTCAGAAAGCCATATTTCTGCTAGCTAAAGCAAGTAAATTATGACAACCCAGTAATTACGTAAGTAAGGTTATAGATAATGGTGTGACATAGAAACAAATAGGAAGGAGTGAAAACCTGTAACAATAAGCTCTTTGAAAGTTTTAAACTTCATCATGCAAAATCCATTTCAGATTTCTTTTATTTTTTAATGTTCATTTTAAGAAAAATGGCTGAATAAAGAAATTCTGCTAAAACAATATTTCTTTGTTGCTAATAATGCATAGTTTCTCAGGTTGTTCAGAACAAATAAAAGCCAACAAGACATGTGAATTAGCATATTTTAGTTGCAATATTTTCAACTATAAAATGCAAGTATTAATAAAATTAATTTATATTTTAGTACTTGCCAATTTAAACTTAGCTTTAAGGAAATGTTAGTGTATATATAGGTTTGTAGGATTTCACCATTGTTATGGCTGTGTTTCAAAGTGGTGATAGTTATTGACAAATACAAAATATTTAATTGAAGTTGTTCAAATGGAATAGCTTATAGTTTTTTACTCTGAAATATGTAGAGCAAAAAACACTTTTAACAAATAGAATTATGTTGTAAAAACTGAGGTGTACATTAAATTGCTTATATCATTTATTGCTTACATGTAGCCTTTTTAATGTTATACTTTAGAATTGGTTGAGAAATTACACACATTTATGAATTAATGTCACATTTGATATCCATTCATCAATCCATGAAAATTAGGCAGTGCTACAGAAATCATGTAGTGTACAATTCTGTACAGGTTTCTTTTTAAAATTTAGAATTGTATATATATATATTAACGGAAACCTTTTAGTAAAAAATTCAAATATGTTACTAGTACAACACTGATTGTAAGGAGTGTAGCTCAAGAAATGATTAAGACTCTACAATTAACAATATATACACTCAGTGGCAAAAAAAAGTGAAACAGCAAGCTATTTTCTGTATTTTTTTTTTTTTTTTCACAACACTTATTAAGCTTGCGTTGAAGTCTTGTATAAAGCCAAACTTGTGACATTACAGAAATGCAACAACATGCCTAATAGCTAATCAATGAATTTAAAAAGTTTTAGTCCATTTCTTGGAACCTGTTTTTGGATTCTAACTTACCATTAATTATGTGCATAAGGCAGTTTTTATAACAATCACTGCCAAGTGATGTTTTAATGTTTCAAACTGTTTCTGTGCATTGTTGTGCCATGTGATAATTTAAAGCATTTAGGCTTCCCTAGCTATCAGTCGTAGTCACTTTTTAACGTTTTGAAATGTCTCTTGAGCTGAAGATGCAGCAAGGGCTGTGGTATTAATGAAGGATGGATGAAATCTATGTTAATTTGCTGATGCTATTGGCACTTCTCATTCCAATGTACACAGGATTGTCCAGAGGTTCAGAAAGGTTGGTATCTACACCAGGAGGCCTAGTTCTAGATGTAGGAGGAGTACCTCTGATTGTGACAATCGCTTTCTTTCACTGCACGTTCTTGGCGATCGGCATGCAACATCGGTGGAGGCTAGGAATAATTTGCAGCAAGTACGGCATATTAACATCAGTGAAAGGACAGGTAGAAGAAGGCTCTATGAAGTGAATTTATAGTCCAGGAGACCTGCAAAAGAACCATTGCTGATCAGGGAACACTTATGTCTCAAATGCAGTTTGCTTGCAGTTTGGACTATGGAGGAATGTAGCACATTGTTTTTCAAGGATGAAAGCAAGTTCTGTTTGAAGGCACCATATGGAAGGGAGAGAGTACAGAGAAGGCCAGGAGAACATTATGCACCCCACACTTTCTCTTTAAGGACACCTTTTAATAGAGATTCAGTATAGGTTTGGGCAGGGGTCAGCATTGAACAAGGGCAGCATTGGTGTTAATCAAGAATGAGTCACTGACAGCTCATTTGTATATCCAGGAGATTCTTGCTGATCATGTGGTGTCCTTTGCATCCATTATAGGCAACATCATCCCCATGCAAGATAACACTCATCCTTACATTCCTCAGTGTGTTTCTGAGCTCCTGGATGTGGTTGAGATGGATGTATGGTATGGTTAGCATGCAGTCTAGACCTGAACCCAATAGAACATGCCTAAGACATGCTTGGGAGGCATTCTAAGGGTTGATTCGTTGACTATCTGGCAGATCTTCGGGCTGCACTTCAAGATGAATGGGAACTGATGTCACAAGAGAAAATTGTAGATCTTTTCTGGAGCATGCCTGACTGAATCACAGCTGTAATTAGAGCTAGAGGTGGCAACACTCATTACTGAGACTGTGGGTATCTTACACAAACAGCCTGAAAACCAGAGAACCATTAAAAGTGTCAATT
This sequence comes from Metallyticus violacea, assembly GCA_030762175.1. Classification (NCBI taxonomy): domain Eukaryota; kingdom Metazoa; phylum Arthropoda; class Insecta; order Mantodea; family Metallyticidae; genus Metallyticus; species Metallyticus violacea. Next base: position 38,316,163 of record CM060836.1, read on the forward strand.
TCCAAAATTTTTAATAAGTTCTGTTTAATGTGATGTTTGCTCATGTTTGAAGATTTTGTGCATTACAATCAATAATGGGGTAGAAAATTGTGCTCAAAATACTCCTTATGCATTACTTGGATGATAAAATATTAAATAATTGTTAAAAAATTCCGTTTTAATGTGTCTTCGCCAACATGGATTTTTATTTTAAAATATGTTTAAAAATTGTTTTGCTTTTTTTGCCACTCAGTGTAGTAGCTGTTGTTTTAATAGTCATATACATGTACAATTTTCTAAAAGCAAATCATCTGGGTACTGTGAGAGGTGGGACATGCTTTACCAGGACAAGGTTTCACTAGCAATCTGCACCTTTAAAAAAGTCTGTCATGCAGGAGGAGGATCCAAATTAGGCCTTATTAATTAATGAAATGTAATAAGTTATGGCATTAGTGTGTGCTATTAGGGGAACAAAATTAGAATTCTTGCAATCTATAAATATAAAAGAAAACCACATTTTTAGAAGTATTATTATTATTATTATTATTATTATTATTATTATTATTATTATTATTATTATTGAGATTAAACTACAAGAATTAATGGTATACCATTAATTAAATTAAATATATGACCACTGAAAGACAAAGCTATACTGTGTGGGTATTTTTAAAAATTTTTAAATGTAATCATGTATGTGAACTTACCCATTGATTTCTTCACAATCACTTAAATAGAAAAAATAACAAAGTTTTGAGTTACATTATGCATTTAAGAAGATGTTTCAATAAAACGAAAAAAATTTACTATTTGAAAACAATTTTGATGTCCTATGCAAATAAATAGAATCAGCAAGAACAGTCTAGAGTTTCATCGATTTTCATTGGCTTTGAAATTTAATGTAAATGTTATTGCAGTAAGAACATATAATGCAAACTTTTTCTGAAGATTATTACATAGCTCTCTCACTTATGAGAGTAGGTCCATAAGTTTCTGGCCTAACCATTTTCTAGGTATGATAAAGACAAGAACTATATTTCACTTTTCCATATAATTACCCTTTACTGCAACACACTTCTCACATCTTTGAATTAACATTTCAATCCCCATACCACCAAAAAAATTAGTCAGAAATCTTGTTTGCAAAATAGACATAAACAGCATCCATCGCCTCTTTGTCACACTTAACTTTCCTTTCTTCAAGGTCCTTCTTGAGTTTTGAGAAGAGGAATAGTCACTGGGGAGCTAGAATTGGCTGTGGGGTGGATGGTCGATCTCCTTGAAGCCACATTTATTCACAGCTTCCTTTGCAAAAAAGAGCTGTGCACATGCGAGTTGTGAAAAAGGCGCACACCACCACTCAGCTTTCCTCGCCTTTTCTCTTTGATGGAAGCCCGTAGTCTGTGCAGTAGGCCAGCATAAATCTCCCCATATACTGTGGTCCTCTCCTTGAAGTCAATGAAGGGTATTCCTTCAAAGTCCCAAAAAATTGTGGCGATGACCTTATTGATGGACTGAGTGACCTTGGCCGTTAGAGGCGGTGCTTCGCCAGGTTTACCCAATCCATTCTCTTTTGGAAAAGGGATCATAGGACCATAGTTTCATTGCTGTAACAATGGTTTGCAGAACTCCAAAAATGCTTGACAACAAATGACTCATTGCTGCTTTTTGACTGAGGAAAGAAGTCTAGGTACCCTTCTTGCACTAATCTTATTCATGTTTAAATGTTGATGAATAATTCGAAGGACTGTTTTTATAAAGGCCCAACCTTTGCTGCTATTTCTGTAACTTTGAACCGCCGGTCTTCCATCATTTCTCCTTCCACAAGAGCGATATTTTCAGGAGTAAGCACCTCCAAGAGCCAACCTGCACGCTCTTCGTCTTCAATGCTTTCCTTACCCATTCGAAAAAGTTTGGCCCATTCTTTTACGGTGAAATATAAGGGGGGTTCTTCCCACATACACCGTCCAATCGTTGATTAATTTCATTTGGAGTAAGTCCCATTGTGAAGAACTTAATATCAGCTCGAAACTCCATTTTGAAGCCACAATCATGTACACGCATCCTTCTTTATGCTAGTATATCAGGAAAACTGAACCCAGCTGCAATTAACTTAACAATAAGTATGACACCAGATAAGCGTTTTGTAAGACGATAATCCTTATCTGCTAGGCCGGAAACTTATGGACCTACCCTCGAACAAATATAATTCTCAAACATATACTAGATTAATATTACACAACTGCTGTCTTCACGATAATATTTTTGTTAAATATAAAACATGCAACATTATAAATACAGTTTATATGCTTAATTAATTTCTCGTTTTATTTGAAAACATTATGGAGAAAATTAAACATTTTTTAGATTTCGGTTTCAAGTATACCTTTGCTCCTAATAGTCCAATTTCCATAATTTTTCAGAAACTTTCTTATTTATTTAAATGGTATATACCAAATTTTGTTGTGAAGAATCAAATATTGGTGCCAATAGAGGAATTTTTAAATTTTGGTTTTAAGGTAACCCTTAAAGTTAGAGCATGATTTTGCTCATTTTCAGAAACTATTTTTCGTATTTTATTTAAATGGCATATATGGAGTTCCGTGAAATAAATATGTGAATGTCACTAGAGCAATTTTAAATTTCAGGGTTCAGGCAACCCCTCCCCCTACCGCCGCCTGTTAAATAGTCCGATTTCACTGATTTTTTGGGAACTTTTTTCCTTAGTTTATTGAAATGGCATATACAGAATTTTGTTGCGAAACATATTAATGCTGCTATAGCGATTTTTAAATGTTAACAGTGCAGGTAACCCCCCTCCCGCTGCTAAAGTTCAATTTCACAGATTTTTAGAAACTATTTTTCTTATTTTATTTCAATAGCATATATCGAGTTTCCTTAAATAAAGTTGCAGCCGTTAGAGCGATTTTTAAATTTAGGCTTAACCCCGGACGTTTTTCAAGTATATCCCAACTCCCAATAATCTGATAAACAATTATTAATGCTGCTAGAGCCAATTTTAGATTTAAGGTAACCGCTCCTAATGGCCCGATTTGTGCCTGATTTTCAGAAACTATTTTTCTTTATTCTATTCAAATGGCATATAGGCTGTTGCAAAAAAAAAAAAAAAAAAAGAATGGTACCAGCGACTTTTAAATTTGAGTTATAGGCGAACTCCCCCCCAACTTAATGGCCCGATTTTCGTAAACGATTTTTCTTGTTCCATTTAAATAGCATATACGGATTTTCGTTGCGAAAATTAAATTGCTCTAAGCGATTTTTAAATTATGTGCTTCAGTTAAAAATCCGCTCCTAATAGTTCGATTTCACTGATTTTCAAACACTATGTTTCCTACTTTATTTCAACGGCAAACACCAGGTTTCCTTGCAAAACGTTTAAAATTGCAGACGCTAGAGCGATTTTTAAATTTCGCTTTAACCCCTAAAAGTTTTTCGGGTATACCCCCATTCCGAGTGGCCCGATTTTCGAAAACTACTTTTATTAATTTATTTTAAAAAATGTTACTGAGTTTCGCTGAGATAAAGCAAAAATTTCTGCTAGAGCGATTTTTCAATATCTTAAAACATTTTCGCAACCCCCCACCTCCAGTGGTCGAATTTTGCTGGGTAACGAACTCGACGAATTATTTGTTAATTGATGGCTATGTGCAAAGTTTCGTTGAGTAAAAACAAAATTTGCGATCGCGAGAGAGAGAACGGACTTGCACACCATATATATATATATATATATATATATATATATATATATATATATATATATCGATTTTATTTTTTTTAATTTTTTCCGGAATCTAGTAGGTACGATCGATGCAGATTTGGATAGGTTAGTAAAAACTCTTTCTATTGGTACCACGCAATAACTTACATTCCTTCGGAATTCGCTTAAAGCACCAAAGCTCTTTGACTATAAATTAAATAAAATATTTTATTCCTACAAATCTTGCAAAGTATTTTAAATTAAAAAAGAACTCGAATCCTCGCACTTTATTACTCTTACGAATCCTAATCAAAAAAAACTTTTATTTTAATGATGTTGAACGCCCTTTTTACTACTGAGACACCACAAGCGGTGGGAATTGGTGATATATGTAAAATGATATACTGGAAAAGGGTTTTTTTAAGGTAGGAAAGTCCCAGGCCTAAGTTTTTTTTAGGGTACCTCGCCTGCATTTGCCATTTATGAAGACAGGAAAACCTGTAAAAAAAAAAAAAAAAAAAAAAAAAACAACAACAAACTGTCAGGGAAGATAGTCTTGGTGGGATCGGAATCTCCGAATCCCAGATTTTGCTCACAAGTCCGCGACTTAAAGACCTCGGTTACCCGTGGCGATAACCTTAAAAAACTGCTAAAACTTGCAAATATAAGCTAACTCCAATTATATTTGTAGGACGGCGAATAATTAAATAATAAATAGAAATTGATAGTTGCATCTTTTTGGTGCTACCCAGATCACCAATATCAAATTCTGAAATCTGAAGGATTCTAACAACAGCCCCATGAGGGCCTTGGCGTACCGCGACGACCGCTGCGTCCTCTATCTCCATCATATGATATTGGTAGAGTGGAGTATTGCAGGGAGGGATGTGATCAGCACACCGTATCCCACCTATCACTATATTGCGGCTTACAGATCCAAGATCGCCACCTCTCCATCAAGCAGCTTCCCATTTCCTCACGAGACTGGATGGACCACTTTCCAGACCTCCATAACTTGGAAAAATTCCCAAATAGGTACCAGGAATCAAACCCGGGCCTCCCAGCCAGCAGTCAACAACGCTAACCACGAGACCAAGGTGGTACATACATATACCCATATATATCGTGCTTTGGGCCTATGGCTCAGAATCTATCGACCAGTTCCTTACCAATCTTAACTCAAAAGTTCACTTAAGTTCACTTCTTCTGTCTCTCCAATGCTGATACGTTCCTAGATTTTGACATCTCTTTAAGTAATGGCTCTTTTCTTGCTTCCGTGTACATTAAGCCCGCCAATTTACATCCACAACTTCATTTTGATAGATTTCATCCCATACATACGAAAGATCTATTACTTTTGGCTATCGTTTTTGTAACAAAATTTCATCTATATTAAAATCCTAGCTCAAAAGTTAACTTCATTACCCTTTTCACAACTTAAGTGCCTAGAATTGAGAGCATCAAACCTACTTTATATCTTACATGCGTATATATTTTGTATATAACTTTTTTCTCCTTCTCCCTCTTGTTTATTTAATCTGTTTCCATGCATGACAATAGCTTCGAAATTCAATATTTATTTTTACCTCCTTCATTTGTCTTCCGCCTTTGAAGAGCACGAACTGTTTGAAATATAGCGAAAAGTGTTTTATCTATGGATCGATCCATCCATCCACCCATCCATCCATAAGAGAGAACCTGGAAACAGATTCTTCATTTATGAGCTGTTTATGAAATAGTTACTTAGTACAGCGCCTATTACGATCACCGTCGTTCCTTTTGTTAGATTTCAAATTATTCAAATTTTGTTCACCCGCTAAACAGTAAAATAGTCTCTAGTTGTTTCGTTTATTTCCCATAATGCAGGATCATTATTTTTATCTATTGCTCTATCAGTGTCAAACGCCTTATCCTAGGAATCTCAATATATGTGCCCCTTCTGGCACCCATATTTGTAAGGAACGGCATGAATTTTTTTGCTGAAGATGCAGTTTCTTTATTTTCTAATTGTCCACAAGTATGTTTAGGTGGCGACTTTATTACTGATTTATCTACTAAAGCTTGCACAGGAGTTTCCTGGTACTGTCCGCAATAGCAGATCTAGCTCACCGACTTAACTACGTGATACTTGCGAAGTTTCTTTTCGCGACCGTCTACTCTCATACATTTCAATATAATCTCTCGGAAGCACGATTAGATCACATTTACAATAACCGCGATTTTTGTATTAGTATTGCGGATATATATCCGACAGGTCTCTCCTAACAATGTGGGTAACTTGCTTCCATTATACTGCCTGCATCCTCCCTCTCATGTAAGAGGCCAAGCAAAATTTGTCGGCCGATTCACGCCCTGATTTGAATGGGACACTGATGACCTGAGATGTTAAAGAGTGTCTTTAAATGAACAAAATAAACAAACAAAAAAAATAAACAAAATAAACAACCAAAAACAAACAAACTAAAAACCCCTCATTTGATCGCAGGTACTAGAAACTTAATGTGCAGGTTTTTTCCGACAAAGTTTATTCACTCTTTGCCGATCGGTGGCGATACCAGATCTATCAGCAACGATTTAATTATAATAAACTGGAATGGTGGGTTGTCATCAAAACGAAAATAAAACGGTTTCTCAAGTATGTGAATGGTGATAAGCACCGCAGTAAACATCGTTATCGTCAATTTCTATTTGGGGTGTTGATCTGTACAGTCGCCTGTCGTTTATAATGTAGCATTGAAATAAAAAGCATTAAGTATAGGATTCTTAAATCAGATGATATGGGGGGGGGGGGTACTCAGGTGCACTCCCGAATCCCATTAACTGATATGGAATTCCCGTCAGTTTGTCATCATAGCCGTCAATAGCGGCGTGCTAGTTGGAAATATATCCTCACTATTCAAAATAGCTCCAATGTTACTGTACGTAGCCAAGTCGACATTCGCTATGATATGCATGAATATTTTCCATATCTATGTTCTATTACTACGCCCGTCGAACCCCTTGTTACAAAGAAAGGTACTCTCAGTTCTAACCTCTTTTGGCACAGATGCTCCTATTCCTCATTTTATCGTTGTTGAACTGCAAACAGCATCACCTGACTGTCCACGAAATAAATCCACTGGAGTAGATGGTCTATGTGCAGAATTTTACTCCTCATTTTGGCTGTTTCTCTATGCGTTTTCAATAAGCTGCTGTGTACCACCTTTATTCTCTGCATTTGTCCATGGATACTGGTGCTTGTACCTAAATTTAGTCATCCCAATACTGTACAAGACTTTCGTTCTTTAACAATGCTAAATAGTAATTATAAAATGTTCATGCAATATATTAAATATAATCTATCAGTTTTAAAATTCTTGTTATTTTTATATATAAAAAAAAAACAATGTTAAATTTTAAGCGGATATTCTTGCACCGGTACAACAGTCAATACGACGTGGAGGGAACAAATTGTATGAATTGTGCTCTCCGCGATACTTTTAGTGCAGCCCAACTTTCGCGGTTTGGAAAAGTTTTGGTTATTGGTCTTTGATCACTCATTTTCCTGGGTGGAGCATCTATTTACTTACCACTATGGAGAAATTGGGAATCCCTGATACCTATTGTTACCTCTTTTGCAATATATTAAGAGCAGCCACTTCCAAAAGTTTAGTAAACAGTTATTTCACTCATTCCTTACGTGTGTGAGACAGGGCTTCCGATGACAATATTCTTGGTTGTGGTATCCATTGAACCTCTACTGTGAAGTGCCTTCGTTCTGATGGTCACTTTTGTTAGAGCAATTGCTGATGACTTGGATGATTCCACACGGTCCGATTCTTTCTACTATTCGAAAGATTGTGGACGATTATCATAGAAATTCTGCAGCGATCTTTAATGCGAATAAATCCAGAATTATGCTATTTGGCAACCATTTCTACAGTTCCAGCTTCATGGGCATCTATGGCTTTTTCAATTAAAATATTGGGTGTTATCGTTCTACCCTTGCTGATGGTGACGATTCAGTATAATTGTAACTGTATTGTTAAAAGCGTACATAACGTTCTTCGAAAGTATCAGTTTCGTTCCCTAAATCTGTTACAGCGCGTTTATTTTGTTAATATACTTTTATTATACAAAGTATGGTTTGTAAACCAGCTCTCACTGTCAGCCTCTGAAGAGTGTTTTAATGCCATTGATCCACAGGCTGGTTGTCTATTTCTCCGGGTCAACCGGGTATATTTAGTAAACTTTGACCATCCTTATAGCCATCAGTTTCTCATCCAATGACTATTGGAACATCGCCTCAAGAATCCACCAGATCTTCCAGGTTTGTCGATTCAGCCCCCCCCCCCCCAGGTTAAAAAAATTACTGCAACTAATTTTCCTGTCAACCTGCATGGCTAACACCAAAGATCAGAGATTGTATATTGATTGGTTATTCTAATAGCCAATCCCTAAGTAAGTTCTCCAATACCTATTACACAACTGGCGACAAATATGGTCAAAAATTCCATATTCTGTCCTCAGTACATACCATTGGAGCGTTTGGACTAACTGGTGAATGATCTCATTCCTACAAATGACTTCTGTATCGCGAACATTTCTTTAAATTGTGATAATTATTGCGTACTTCCAGGTGTGGCTATCGAATTTTGCAATTGGGCTACACCGCATTTGACTTCTTTTGAGCTAACTAGATATTACAATTATTTTAGCACCATATCGATTTTATTTTAATTGGGCTCTTGTTCTGCACTGCACTCTATACCATACTCTTTAAGTGTCAACAGATATTTTTTTCTTTTCCAAGAGGTGTGGCAAATGCCTACGTCAAAGATTTTGTTGATTAGTTTTATTTACGGACGCTCTTTAACATCTCAGATCATCATCTTCCTATTCAAATTCAGGACATGAAACGGTCGGTAAATTTTGCTCAGAGGCCTCTTCTTTCAGACTTAATTTTTTTTTTTTCGTGCCGTAACCTACGACACGGGACCCACGGCTTTACTTAACGTCCGAAGGATGCCATACATAGGATTTTTATGCCCTAAAAAAGATCTACCCTGGCCGGGATTGAGCCCGCTATCTTAGGTTTACGAGACAAGTATGGTTACCGCTAGACCACCAGGACCGACTACGTCAAAAGGTAATATAAACGGCCCACATAGATTAGTAATGGTTATGCATAGTTTAAAGGTAGTTAACAGACCTTCTTTCACAACGTCAACTGCTAAAGAATGTTTATTTCCTGGCGATATGGGCCTTTGTTTGCTCTTTTCGCTGCAGAGATTAAGCTGTTTTCATGCTTGCTCACTCATTCTTACTACCTCAGTTTCTTTAAAGGTTCCCTATCACACGTGGTACGGTATTCTCAGTGGCGCGATATTGCCAGTGCACTATTTTAATGTTTGTATCATATCTTCCCAGTAAAAATAGGAAAGTGGGAGAAATATGGCAAAATAGTTAACAGTATTGGCTGCAGAATTATTTATTTTCGAAGTGACTTACGGAAGTGAAAGATGGCGGTAGCAAGGTGTGTTCTAATTTGTGCAAAATTAACAATAGGGCTCACAAAGCGGATTTTAAAAGGCATACTTATTCACAGAAAAAAAAGGGGGGGAGCTCAGCTGCAATTACTATAGGGCTGCCAAAGTGCTTGAGAACATCAGTCTAAAAATGCAGTTACCCGTATTGAATTACAGTTGGCTGTTTTCGTAGTTTGTCTAACTCCAATTCATTGCATTGATCATTTAAGCGAAATTTTAAATAATGATTCTCCTCTTCTCATTCAGAAAACTCCAATTTGGGACTTCAAAGAACGAAGTTTTATGGTTTAATCACTAAAATTATTTCACCAAACACTCTAAAATACCAAATTAGTGACATGCTAGGTGTTTTATACTCATTAATTTTGGATGAATCCACAGACATTGCTTGTACCAAACATCGCTGTGTTTGCCACAGATATTACAACAGATGAAAGAATAATATAGCTACTCATTTTTTTATAACTGATCAATGTCATAGTATTACAGCAGAAGTACTCTATCAGCACATCAAAGAGTATTTCCAGAACGCGGGTATAAATTTCTTGAACTGTTTTGCAATAACGAAGGGCGGAGTTTCAAATTTTTGTGATTCCAAGCCTTTTGTCTTCACATTAATGAAAAACATGTTCCAGGTTTTATTCTCGTTAAATGCATATGTCATTCCATTTATTTAGTTTGATCCCATGTATCAGAAAAACTACCTCTAACATAGATTACACGTTTAGAGAAACATATAATTGAGAAGAGAATCGTATCTGAAAATACCATTTACACAGTAGTTGGCAAGAAGTAAGTGTATTAGAAGTTTTTTAGATCAGTAAACTACATTTCAAGTTGACTTCATCATGTGATTAATTCGTAGCTAGAGACTGCTCTTAATTTATACGGAAGTAAGTAATGATCTTTATCTGGTATTTTTCAAATCTGTCCTCGGTGATTTTGAAAGAACCCATTTACTGTTTCAACGTGAAAGTATAGATCACTGCCATGTCTATGAGAACTGGAAATATTCACCGCACAGAAGATCCCTGCTTCCCCAGCATGTAACATTTGCTGTAAATTTAGACCTTGTGTCAATCAAGCTTGCTCTGGACAAAGTGGATTTTGGGTACCAATTTTCTTTGCTTTTAAAATCAAAATTAACTTAAGAAATCATTTCCAAAGATACACCCAGGTGATACAGCAAAGGCGTCAATGTTTTCTCAAAAGAACTTGTATAGAGCTCCATACTCCAATTCCAGACAACCTTGATGTCTTGAAAAAAGAGCAGAGTTTTAGTCCTGTTGTATGTTTTAATCAAACCCACGAGATTTTCTGAGTTCCCTTTAGAATTTCTCTGTGGCAAATACCATGTTACTAACATACGATGTCAGAGGAGACAAATTCTCGAAATGGACTGGAAGTTTGTATTTGGTAGTGATATTCCAAAGGACAGAATTTTGTTTTGGACAACAGCAGTGAATGTGGAAATTTCAGTTGGTGACCTAGAGCTAAAAGAACTATAAGAATTTGCCTTATAGGTTTTTGGTTTTCCCAACAGTAATGTGAGCTTACAGAGAGTCTTTTTTCGTGTGACATGAACATAAACAGTTACGCAGGCGCATGGGACAGGGCCTTCTCGGTTCTATTCTCCGAATCAAAATGATGGCGGAAGAAAATAAAAAGTGCTGCGTAAATTTTCAATCTATTCCCGATATGTTGCTTTGTACTTCATGTTCAGATATGTATAAAATAGGTGAAAATGCTGAGGATCAAAACAAAGAGAATATCGATGAAGAGAAGGGGATATTGGGGACACTTTAACACACGAGTTAATATTTCAATAATAAACTGTTTCAAGTAATTGTTTTATTTTTACAATGATTTATTTTCATATTATAGAGTATTTTTCTGAGAAAATCGTGTTGCTGCACTTCGAGTGCCGCGCAAAATTTTGGGCTCCTTTTATTATAAAGGTATAGAATATGGCCAATGTTCGCTACTTTTATGTTATGAGCCTGGCAACCCTGCGGTAGAACAACAGTTAGGTTATGTTGTGCTATTTGATAAAGTTGCTATTATTGTTAACTGTGTTTATTATTTAGCTTGATGATTAATGTTTCGCAGTATCATTGCAATTAACTATATGAAGCACGGTTTTAATGATTGGAAAAAAGCAAGTATATGGCATAAGAATGGTTGACAGAGAGTAATTATGGACAAGAAATAATTTTATGGCACTTAGCATGTTCATGTGTATGTTATGGAAATCTATGTGCTCTTATAAATGAACATGTGGAAGTTCTTAGTAATTTTAAAAAGTTTTATCTGCAGTCACTGATTATAAAAATATAGAGTGGAAAGCTATGGATGAAGTAGAAAAATTAGAGCATCTTTCCTTGGTGTCCAAGATTTGCACTGAGCTAGAGAATCACATTGGATTGAACGACAAGGATTTAGGTGGGTATTACTTTGTTTGTAAGCATCTTAATACTGAAGACCCTTAAAATAACGAAATTGTTTATCATTATTACTGCTTTCATATAGGCACATGTCCTGTTTGTAATCATACAGAAGATGATCCGACAGAGTATGATAGTAGTCCGTCCCACAGCTGTTATTTTGGTACCCAATATTTCTTTTGCCTCTAGGAAATGAGTTTCGAACTATCTTAAATAGCCTTGTACTGTTCGGTCTGTCTATGTGAAAATTCCATTCCCCTTTTCTCACATTTATGAAGTTCATTGGTTTCTCATGTCATCCTTACTTATCTTCTAGTCTAGTTTTACCGATTATGGCAAGTAGAGTATTTATTTCTGTTGTACTCGTGATTGGTGCATCTTTTTTGTCTGCATGGGTTTCTACACCATATGTCATCCTAGTCTTATTGGTGTTTTATAAATTTTCCTTTTACTTTCAATATTAAGATATTCATTCATTCTTTCATGTAACATGGTTTAAGCAACCCAGGATTCTGAAGACTTTGGAAACCTAATACCTTACTTCATTTATTACATCTCAATTTTTTTTAATGGTGTTTTACTACTGAAGCACCACATGTGGATTAGTTTTTGGTGACTGGTTATGTTTACTCCTAAATATTAATAACTCATGACCTGTTCAATAATTTTTCCAAATTAATTTCTTGTTTATATCTTATTGGATATTTAGATATGCACATGCTATTATATTTGTTTGCAGTTATTACAAATTCATAGAGTAGCGTTTGAAGATCATCTTAATTTTGGCCATCAAAACGGCATTCTCTGCCTAGCATAATATATTCCAATTTTTATTTTCCATTGAATATTCAGGATGACTTACACTTTGTATTACTTTATCCATTACCAAATTAAATAATTGCAATAAGTGAAACTCGTTGTTTAATACATGTAGCACATTTTATTTCATCTATTAATTTCTCATTTATGTATATTTTTGTAATTGTATTATCGTTCAGTTCATGATATAATTTTAGCAATTCTTGGAACATAGTTTTTTCCTCAAAATTTCAGTTAGGGCCTTTTAATTGCATCGATTGAATGCTTTTGAAAGATCAACAAAACAAAAATACATTGAATTTCTATATTCAATTGCTTTTTCGACTGCCATAATATAAAAATGACATTATTGTCCTTCTATTTTTTTCTAAATACTTATTTTTCCTATCTTATTTTATTGCACTCTTGAAGTCATTTGTAGATTATCTTACTAAACAACTTTTGTACAAATGGTAATAAAATGGCTCCTCTGTAATCTTCTGGATTTGGTTTGTTTCCTTTTATAAACATTGGGAATGTAATACTGGTTTTCCATTCATTAGGAATTACTAAGGACTTAAACTATCTCATTTGTAGGGGAAAAAGTGGGGAGTGCTGCTCGCAGGCAGCATGATTCAAAACACTGCACTGTGCATGCAGGATAGTTTTTATGTGAAAGTCCTGAAATATTAAGTTAATATTTTAATAATTTCTTACACTAATCTTTTGCCTCCATATTTTAAAAATTCTTTGCTTATCTCGTCAGTTCCTGATGCTTTCCTTTCTTTAAATTCTTTTAATATTTCTTATACCTCATCTTCTCTTATTGAGATGTCTCCTTCTTATGTTTCTATAATAACTTCTTACATCATTATTACTTGTTGTTGTTGTTATTGTTGCTGTTCTTCTTCTTGTTATCCAAAGTCTTGATACTAATTTCCCCATTACAAACCATTATTGTTAAATATTATATTAATCTCATTGGCCCTTTTAAGTGTTCATTAAATATTAGGTTTGGGATTTATTAGGGTTTGTCCAAAACTTTACACCGATTGCATAAGATAATCATTTGAAATAAAAGCTAAAGATTTGAATATGACTAATACTTTTTTTTAAAAAAAACAATAATTTATAAACAAGCAGCAATTTTCCTGCAGGAAAATAGTAAGTTTAAAATGGTAATGCACATCATAGTGTTTGCTAAAAATTTATGGTAGATGTGAGTTAAGTTTTTGATGGTGCTGTTGCACCTTGTACCTGTTGCACCATGCTATGAGTATAATGCTTTTATTATTTGCTTGCAGCGGAATTCATTATTGCTCTGGCTGAGAAAAATGACACTTTTGATATGTTCAAAAAAGTATTACTGGAGAATGGAGCTGAATTTTCAGTAAGTAACAGTGCAGTTGGTGTATTTTACTAATTAATATTCTCTTTGAGCAAAACTAGATATAATCCTTTTTTGTATGAATTTACCTTCAGCTTTTTCTTGGATTCCTCTAGTGCTGGAAATTGGCAATGGTAAAGTATTGATCTCCACAACTACAAGGGCAGAGAGATAAAGAAACAATAAACTTTGATTTTACAGAATACAAAATAATTTTATTTATGACTCACATAAAACATATCACTAAAATAAAAAGTATATGCTGAATTTTCATGCTTGGTGCATGACAGCACACTTGAGGAATTCATAATACATCATGCAACATAAATAAAAACAATTTTATCATGTTATTGGCCAGTTTGATTGGACAGGAGGATGCATTCTGATTTTGGATGCCGAACTCTACTAATCTATAAAGATTAGAATCTATTTCCATGCTGTTCATTTGCAAATGTATTTTCTGATATATCTGAAATGTGTGTGTTCTATATGACAATAAATGTGAAGTTTATTAAATAAGACATTGAAATTTCAATTTATGCATCCTACTTTTAAACTTACCTTCCATGTAATTGAGCCAATTTTAACTTGCGTAATACAACAGAGTGTAGGTACAAATATTAATACAAAAATAATAAACTACTGGGTCCTCTGGTTTCTAGAATTTACTCTAGCTTATTGTGTGTATATATATGAATTGATTAGGGATTCCATTTTTACCGATTTTTGAATTTATTTGGTTTGAACTTATGAAAAAGAGGCAAGCCTGTTATTCTAGGTAAGTTAAAAAGTTTTTATGTGTGCCATTTATTTCACAAGTGGCATAAGTCCAAAATTGCTGGTTTGGGACTTAACGTCAGAAATCACATCAATATGGAGTCTTCTATTCAGTGACAACGTTATGCATGTCCAGCTTCATTAGAATCCGCTTGGAAGCAACACAAACTAGGCATGCTCAACAAAATAGTAAAACAGTAAAGGATGTAGTGGTGTATGTCTAGTGCATGTGGTCTTCTGCCATAGTGACATTAGATGTTCTAACTTGGAGTGCAGACATGATTATTGTGCATGTATAAGTTATTTTCAACAGCTGCAGTTATTCTTTTTTCTCTTTTATTAGAGTTCAGTATGTATGGTGAAAATGAAAACATCAAACCAAAAGAAAGGCAGAGAAAGCTGGAAAATTATGCAAAGAATTTTGCTAAAAAAGGAGAAATAGTGATCATTCATCTGTTTATGAAAAATTGTTTCAAAACATCAGCTGCCAGGACCACAAACTGCCATGGTCTTATTAGTGTTGCAGAACAGAAGATACTATATAAATTGATTTGGGATATTGGTGACTTTGGGAAATGGAATTCATAACGTAGTGGAAATGTTCATCATGCCGATGTGATTAGACAATAAGCTTGAAATGGATCTAGGCCTCTGCAGACAACTATAAACTTGTATTTTCTCAATTTGAAGAATAATACCATCCAGGTATGCAAAGTTTTTTCTTGACACGTTTCAAATCAGTAATGGTAAACTTTGCCAGAAAAATACATCATCATGTACTCAGACAGTGCTTCAGGGACCAAAATATCAATATTTCACTAGCGCTAATAAAATACTTGCAAACCCAGAACTATGTTTGAATAGAATGACATAGAATCATTCAAAGCTATAGATATAACACCATCTAGAGCTGGTTATCTGAGAAGTTTGGCTTCAGTAGAACAACCTCTGCTTTACCTGAATGAACTTGAAGTATCAACATTGAAGAAGAGAGTGTTTTTTTTTATGTCTATTTTTACCACAGGCAGTGACACTGTTGATACATGAGATGAAATTATATATTGGGAAAGGATTTTTTAAGGAAGGAAACATTCCAGGCCTAAGTTTAGGGTACCTCCCCAGTATTTGCCATTTGTGAGGACTGAAGAAAACCTGGAAGAAACCTCATCAGGGAGGACAGTCCTGATGGGATTTGAACCCTGGACCTCCCGCTCACGAGTCTGAGCCTTAGCGACCTCGGCCACCCTTGGCGGTGCATCCTCTGATCTGGTGGAAGATGTTACAGATTCTGAAGCGAAATTTGATGATGACTTAGGACTTGGGACCAATATAAAATTTTGCAATAACATCCATTGAATTTCTTCCAGGATGTTTTCATAATTTCAAAGGAAAGCCTAATAATGTAATTTATTTTCATTTGGATCAACAAAAAATTGCTTTCTTTCAAATTTTATTTTCGTTGTTACAGTAACACATTCTGAAAATAGTCCAATGAAAAATTGAAAAAAGGACTGAATACTTTCCAAAGAGCATTATACCAATAATAATGAAATAAAAACTGCAATATTATTTTTACTTTTTTTAAGACATAAATTTCTGCTTGCTCAGTTTTGAAAACATCACTAAGCTAACCTTTATAAAAAGCATATTAACTTTACTGGAAATCACAATATGCCTATTTTTGTTTAGAAAATATTTGAGAAACCTATGTTATGTATTTTATAATGACATCAAACACAAACCTT
The DNA here is from genome assembly GCA_030762175.1 of Metallyticus violacea. Taxonomy (NCBI): domain Eukaryota; kingdom Metazoa; phylum Arthropoda; class Insecta; order Mantodea; family Metallyticidae; genus Metallyticus; species Metallyticus violacea. The sequence goes on from CM060836.1 coordinate 38,332,539, forward strand.
TAAATATCTCAAACCAGCAAATTTGGACTTACCCCACTTGGGAAATAAGCGGCTCACTTGTCGGATGCACATAGAGAAGTATCATTTTCACCAATAAGACAAGTAAATTAAAGAAAAGGAAGTGAGGCAAAGAAGACATTGTTTTCTACCATGTGAATCTTATTTTTCATGTTTAATTCTCCATTTCATTTTTCTAAATGTGTTTGCAGCTAAAACCCCACTTCCCATGAAGGACAACAACTTGATTTAACAGAATTTTATCCATTAATTTTTTTGAAAAAGCATCATTTTCCGTAATATAGAGAATAACAACATTCATTCGTATCAAGCAGGAAAGGGAGGATTACAATTTCTTCTGTTAGATACCACTAATTATGGGGCTGGTATTAATATTATATAGTTTTGCTGCTGTTATAATGTGCAGTACACTTTATGTGTCAAGATTAAAATACTATGAAATATGCTAATACAACTCATTATCTTATCTTAGGTAACATTTTAAGATGTTCTGGATTTTACGCATGTGATAATCTTAAAATTTAACTCCTAGACTAGGTTTAATTTTCATGAGAATCCTCATAAAGTAAACATTTTATTAGATAGGTAAGATGTTCACTTCAGTTTGTTAAAGTGTATAGTGATGTTACTATCAGTCTCACTCACATATTTATGAATGGTCTGAGACAAAGAGTTAATATCCTGGAACGTAGCAATAACTTTGAAATTACTTATGTTACGTAAATGTTTTGTTTCTTAATAGAAAATTATTTTTTTAAAGTAACTTTCAACATGTTTTATTCACCTTTACCATTGTAGTTAGACATATTGCATGTTAATCACCATTTCATTACAGCTAACATTATTTCACACAAAATACTGGAAATACTGAAATTTGCTAATTTATGCCACTTTATATTGATGTTTATAGTTTTGCATTTCTGAGTAGTCGGAAGAGCCTATCAGCATTGCATGTATCAGCAGCAGGGGTCTGTAGAAAGAAATTAATAAGCATGGGCAGTGGAATGAAATGGTGAAGTTTTAAGGCATTGTCAGTGAGTTTTTTGTTTACTATGGCAAATATATCGTCTACATATCTGTACCATATCTTCCATACATATTTAAGGTATCTGTTGTATACCTGTATCTGTACATATCTGTACCATATCTTCCATACATATTTAAGGTATCTGTACAGATATGTAGACGATATATGTGCCACAGTTAACAAAAAACTCATTGATGATGCCTTAAAACTTTTAAATATACAAGATATAAACATATCATTTACATATGAAATAGAAACAGATAACATGCTGCCATTCTTGGATATTAAAATAATGAAATGCCAAGAAAATCTTAAATTTGGAATATAAAGGAAGAATACACATGCAGATAATCACATCAAAGCTGACAGTTTTAACCCCACAGCGCACAAACATGCAGTAATTAACAGTTTAACACACCAGCTAGTTAACCTACAAATTAGCAAAGAAGAATATTTTAAAGAATACAAACAAATAGAAGAAACAGCAGTTAAAAATGGTTTTAAAAAAGAACTAGTACATAAAAAGGTGCAGAAATTCAAGAGACAAAAACATATCAAAGAAACCACAACACTTTCAGCAAGAAAAATAAACTAATTTTTAAAAAATTCACATATCATCCATGGGGTCACAAAAAAATTTCAGAATATTCTTAAAGATTTTAATATCAGGTTGGCACCGATTAATAGATTTGATGTTAAAAATTTACTGATAGATAATGTCAATGACAGTATTCCACAAGAAGAAAAATCAGGTATTTACAAAATAAACTGTGCAGAATGTGAAAAAATCTACATTGGAAAAACAAAGAGAAACATAGGCACATGGTTAAAGGAACATTTCAGGAACATAAAGTATTAGCAAATAGAGAAATCAGCAGTAGCATATCATTTTTGGACACAAAATCAAGACATAATAAATAAAGCAAAATTATTAAAATCAGTGTAAGGACCTATGGAATTAGCAACCTGGGAGAAAATCTACATCTACAAATACAAAGACAGCATAATGAACTTCGACATTGCCGGGGATGAAAACATAAACTACAAGTTTATCACACTGCCACCAGAGCAGAATATACATTCCCACAGCTCAACGAATGATCCGACAGTTGAACTTTAGCCTGGCTGAAGATGGGAACTAAATGTTCTGGAAACCGGTTCCATACATTTATGAAAAGTAATTGAAGCTTTAAGAGTGTGTAGTTCAACTGGATCATACAACGATATCAATTAATATGATTAACTTCACTATGCAAGTTCCAATTTACATTTAAGTATTTAAATGGTATAATATGTTATTGCCAATGAGATTTTTTTTTGGGGTGGGGGGTTATTGCTATGGTACCAATAACACTAAGAAACTAATGAGGATTAAATGTCATTTGTAATGCCTGACCCATTCATTATACGGAAATTAATTTATTGTTATTATTATTATTATTATTATTATTATTATTATTATTATTATTATTATTAGATAAAATTTCCTCAGAAATGTAAATAATACATTGTTTTCTATTGCTTTTTCAGAATTATTAGAAATATAACTTTTTATATGTAATAATGAAATATATAGAGTGTCTGGGAAAACCCCAATGAAAAAGAACATTAAATTATAGTCTAACTATCTTAAAGTGGTCGGCAGTATGTGAAATGAGCTAAGCCTTTCAATAATATTTTGAAGAAAATAATGATATGTTCCTACTTGTATGTAATACAATTATATGTATAAAGTAAAACTGATTTCAGGTTAATATATCTTTAAGTTTCATTTGCTTTTAAAAATTGTTTTCTCTTTTCCATCTAGGACTCATTCATTGCAAATCTTCTGCGAATAATTCAGCATATGAAGCCAAAGCATAGCAAGGAAAACCAAGAATCACAAACGAAGAATGAAAAGAATTGGTTAGCAGAAAAGTTTCCTGGTCTAGCCATACCCAATGACCCGAAGTTTTATTCAGATGATGTTGGCACTGGAAACAAAAAGAAGACAAAAGAAAAAAAATCAAAGAAAATGACCAAAGAGGATACTGTTGTGAGTGATGCAATGGCAGAGTTGGAAGCATTGGCTCCTTCTCAGCTAAGGTAATTGTATCTTAATATATAGAGAAGCAAAGTTCCATTTGATTGGCTGGTGATTTATCCATCAAATTACTGCACAAGTGCCATACCACTTGCCCGAGAAAATTAACTATGCTTGTGAAGAGCAATCAAAGTGAATTTTGCTGATATAAAAGTGAACCACTAAGAAAAGTTTCCAGAAATACATTATTTAGAACATAATTCCCAAATTATATGTTATAACCTAAAAATTGTTAGGAATTTGGTTTACTTTTTCTGTAACAGCAAATTTCACAGAAATATCCCTTTATTTATTTTTTGCAGAATAAGAGTTAAATTAACTGGGATAACAACCACATTTTTACTTTTATAATATTTGTATAGATGAGAAATTTTTATCAAGATCATGTACCTGCAAATTCTTGAATATAATTTTTGTCCTCTTGATGTACCATGATCCATGTATGGTTAACAGCTATATGTTTCAAGATAGTAATTGAACAGAATTTTAAACAATATTAAAATGTAGACAATGTCTTCTGCCCCTCTTAAAAAGGCAGCCAAGCAGAAATGTGTTTTTTGCTTTGTTACTTTTCGTTGATGCACCAAAGGAAATAATTATGTGCCACATATATGCCACTGCTAATGATGTAGGGGTTGACCTACATAAAGTAGTGCAGATTCAAATAATACATAACATTCTTAAAGAACATTCACTTTCTTAAATGTAATGCTTATAATTTAACACTTTATGCTTGTTTCATAGAGCTAACCAAATCAGATATTTTTCTTTTCACTTCAGTTCCTAATATCAATAATAAATACATATGAGAACTGTAACAAAACAATCTACTGCTTTCAAACTAATTCCCTGTATGAATTAAACACTGCTTACCATAACATTTTCATATTCAAGAACCAAAAATAGAGAATCATATCATATCCTTAGTACAATTCTAGTCAGAACATAAAACAATATTTTTGCAAAAGGTCAGCTGCAGAACCCAGTTAAAACCAACAATGAATTCTAAGTCTAAGTCAAGAAGAAAGGGTCTTGATGTACAAATTTATATCTGATTACATAATACTATATGTTTATAACATCACTATTATGCACATTACATCTATGATAGAGAAAATATAGAAGCAGTGTTTCACAGGTTTGTCATTTCCTATACTTGAAGTAAAGCTTCAAGTAAAGTATTGCTCACTCCCTAAGGCTAACCAAATGGTTTAACTGATTCCCAAATATGGACATGTATACTCATCCAGAGTAAAATGGGCACAAGTGACATGGATATATATACTGTCTGGCAAACACTGCAAATTGAATGATTTTCAACCCATAATTATTTTAATATTTCTTTAAAAATAAACTGAAATAAATTCTATAAAATAGGTCAATCTAGCCTTTAAAAGTTGCATTTTGAATGATACACTTCAAAGCATAGGTAGCGACATATGGGCCCATCTCTGTATTCATCACAAATCATGTTGGTTTCCTTGTATGTGTCCCTCTTGCGGCATACTGCACATTTCCAAAACGGATGCAACTTTTTTCGTATAGACAATATCTTTTTGGGAAAAGTTTTTCTGTCAATCTGAGAGTGGGAGGGGTTTTAGAATTTCTACTCCTTTTATGTACAGGCCTCTCGATTTGGTAGCTTGCAATTAGGCTGAAAGCAATTGATAAGCAAAATCCAGAAGTGTCGTTTTTTTTTGTGGGTTTAGAGTACTTCAAATTACCAAGCAGTTGTATATGGTGATATCCAACATGTGAAAAAACAGTTTTTTCTACCATTTTAGAGTTTTTCATAAAGGGGATATGCCTGCAATACCTGATCCACTAAATCAACACCATCCATGTGCATATTATATTTATATATAATATCAGACTTGAAAATTGTCATTTTAGTTTTGGCTCTAGCTTTCCTATATCATGCATAAAAAATTTAGAACTGTAATTAGATAAAGTAGTAGCTACCCTTCTATTATGCCAAGCAATGTAAGTCACTGACACTCCTTCACTTTCCCTCTCTTTAGAGCCTGTACTTTTGCAATCCAGTATGATTTGAACTTATTAGCCTTTTCAGATAAGATCTCTGTGCACTTTATGGTCATATACATTTATTTGTTGGAGTAATTATGAGAGCTACTAAATCTGCAGTAAAAAACTTGGTAAAAAATCAGTTGGTTGACTGTCACTTGTGAGCTGTGTATGAGCCTGTACACCACAGGTTGTACTCCAAAAAAGTGTCTTTTTATGCAGCAATGGTTTTTGACATGCATAACCCTGTCTCACTAGTTAAAACCATGATTCGAACTGGGAATAACAAGTTTGTAACTTTGTAATTCCCTCATTAGTATTTAGTGAAACAAAAATATTCCCCAATAAACAAACCCTAACGTATGGTGCCAAGAACAGATTCCACTATCAAGTTGCTAATTTATCTTTCTCAGCAGCTGAAAATTGTATAGCTAACCTGAACATGCAAGCTAAGCTTGTTGTGTCATGCAAAGCTCAATCATATGATTCAAGCACTTTATCTACAGCCACACATGTGTTGTATATAAAACCTACTCCATATGAACGATAAAGAAATTTGTGCACAGCTGCTTTGTGTTATGTCAAACATTTCAATATTCATTACATGCTATGTTCTGGCTCAGCTAAGAGCCTACAATGCTTATAAACACTAACGTTAAATGGTAGTAGCCTTCGAAACAAAAAATAGAGAACTCTTTTAGCTCTGCAAATTGCAACCTGACACTTAAAATACATTCCTTTTTTTTTTTTTTTTTTTTTTTTGGGCAATAAATGCAATAATACTTGTTGTAGTTAGCTCATACTGCATTTAATGTACATTAATTCAGCTTTGTTTCATTAAAATATGATAAAAAGTAAGTAAAATATATAAATAGTTGATTTCATCTTCCAATCTTGAATCATTAAACAGTAACATGCACTGTTTGCTGTTTCTTTAAAGAATAAAGGACCAATAATGCACTGTCTGGATATTGCTACCTACACTCCAATTTTCTGATCATGCAAGAGCATTTCATGTATAGCACAAGGATTTTCCGTTGATCATAATCAGTGTTTTGTATGTTAACATAACCAGTGTTTTGTATGTTAACATAACCAGAGAGGTGAAACCAGTCCTTGTCTGTACAGAAGGTGACTTACAGAATATCAATGTTATTCCTTTCAATAAAAGATGTAAATCAAAATCAGTAGTGGAATCGCTTTTCATGATCTGCATCTTTCAGTTCTTGCACTGCAGTCACTTTATACGGTAATAATTTCAATGTTTTTCTAACAGCTTTATGCGCGGTTGCAAGCCCGATATCTTTTTCTTCTACCAACTTTTGATGGGCTTCGCTGCATAGAGTCAGCAATGTACAACTTCTTTTTGTTTGGTTCAACCGGTTTTCCAGTTCATTTGGCACCTAGCACTGAGCCTATCTCTGGAAATTTCAAGTCTGCGAATGATGAGACAGTTGTTTCTGGGAAATTTTTAACAAATGCCTCCTGCACTAAATCTGTGTATTTATTGTCTTGTTGAAAGACATGTTCCACAAAAAAACATGTTTCTCAATTGGAAGCACCATAATTTAAAACTAAATTGAACATTTAAACACTACACACACACTTGCTTTCAATAGCTTTTATCAACTGATAATTGAACTAAACAGTTTAGTTTATGCAACAATGGAATGAATAAAAAAACAATCACACATCTATGAAAAATCAATTATGCTAACATGTGTTAAGATTCTACCTAGAAAATACCTAATTTTGGTTCAAACTCATAATCTATATCCCTAGTTAAGAGCACAGTGACATTCTGAATACCCTGTACCTGACAGTACACCTTTTAAGTATTGTCATAGACTTATTCAGCATAAAAACATACTTATATTTACTTTTGCATTTACAGTGACATGGAAATTAAATAATAAATAGTATTATATACACACTGTAAAAGCAAGTAAGGCTTAAAATAAGTGGTACCACACATTATAGAATAAGTCATCAGTAAGAGCAAAGTAAGTAGATAAAAGAGGTTGATTGTTTTAGAATGTATTTACCTTGTTGGAGTATTCCTAAAATGTCTGAATGTAAACCTTTGTGTGGAACTGGTGGGAGTTCTGTACATGCAGTGATGTTGCAGTTAACTTAGATTGCTTGTCAAGTGCAAAGATTCAGTCCTATTTAGAGCTAGCTGCCTGGTTAAAGATTTTTATCAGGAATTTTCCTTTAGACCATTGGTTATAATGTATAATTATGTTTATAAGGGATCATTGTTAAGAAACCTTCAAATTTGGTGAAATTGCATTTAGCTGTATTACACAATGCAGAAAGATTGTGCCATTCACTTCAGTTGCATATTTTCCAATAGATATGAAGTTAATATAAATGATGGAAAATTTTTCCATTATTCATTAAAACTTGCATCCCTAAGAGCTTTGAAAGTAAAACAAGTTTATATTGATGAGTAGGTTGCAAACAAATAGTGGTGTTAATTGATATCATGATATCATTGTATGATTCAGTTGAACTACACACTCTGAAAGCTGCACTTAGTTTTCATAAATGTATGGAATTTAAGAGTCTGTAGTTCAACTGAATCATACAAGGATATCAATTAATATGATTAGCTTCACTGTGCAAGTTCCAATTTACATTTAAGTAAGTAAATAGTGATGTGTTAGTATACACAAATAGATTGGCATATTTTCAATGTTAATTTAATTTGGAATGTAACACAGTGAAACACGCATTAATAATCTCTTCTGAGTCAAACTATTTAGAACACTCTTTTTGGCTTCACTTACTGGAGATTTACTCAGGACATGCTTCATGGACCCTTGGCCACATCCTGAGCTATTAAGTGACTGTTGGATCATTCATAGAAGTTGGGATGGTAGATGTCTGAGTTGACTCTGGTGGTCTTGTGATAAACTTGAATAAAGAGCTGTCTGCTTCTGGGATGTCAAAAATGATGTATATTTTTTTATGTAAATCCTTTCCCATATGTTTCATTCTTTTGGCTGTTGAAATGATTTTAATAACTTGATGCCTGTTTCTATTTCATGGTTTTCATTCCAAAAATATGCTGCCACTGCTTATTTTTCTATTTGTTTTTAACGGATGTTTCTCCAGTGTTCCTTCAACCTAAAGCCTATATTTCTCTTTGTTTTTCCTATGTAGATTTTTTTTACAATCCTGACAATTAATCTGGTAAATTCCAGATTTTTTCTCTTTGGGCCTGGAATATGTCAAAAAGAGTGTTCTAAATAGATCAACTTAGAAGAGATTGGCATATTTTTGCAAATAGGCCAATTTTTTTCACAGACCTTTGCAGGAGATCAGTAATTCATGCTGAGGTGTGTACCTAGGACCCATCTTCACCTCAAGGGGTACATATCTTCACAGTTTGTCATAACTAACCTCAAATATTTAGGTATCTAAAATAAGTTAGGCTTTAACTCAGCTAAAATAGGCACAGCTAGACACCCAAAATAGGTTTAATACTATCAAGAGATATTTGACTGGCATTTACAACTGAGTGCAGTGCTGGGCCTAGTTCATGCCAGTTACTGGCATAATAACTTATTGTGTTTCTCAGTAATGAAATCAGGCATTAAACACTATTCAGGGAAATATTTATGTTTCTGTTGTAACTCAGTTGATAGTTAAAAGATGAATATAACTGTCTTATTACATGTTATTACAGGCTACAGTAAAGCCATTGTTATTATTACAGTGGTTTGTGAAGTAATAATTTTTGAAATGTTAACACTAAATCAGAGAGAAAATAACATTTACAGGAATAACCCCTATACTCTAGAGCAGGGGTTGGCAATGTATTGATTGTGATCAACAGGTCATTTCAGATAGCTCGCAGAGAAATTTTAGTAGCCAGGCATTTGTGCACAAGGTAGTAACCATTGAGTAGTGATAACCAGGAAGGCAGCACAAGATGGACTCGGACACTTCTTGCCTAAGTGTCCTTCTTTCATGTACAGTGAGAACTGGGAAGCTGGAAGTTTGAACTGAACTAGTGTATGCAAGTATGTCATACTGACTTGTTTTATAGCTTTTTCTATGTGACTGATATTTTCAGCATTAGGACGATATGTGTATGATTTATTTTGAATAATTTGAAAGTAGAAAATATTATTCCTGCTAGAAAGCAAAAAAAGTATTTCCATTGAAAGTGGGAACATAATTATTTTTTTACTGAAGTAAGTTGCAATGGGTATGTCTGTTTATTGTGCAATGCTAGCATCATCATTGGAAAGAAAGTTAATGTGGAAATACATTCAATACAACCCGTTCGAAAATAAACACTGAGTTTCCTCTGAATAGTAATCAGAAAGGAAAAGATTAAGCAATTTAAAATCGACCGATTTGCCCAAAATTAATTAACACAACTTAGAGATGAGTTTGAAATTTGGTTCTCTGACTTCATTGAGTTTGAGTATTGGCCCAGTTCATTTCTTATCCATATATGTCTCTTAAGCCGGAAGAATTATGCCTCACCATTTAAAAACATTTAATGAACCTACCTACAGCTGATCTTGAAATAATTACCCAACAAAATTACTTGTTTGAAGAGTGTCATTGAATAAGAAAATTAAGACATATTCTGGTCCATTGTACCTAGTGACAAATACCCAATGCAATTGGGTTTTTCTGGAGTTATATTGCCCTATGAATCATCATTTTCAAATATGAAGTTTTTAAAAATAAACATAGAAACAGGCTAACAAATAAACATTTGAATTCTTCTCTTCTAGTTAAAATATTTAAAAAAAAATGTTTTATGGCATCATTCCCATGGGATAAAATCAGTCTGAGTTAAAATATTTTAAATATTTTAACCCAGACTTACTTTATCCCATGGGAATGAAGTCATAAAAAGTTTTTTAAATATATTAACTAGAAAAGATTTTATGCTCGTTTCACTGTGTTTGATTGCTGAATGTATAAAAAACTGGAATCTTGAGTTCTTACTTCCATTTTGACATAGTCAATTATGAATCATATATCAAGAAAATAAATGATGACATGAGTTGCCAAACATCAAATTAAGATGATCATGGTTTTGTTGTTAAAGTGAACTGAGTGTTTTAAATATGTGACCGATGCTTTGGTATGCTCTTATTCTGAAAAGAAGGCTGTTTAAATACAGGTATAGTATTTATTCAAATTGCCACAAAACTTTCTTTCATATGTTGATAAAGGTATGTAAATATTGAATTTTCTGTTTTAGAGCCTCATTGCAGTATTGCAGTAGATCTTCAGTAGCTAGTCATTTTGTTAGTAGCTCACATACATCCATAGGTTGCTGACTGTTGCTCTAGAGATGCCTAAATTTATTTATTTGGTTTATTTACAGATGCTCTTTAACATCTTAGGTCAACAGTTTCTCATTCAATTCAGGGCTGAAACAGCCAACAAATTTTGCTCAGAGGTCTCTTCTTTCAGACTTGGGGTTCTTTTACATGCTGTAAATCTAAGACATGCAACCTATGGCTTTACTTCCCTTCTAAAGGAATCCATACTTATGATTTTAATGCCTGAAAATCAACCCTGGCCAGGATTGAACCTGTGATCTTGGATGTACAAGGCAAATATGGTTACCACTAGACCACCAGGACTGATAGAGGAACCTAAATTAAATATCAGAGCAGAAGTTGAAAGAATTTATGAATGCAGAGCTGTTATTTAGGAATGCAAATTTTATTAAAATGCAGATGGACACAATTTGAATTCTTATAATGTAGATTGGTGCTCATTATGAAATAAACTAATATTATACTTGCAATTATTGATCAAAGTTGTGTGAGAAGAAAAGCAAGGGGAAATTGTCCATCATTGCAGTTGGTGACTGGTACAAAATTGGCCTTGCATGGCTAGCATTTAGATGTGATGTGGGCCAAAAATAAATATTTATGTCAAATTCAAAGTCAGGTATAATACACTTATTTAACTCTCTGTTTATTCTGTCAGCTCCAAGTTGCCATGTTGTTTTTGTAATGTTACTCTTACCATATGTCTTAAAGTTTTTTTCTCTACAACTGCTTCCGTCTCCTAGTATGCTTCATTGACAATGGCAATTCACATTATTTCAGCTCATATATTGAAATTCAAACTTGCAATTGATGCAGTTTTATTTTTTAAATTTAAATATATTTATTATTAGAGGAAAAAAGTAAGTTCTTAGAGCTATTAACAATTTCAAATAACTTTACTATTAATAAATTTAAAATATAATATCCACCATATTATTATATCTTTTAGCATTTGTCTAGCATTATGCATTGACTTTCTATATTTGTCCATTAGCTCAGGTAAAATAAAGCAGGAGCCAAGCTCATCAAGTTCTGATGGGTCAGAAGGAGAACCAGAAGAGAAGATGGAGAACAAGAGAAAGAGTCCAGTAAAGGAAAAAGCTGAGAGAAAAAGGGAAAAACAGAGTCAAAGCAGAGGAAGACGCAGAAGCAGAGACAGATATCGTAGCAAAAGTCAGGATAGATATGAAAAAAGGAACAGGCAGAGCAGGAGCAGAGAGAGGAGCAGGCGAAAACGAAGCAGAAGTCAGGATAGAGGCAGATACAGCCGCAGCAGAAGTCGGGATCGTAGGAGAAAGAGGAGCAGTAGCAGGGAAAGAAAACGACGACGTTCAAGAAGCCGGGATAAAGATGCTGAGCAGCCTGTGGCTCCCACAGAACCAGAGATAGGAAAGGTAACTTTATGTTTGTAAATTATATAAGTTCATAAGCATATTAATAGCTACATAAGATAGTTTTAATTCCAGTTCCATCAAAAAAGAAACACAAGATTGTGACATTATTTTCTTGAATTTAAATTCTTCTCTTACAAATAATTTTGTTTCTTTCTTCCTCCCCCCCTTCCTCCCCAAGTTTTTGTCAACATTCAGCATGATTTATTATTATGACAGCTTTCCTACTAAACAGGGAGACATTAAATAAAATAATAATTGAATTAAATTTAAATTTATTTTATGCTAAGAAAAATGTTTGTTAAAGATGTCATCCGGTTCTGGACCTAGCCATTTTTGGGTATGGCCCATTACACTTTTGAATTCAAATATATAAAAGCAATTTATAAATAAAGTTAATTCACAATTATTTGGTTCTCATTATTTCTAATTATTCAAGTAAGATAAGATAAACTTTTATCACTCTTTTTCTCTTTTTGCAGATCATTTCCATTTATTTTACTTTAATCAAACATTGCCCTAAATTTTTACAATCTTTGCTAAACTTTCACAATTTTATCCATTTTAAGCCACTTCTAATTTTTAATTGTTTTTTTTTCCTAATCTGTTTCTTTACATTCAAACATTCTATATCTTCGTAATTCATTTAAGAACTTTCGAAAAATAAGACATTTTTAAAAAATTCTGTTGGAACTTACACATGAAGCTTGTTTAATGTAAATTATAATTAATCTGTCATCTAACATACTCTTATGCTTCACTTACTTTTAAATACGGTGAGACCGGTTTCAAAGAGACATCCTCTCCATCTTCAACCAACTTGACGATGTCTCTTCAGAACTGCTCCCACTATATTTAAAAGTAAGTGAAGCATAAGAGTGTGTTAGACGACAGATTTATTATAATTTACATTCTATATCTGCTTTACTACTGTTTAATGGATATGCATCTTGTATGAAATCATTTCTTTGTTTATTTAACCTCACACAAGTAATCAAATTCATGAAAGGCCTACTTCATTAAAAGAATTTTCTCTTTTCCAAATCATTTTCAGTAAAACATAAGATGTAAATGATCTCTACTTGGCTAAACTATTGAGCAATTTTTGTATCTCTATATCTTCAAATCTTCTTGTTACCTTTCCAAAAACCTTTATTAGTTTTTCTCATTTGCTCCAAATGTCTCTTAAACCATTATGTTCTAAATGGCTTTTTTTTGATCATTTAACCATATTTTAATTTATAATTCTGTTTCATGACATTTTAAATACTGCTTTAATACACTTTTAAAATTTAAATTTAGAATTGTATACCAATATTTTAAAGCTCTCTTCATAAGCATACCTTCTCTTGCTACTTACCCTGTTTCAATTTGAGTAAATTCTTTTACCATTGCATTTGGCAAACCAGAACTTCTTTTAAAAATATCCTGTGTACTGATTCCACCATTTCCCACTCACCTTCAAGCCCCCATATTTCTAGATCATATTAGCATTCAAGTCTCCACCACTATATTAAATACTTTTTCTAACCATGTAATCTCCATTCCTTGTGTTCTATATAAGTATCTTCTAATACCTGACATACTGCCTGTTCTTTTTATAATGCTAATCAATTTTTTCTTTACCATTTGTCTCCAACACTTCATCTTTAAAAAAAGTGCAGTCTTCTACCACCTCATACTAAATGCTTTCTTTCTTCCATTTACATAATTTTCCTCCTTTTTTAAATGCAATAATTTATATTTTTTCTTGTTGCACATGTAAACCACATTTGGCACAACATTTGTCTGTTTCTTACAAGGCAAACTTAATACCAGTAACATAAAGCCATAATTATAATAGCACATATTTGTGGCAAAATCTTTTCAAGGAAATACAGTTCTAAAAAAACTGTATAAAGAATAATATTTTTAAAGTTAGAATGTTTCTAGATCTGCGGCTTTATCATTATTTACATTTTCCATGATAAAATCTGTACTGGTTATTGTGCAGTCAGTGAAAGTGGAAGAATTGTTTAATATTGTGCTTTATATTGTACAATGCATTTGTCTTATGTTAATTTCAGATCTATTCAGGAAAGGTTGCAAACATTGTTCCTTTTGGGTGTTTTGTCCAATTGGAAGGTCTGAGAAGACGCTGGGAAGGTTTAGTACATATTTCACAGCTTCGAAGAGAAGGTCGTGTGACAAATGTCTCAGATGTTGTTACTCGAGGACAGAAAGTGAAGGTAGAAATGCACTTTATCAATTAAATATTTATAAGGTTTCAATTTTAGATAGTAAAATGACTTATTTTAATCATTAGATAATAGTAATAATGTGATGATCTTGATCTTGATCTACTTTTGCCATATGCTTGAAAATGAAGAATGGGAGGGAACCTATCAGGAATCAACACTAAATGCAGCGTATACTTCCTTTATAAATACATTTAGATACTATTATGATGCTGCATTCCCGATTGTTAAAGTAAAAGTAAATGAACCCCAAAATGGATAACTAAGGGAAGAACCTCGCAAAGTAAACTAAGACTGCTGGGTAATCTACTAAAAAGTAGAAAGGCATCAGAGGAAATGCAATTATATTATAAGAAATATAAAAAAATATATAGACAAGTAATTATAGCAGCAAAAAAAATGTTTAATAACAGAAAGATTATAAACTCTGAAAACAAACCAAAAGCAATATGGGAAGTGATAAAAAGAGAAACAAACAAAAAGAATCTCACCCTAAAGAACATCAGTCTCAAGCAAGGAGGGAAAAATGTAACACAGCCCAAGCAAGTGGCAAATTCATTCAACGAATACTTCACAAATATTACTAAAAATGTACAACACCCTAATAATTTGTCAATATCACACAGTACAAGTTTTAAAATAATTAATGAAAAATCTCTATACCTCAGTCCTGTTACTGAAAGCGAATTGTTAGACATAATAAAACAGCTAAAAAACAAAAAATCATGCGCTTTAGATGAGAGCTCAAATTTTATTATTAAAAAATGTGGCAGGTTCATCATCAAGCCACTATGTTATATTGTTAATGAATCTCTGAGAAGCGGAGAATTTCCAAAACAACTAAAGATATCTAAAATTATACCAATCTATAAGAAGGGAAAGACTGACGAAGTAAACAATTATAGACCTATAGCTCTCATTTCAGTTTTTTCAAAGATACTTGAAAAAGTAATGTACAGACAACTAACCAAATTCCTGAACAAATTTAATATTATCACCAAATGCCAATTTGGCTTTCAAACAAACAAGTCCACTAATATGGCAATAATAAACTTTGTAGATAGTATATACGACATGCTAGATAAAAGTGAAATCGGGGTGGGAGTGTTTCTAGATTTATCTAAAGCATTTGACATGGTGGACCACAAGTTGCTGTTGGACAAACTGTGGAACTATGGAGTAAGGGGTATTCCATACAATTGGTTTAAAACCTATCTGGAAGGTAGAGAACAACTGGTTGAGATCGAATTCAATGATGTGAGAAACCAAAAAATTGGGAAAGCACACTCGAGCAAAAGAAATGTAACATCGGGAGTACCACAGGGATCAATCTTAGGTCCTCTTCTATTTTTATTGTACATAAATGACTTACCGCATTGCTTAAAAGATATTTCTGAAGTAAAGCTAACACTTTTTGCAGACGATACAAGCATATTTATAAGCGGAAAAGAAAGTACTGACCTGGAAGCAAAAATAACAGCAGTAATAAAAGCCATGTTAACCTGGTTCAAAACTAACAAACTTCTGATAAATGAAGCAAAAACAGTAGCAATTAATTTCCAGCACAAAAACAACAAAAGCATAACTACTCCGGGAATCATGCTTGGGTCAAAAACTATAAAGTATGAGACAGAAACAAAATTTTTGGGGTTATGGATTGACTTAAACCTCTCATGGGATAACCATGTTGAAAAACTAGCTACAAAACTAAGCAACGCTTGCTATGTTCTCAGCCAACTGAGGACAAGAGTAACATTAGATGTACTCAAAAGTTGTTACTTTGCGTACTTCCACTCGCATATTTTATATGGAGTAATATTATGGGGAAACTCTGTAAATAGTCATCTCATCTTCAAGCTTCAAAAGAGAGCGATAAGAACCATGATTGGTATCCCAAGAAAAGAAAGCTGCAGGAAACATTTTAAGGATCTAAAAATATTAGCAGTCCCCTGTGTTTATATAAAAGAAATTCTAAACTATGTCCGGACTAACTTAGATGATTTTGTAATCAATACTGAGATTCATTCACATAATACTCGAAATAAAACTAAACTCCACCAACATAAGCATAACACGAAACTATACGAGAGATCCTTCAAATATAATGGTTTAAAATTGTATAATGTCTTACCTCCTTATCTAAGGGACTTAGCAACAATTAAATCATTTAAAACTGAAATTAATAAAGTCTTACTTACAAAACAGTTCTATACAATTGATGAATTTAGCAGATACTGTAATGACATGAATAAACGCCCTAAAGGAGATATAGTAGCCCAGATATAAAAATGTAAGTGCCAAATGCTTAATAGAATATTATTTAATGTACATACTACTCTGGTGGAGATACTGTGCTGCTCTGTTTTCTGTCCACAGGAGCTAAGATGCCAAAATGGAAAGATGATCTTCATTCAAGAATGCAACCGCCACTCTGCACTAATCAGAATGTGCTAGTATATAGTATTTTGTTGTATTATCACTATTTAATACATGTATATATTCCTACTATATTGACGAAACCAAAAATTTGTACAAATTCTTATGGTGAATAAATCTGAATCTGAATCTGAATCTTGATGCAGGTAAAAGTGCTTTCCTTCACTGGACAGAAAGTATCATTATCCATGAAGGATGTTAATCAGGACACTGGTGAGGATTTGAATCCTACAAGTAACAATTTGCTTGTTGGAAAAGAAAGGTAAGTAGTCTTATCAACACAGCATTGATGTAGAGAAGTACAGGGTGTGGTGCTTAAATCCAAACAAATTAAACATTTTTTAAAATAAAAATTTATTAGTCAAAGAATTAAAATCACAAAAAATCCTTTAGCATGTCAGTTGTCAGAGTAAAATTACTGGAAGTAATACTCCTCAGCCGCATTGACTGCCTCTATACTTGGCCTGAAGCACTTGCATACTCTCTGTAAAACAGTGTTGTCCATATTAGCAAATGCTGATTTGAAAATGCTGCATAAATTTGCTGTATTATGGTGCCAGAACTTGCTAGTAATCCTTTTGACTGTGCTCCAAATTTTAAACCCCCCCCCCCCCCCCCCCAAGCCAAAGTTTCCATGCACAGTCCTAACATTTGTCCTAACAGGTAAACCTTTTTGGTTTCTCCCTTCTGAAAGAAATATGGTGGCATGATGTCACCCTCACAGACACAACACCTACACACAAACACTAGCCAGAAATTTCGTTCTAGCAATAATTGGGACATTGTGAGCAGTGGCCATTACTCCAGTTGATCTTGGCATTAGCTTTTTCATCAGTAAAGAATCTAATTCATCCTACTGCTCTGTTTTTCAATGAACACCATTGTAATATGCTTTGTTCTGGCAGCCTCAGAGAGCATCTGTTGTACTTTTATTGTATACCACTTATAATGTAGATTCTGTTCTGCAAACTGGCGCATGATTCATTCACTGACACCTACACTGATGTCAGTTTCCTTAAAGATGCCCTTGGTGCTACAGAATCAACTGAGCCCTACGACTGCTGGAGTCTGTGTCACTCGTTCTCTCGAATGACTCTATCTTGACCGGTTAGGGAAACCTTACCTAGATTTTTCGGAAACATGTTTAGCAACAGTGTCATACTTAGTTGATCTCGGGTACCTGGAGAACTTAATTATTTCAGTTGCCAAATGCCCAGCATGAAGACTTTTGATGATTTTGGCTCTTTGGCTGTACTCCACATTTGTTCTAAATAGCTTGGCCATTTTGAAGTTATGACTGTTAACTATTAGAAGCATGTGGCTTTCACTAAAGCTAACAATGAGCTATAATGGGAGTATTATATTGTAGGAAATTCAAATTTTAAATTTGTCCGGATTTAAGTGCTTATTTTGTATATGAGTAGCTTAGTATGCCTAGAGTATGCTTAGCAGTAAGTTGCATAGGCAAGAACCAACTAATAGCATATCGCGTTTGGTAATCAAACCCCTTTTTATTAGTATAGATGTATTTTTGCCTTAGTCTATTATCTTCACTAGTTCTGAATGTGCTATCTGTATAATAGATGGAAAGAATAGTGTGTTTCTCCACCAATGAACTGTGATGGACTCCTAGGGTCACTCTCAGGTTTTAATTGTGTTTTCAAGGAACATTTTATTAAAATTTGAATTAAGGAATTTTAATTTTAAAATAATGAACAGATAATAATTACTTATTCAAAAATTGTTTTTGAATGTAATACATAATTATTTGTGTTTATTTATACTTGCACAGTTATAATCATAAGGCCTTATAATTAAGACCATTGTATGATTGAGTAAAACTGCATACTCTTATGCGGATGAGGATGCAGGCAACAGTCTGTGAAAGGTGTGCTAAATTTGAACAAGTAAGTTGAGTCAGTAAGAATGTATAGTTTCTCAATCATTCATTGATCTTAATTATATGATTAGCTTTACAGTACAAGTTCCAATTAGCATTTCAAGTTCATAAGACCTTTTCTTCTACTTATCCCACCGTAGATAAATAAATAAATTGAATTACTTTATTTCATTAAAATTGACTTACAGACTTTGAAAATATTCTCCCTTTAATGAAATATGATTCCAATGATCAAACCGATGCTTGAAACACTGTGAAATTTTTCTTCAAAAGCGTGTTCAGTGTATATCTAACACATTTTTACTTCCCCATCATTTTGAAAATGATGATCAAGAAACTCCTTTTTACATTGCAGGAAATAGGTGAAAGTCACATCATTAAGGTGTGTATGGTATGACTTCAATGCCTATATTTTGAGTTGTATGATTGATGTACAATCCATTCAACTGAACAGGATATGGTCTCTTCTGGGAAATTTTCTTTTTCAGTAGTCCTTTCAGGACATCACAATAGTGCTCAGCAATAACTGTACATTTATTGCTCTGTCACTGAATGTCCTGTATGCTGTGTTCTTTGTTAAAAATAGTAAGGTGTATCTTTTTGCTGAACTTTAAATTACTTGGGCCTTGAACTCAAGTCTCATCATCAATAACTGTTAATGAAACTAGTGGAACCTTCCAAGCAATTATTGATGTATTCTTAATTAGCTAATGAGTCAATTTAATACTCTTATGCTCCACTTATTAAACTATTCAGAATATACTTCACAATCCATTGCCCAACATCATCGATTGTGATTTTTTTTTATTTTATTTATTTGTTTTAATTAGTATTTAATGCCTGTTTTTACTACTGAGGCACCACAAGCAGTGGGCACTGATGATACATGAGATGAAATGATATATTAGGAGAGAATTTTTTTTTTAAAGGAAGGAACTGTTCCAGGCCTAAGTTTAGGATACCTCCCCAGCATTTGCCATTTATGAGGACTGAGGAAAACCTGGAAAAAACCTCAGTCAGGGAGGACGGTTATGGTGGGAATCAAACCACAGACCTCCCGCTCACGAGTCCGCACGTTAACGACCTCGACCACCAGTGGCAGTAAATTGCTTCTGGATTCATTGATAGTTTGATGGACTTGGTATAGTTTTCATGGACATTTTATGAATTTTTGGAATAATTTGTCTTTTGTTGTGATCTGGAAGTTCACAACCTTGTTGTCATATTTTTTTTTTATAAATGTTTTCCCATATTTCCAGTTCAGAAGTTCTATTTAAGAATTTCGGCAACTTGATTTCCATTTTTATATCGTGATTATCTCTCCAAAAGTGATGTGCAACATTAATTTTTCTATCTGTTTATACTTGAAATTTCTCCAGTATTCTCTTAGCCTAATTCCAATGCTTCTTTTTGTTTTGCCATTATACACTTTGTTGCATTCCGAGCTGTTGATTCTGATTTCTTCTTGTTAGGGATCCATTATCACCAAAGTTGAGCAGATTATAGGCTAAATATGTTTACTGAGGACAAAGTAATATTGAACTCTCTGGGTATTATTTGGAATTTTTGGTGTAATTGATAAGTGAATTTTCTGTGAATGGTATTTCTTTTCTTGCTGTTAATATTTTAAACTGTTTTAACCTGTTTTTTAGTTTAAATTTTTTGATTTTTTGTGTACATTTTCTTTGTTATAACCATTGGTTTTTGCCATTTGTATTATCTGTGTGTACTCTTCGTTGTATTCAAACTCATTCATGGGTATATTAATGAGTATGTGCTAAGCTGTTGAGGACTGCTTGTTTGTGTGCTGTGGGATTAAAGCCACTTACTTTTATGTAATTGCCAGTATGTGTATGCAAATTTCAAATTACTGCCTGTTCTTGTAATCTTTAAGTCAAGGGAAGGAATCATATAATCTTGTTCTGTTTCAGATGTGAATTTAATTTCTCTATCTTGTATGTTTAACAATTTTAAAGCATCATCCAAGGTGTCTTATTAATCACCAGAACGATATCAACATGTCTGTGCCAGACTTGAAAAATGTATGGGAATGATCTGGTGATGTGCATTTCTAAATTACTTATATATAAATCAGCCAAAAATGTTGATAATAGATTTTCCATAGCTAATCCTGCTTCTTATTTATAAAATTCTCTTGAACCTGGAAATTCTGGAACAGTAAAGGTAACATTCCTGTTATGTGGAAAACAACTATTATACTTCATGTATGGATCCCTTAAAAATGGAGGAGGAGGAGGCTTTGAAATGTACTATGAAGAATTCTGTCCATATACGCCTTTGGGACAGTATGCTAACAATTTTAATGGCAAAATAATGGCCATTAGTGCAGCTTTAGAAAATAATACTGTATAGATCTTAAATAAATTAATGGATTGTTATCTCAAGTGACTCTAATGCTGCACTACAAAGTATAATATTTTTGTTTGTTTTGTTTATTTACGAACACTCTTTAACATCTCAGGTCATCAGCATCCCATTCAAATTTGGGCTGAAATGGCCGATAAATTTTGCTGAAAGAGTTTTTCAGGCTTGAGGTTCTTTATTATGCTGTAAATGTACGACGTGGGACCTACGGCTTTACTTCCCTTCCGAAGGAAACCATACTTAGGATTTTATCGCCTGAAAAAAATCATCAGTCCTGGCTGATATTGAACCCGCGATCTTGGGTTTAGGAGGCAAATATGGTTACCAGTACGTCCCCAGGACTGACACAAAGTATAATGAATTGCCAATATACACTATAAATGAAATAAGAGAACTATATCATACAATCCAGATAAGAAATACAGAAATAGTTTTAATATTAATTCAATTTAAAATTGAACACATTAAAACACACATTAATAATCTCTTCTGAGTCGAAATATTTAGAGCACTCTTTATGATTTCACTTATGTGAGATTTACTTGAGACATGTTTCATGGAACATTTGTCCACATCATCAGCTGTTAAATGTTTCAAACATGAAACACATTCTGAATAAATCTCATGTAAGTGAAACCATAAAGAGTGTTCTAAATATTTCGACTCAGAAGAAATTATACAGAAATAGTTTTACATTGGATCCTGAGCCATGTGGAATCAAAGGGATACACGATTCCTGATACTTCAGCAAAAAAAGAAGCCGCCATAAAATTAAAGTCATCTTTTGAACTAGAAATTCCTTCTATATTGAAACTCAGAAAAAGATTAATAACTGAACAAGAACAAAAAATATCCAACAAAAACTTAAGGGAATACCATATGAAGGGAATACCATATGAAGATCTAAAGACTTTCAAACATCTTTTATTGAAACCAAGAAAAATTGGAATTGCCCAATTCTGCTTAATTGTTGGGTATGATTGCCTGTAAGTACATCTCTTCAGGTTGAAATTAATCAAGAACATCCACTGATCATTGTGTGAGGACATGAAAACTGAATACTATCTGAAACTTTGAATATTTACTGAAATGCAGCTAATTTGATAGCAACAAATGAAAAATAATTTGAAAGCTCTTTATTGGGAATCTAGGGAAAAAATTTAGAATATCAACATTCGCAATGGCCACTAGCAAACAACCAATCTGAAGAAATTCTAACTGAATCATACTTCTATTAGTTAGATATATTCCTCAATTTCCTTATTGCTTAATTTCAAAGACTGCAAGCATTTTGAAGGGATGTTGAGTGTTTGCATTTTAGCATGCTGGGAAAGAATGAGTTTGTATCAAAGGACAGTGGAAGATTATCCTTTTGGAAATCAGCTCTTTTTTTTCTCCATCAGTTCTAAGGAATTACTTATATTTAAGCTGTAAAATCTAGGAAATTTCCAAAATCTGTGGACAAACCATTTTAATAGTTGGTAAGATGGTTTAGTTCTATAGTTGATTATTGGTCTCAAGGTATTTCCCAGTTTGTAATTTCAGTAGGGCGTGTTTCCTTGCTACTGCTTTTGATTTTGCTTTCTCTTTGGGTGGTATGATTGTGCTTTTGTTGACCAATTTGTTCTGTATACATTTGTATAACGGATCTAATTTTATTTTTGTGTACTTTCCCTCTGAGAAATTTTCCATTTTAAACAGGTATTCTACCTTGTCCATAATTACACTTTTGATCCCTTTATGTGCTTTTTTATATACTATATTCAGCAAATCCAGGATTTGCTTATGTGCTCTAAACATGATAATGCGATCCCGAATTTCCTCTACTTTTTTTTCTAATGATGCTCTTATCATCATTATTTAACCCATTCACCACCTGCAGATCTACTATGCATTTTTAGAAAAGTTAACATGTTTTCAACCCTTAAAAACTTAATTTCTTCTTTGTTAAAGTTTTCTTTAGACAGATTTACTACCGCTCAATCTTTGATTTATAAAAGTAACAGTAGCAATGCTGGATAATTACTAAGTGTCTCATTGCAGTGTTTATTTAGATGAAAGCAATAACACTACACACTCTGAACTCAGTGTGATGGGGCAAGGTTATTAAATAATGACACTATAGAGTTGGTTTGGCAACACTTCACTCATTTGATTTTTTAATTGGACATGTTACAGGAACATTTCCAATTAAAAAACCAAGTAAGTAATGTATAAGTGTCACCAAACACAAACTCCATATTAACATTATTTCACTGTTATAACTTCAAGAGTATAAGTTTTATATGTTATTAAGGCTATAAAGGTTTCACAGTTTTAATATTACAGGTTTCTTCAGAATTAATATTATATGTACAATGATGTTACTGTGGGGAAGGGGGAAAAAAAAAAAGTAGTATTATATGTCACTAAACCAACTCCTTACTTGGTTCTTAAAAAGACATGTTAAACTTAAAATTTCAGTATCTGGAGTTTGGGAATTAATTAGAGTTTGCACTTAAGTTATATATGCGTAAGAAAATCCAAAACCTAAAGAGGAAGTTTATGAAGTTATGCAAAATTCAGAACAGAAACAAATTTAAATTAATTAGAAACACAATGTCATTAATTTATCTAAACAAGAATCTAATTGAAAAAGAATTAAATTTACTAAATGAGGGTTTAAAAACTTGTGTAGACTTTTCCAGAATATTATAGACTACATTGCCTATATAGAAATAGCCATACAAGATTGAAAAGAAACCAGTAAATATGAACTAAGAGCTAATGTGGAAGAGTATTAACATAAAAGATTTTCAGAAAATACCTCATAACAAACAAATCTAAAAGCCTTGATTGATAAACAAGTAATATATAATGCAAAAGCAGATAACCGCTTAAGCATTGCATATTTGATTTCATTGTCTAGTAAACTTTTCACCACCTACATGGTGCCAGATCAGAGAAATATATTGAATGTGGGAAATGTTCCAAATGCAGATCCACATTTTTTGTGCTGTGCATGTCTTGCATTATCATAGTGTAGCAGCACTCTAGAATTCAATAAACTACAGTATTTCAACTTGATTGCTGTTTTCAAGTGGTAACCAAGCAGATCACAGTATGCTGTGCTATTGATTGTGATACTTCTGGGTATGCAGTGTTCCAGAATTGGACCTTTGTAACGCCAGAAGAGAGTGAGCATAAATTTTTTAGCTGACTAAGTTGTTCAAAATGTATTTAGATTTAGTGAGGAAGAACATGGAAGTTTCACAAGACATTCAATTTGTGGGTTGAACTGTTTGATACTCGCCTTGTGGGAACTTTGGTACGTAGCCCATTATAAATAATGTGATGTGCTGAGCCATGATGTCTTCAGTTCTGCAGCCACCTAATTCATTGTTATGTGCCATTTTCCCATATAATGCAGTCAGCTTCAGCAATAGCATCAGGTATATTCTCAGAGGCCAGAACACTCATATATATATATATATATATATCTGCTGAAGTCAAATGCATGCATCCCCATACTGCCTGCTCATGATCTGATGAATATCTACTGGTTTCTCACCTTCACTACTCAAGAAAAAATAACTGCCTGTTGCTCCTCTCTCATGCATGTTTTCAAAGAAGCAGACATTTTGGATCTGGTTTATGTTATATGTCAACAATAGACATGCATGCCTGTGGAAACATCTAAAGAAAGAAGGCAAAGGAGTTCCATAGTACAACTATCTAACACTCTATTTATAATATGTAGAGCTATATTAAAGTTACTTTTTACTCTCCTCTTTTATAGATGTACAGATTGTAACCGAATAAGAAAAGGTTTATTTTCCCCACATTTTTGTTGTATAATATTCCTTGTTTATTTTATCAAGATAGAAAAGCACATAAAAATATCTTGGACAGAGATATTTGAACTCCTCCTGTTAGGACAATAGTTATTAGTTCAGATTATATGACTTATGATCCCTCTTCCATTTGATATACCTTATGAATATCATTGAATTCTTTGATAATTATTTTGCTTTTAAATGTAGCATATAAAGAACTTGGCTAACACTGTTGTTTAAAATGACACCCCTAAACATTTTTTGAATCCTTCCTCCATTATTTTTAGAGATGAGGAACAAGCACACAGAAACCCAGATCGACCAACATCACTGCTTGATCTTCAAGGGTCACTTGTTGAGGAAGATGAGACTCACAGCCGTAAGCGTGTTCATAGAATCTCATCTCCTGAGAAGTGGGAAATTAAACAGGTATTCTTAGAACATTTTTTTTTTAATTTTGATTTTCTCTATCTTAGTAAACAATATGTCCTCTTCTTGGCATGACATCTCAATTTGGGCCTGGGTCTGCTATAGCAAGTGCTGCACCTTCTACCTCCATCTTGCAACATAATGGATAGAGGTCAATATTGCAGGAGGGCATGCGATCAGCTTGCTGGCACTTTGCTGGTTGCCTATCACATGGCTGTGAAAATCCAAGAAAATTTATTGAAATGCTAAGAAAAATACAAACTCAAAGGAACCTCCACCTATCTGGCCCACGCCATTTAGGTGTAACCCCTCACAATTACATATTTTTAATGCAATAATTGATTTTATTACTAACACCTTTATCTAAATTCTAACTAATTAAGGTACATAATTTCCACTTTGAATGCATCAGTCCCCAGTTACTGCAATTCCAAGGGACCAGGCTCTGACACAACCCAAGGTACTAAAATAATTTTTTTCAATTACCGTACCTATACCATTCTTATTTTATCAGCTAGCTACAGTCTCTACATAATTCCTTTATTTCTCAAATTTCTGCTATGATGCTATATCATCATAGAACCTTCTAGAACAAATTCCAATATCACAAGCTCAGTTTAAATCAGTTTTAATATAATCCCACTCCCAGCCATTTCCAGGCCAATGACATTTTTCCAAAAACAATCATTCCTGTAAGACTTATTTATTTATGAAATTATTTGTGATGATTATTATTATTATTGTTTAAGGGTGCAGAACAGTGAAGAGAAATTATTTGTGTTAATCTATATATCAGTCTAGGTTCTTTGCTTGCCATTATCATACACCAACATTTTCTTATTATCTAAACATAAAACTATTAACTACCCTTTAAATTGTCTGATTTATTTCTCTTTTTAGTACCCAATTCCATTCATTTTTAACTTTACTGAAGAACTTTCCTACATTCCTTTTATCTTTTTGTGAAGATCTTCATTAGGCCTATCTTTCTATGTAATTTAAACCATTTCTCATTTATAAACTCTTTCTCCAGAGTCCTGTCCCTTTGCACTCAAACACTATATGCTCCATATCTTTCTTTATTCCTTTTAATCTCCAACATCTGCTCTTACCCATGCAATGCTCTTTGTTCTTTGCTTGATTTATCAAATAGATTTTTTTCTCTTTCCCATTTATTTTTCATTCCTATATAAAATATTAAGGATGTTATACCTGCTATTTCACTAAACAGTTTTTATATTTCTATATCTTCCAACCTCCTCGCATCTTTCCATTTACGTTTTTCTCCCTCCTTTTCCAAATGTCCCTCAATTCATTGTTCCCCAAAATAATCCTAAGACTATTTATTATTCCACCTATTGCTCCTCAGTCAGTCCTGGTGGTGTAGTAGTAACCGTACTTGCCTTCTAAACCCAAGATTGCGGGTTCAAACCTGGCCAGGACCAATGGATTTTTTTCGGGTGTAAAAATGGTAAGTATGGCTTCCTTCGGAAGGGAAGTAAAGCTGTGGGTCCCATGTCATACATTTACGGCATGAAAAAGAACCTCAAGCCTGAAAGAAGAGGCCTCTGAGCAAAATTTGTCGGCCGTTTCATGCCCTGAATTGAATGGGACGCTGATGACCTGAGATGTTAAAGAGCATCCGTAAATAAATCAAATCAATCAAACCTATTGCTCCTTAACTCTTTTCTTGAAATTCTAAGCATTTTCTCAACAAATTTCTTTTATTTAAATTTACAATTCTAAACCAATATTTAAGAGCTCTCTATAATCGCATCTTTCCATGAGACTCCTCCTATTTCAATTTTTGCAAATTCCTTTGCTATTGAACTTGGTAGGCCTAATACTTACCTACAAAACATCCTATGCACAACATCCACATTTTCCCATTCTCCTTCCAATCTCCATATTTCAATGCAATATTTTGGCTACGATCACCATATTGTCACAATCCCCAGGTTTGCTAACATTTATCCTACTTTAACATAGCTAAAAAACCTGAGGAAGGGGCATAATGTGTGATGCAACTTTAACCCCGACCTACCCAATAAAGCTTCAATCGTACTTAATTAAGGGGGGAGGAAAATCTAATTACGGAATCATAGAACTTAAATAACACACATGCTCAGAGCAACTAATGACAGATTTTATTAATTCCAATAGAACAGTTCATCTTTAGTAGAATTATTTTTTTGATTGATTGATTGATTGATTGATTTATTTATTTATGGACGCTCTTTAACATCTCAGGTCATCAGCGTCCCATTCAACTCAGGGCATGAAATGGCTGACAAATTTTCCTCAGAGGCCTCTCTTTCAGGCTTGAGGTTCTTTTTCGTGCCGTAAATGTACGACATGGGACCCACGGCTTTACTTCCCTTCCGAAGGAAGCCATACTTAGAATTTTTACGCCCAAAAAATCCATCGGTCCTGGCCAGGTTCGAACCCGCGATCTTGGGTTTAGAAGTCCAGTATGGTAACCACTACACCACCAGGACCGACAAGTAGAAATTACCTTTGCATAAAAACTTCCATGTTGATGCAGCTGGGTTGGGATGGGCTTGCCTTCCTGGTGTGTTGTTTACCTTCCTGTTCAAACTCTGCTCTCTTAACTGTTACAAGGCTTTCTAGCTCTTGGTTTTATAAAGTCTATCTTGGCATAATCATGCCACCACCCATTTCCTTACCTAACTTCCCCCTTGCCAATGCTTTATGGTTTTTTCCCCTACTTCCAACTGCTTGAAGGATTCGCCTAGTTCTTCCCTAACTTCTGTTTATCATTTTAGAGCTACAGATTACAGATAACACATTAATAATCCTTATGTAATAATGTAAGTCCTTATTATGCCACAATATTATATATTTTTTTCTAACATTTTTCTTAACATTTATATCTGATATATTATATTCATAACCTCTAACTGCTGCCATTGCTCCTTTCCCTTTTGCCAAGGCTAATTTCTTTTGCTTCTCCCATTACTGCCCCCATCGATTTTAACTCCTAAATAAATACAATCTGTACTTACCACATATTCTTTATCTCTTTTCCTCCACTACTCATATTTACTTAATTTTGCCCTTTTCTTGAATACTTCTATTTGAGTTTTCTCCTGATTTATCCACAAATTCCAATCATTACAACAATTATCTATTGCTGAACAGAGTTTGATAGCACAAGGAAAAATTAAAGGGAGAGAAACTGATCTAAAATCGAAACTATTCTGCAAGATTGGGCATTTGATTTGATTTATTTACGGACGCTCTTAACATCTCAGGTCATCAGCGTCCCATTCAATTCAGGGCGTGAAATGACTGACAAATTTTGCTCAGAGGCCTCTTCTTTCAGGCTTGAGGTTCTTTTTTGTGCCGTAAATGTACGACATGGGACCCACGGCTTTACTTCCCTTCCGAAGGAAGCCATACTTACCATTTTTACACCCGAAAAAATCCATTGATCCTGGCCAGGTTTGAACCCACAACCTTGGGTTTAGGAAGGCAAGTATAGTTACCACTACACCACCAGGACTGACAAGATTGGGCATGGGATCAATATGGTATGAG
The DNA here is from genome assembly GCA_030762175.1 of Metallyticus violacea. Lineage (NCBI taxonomy): Eukaryota > Metazoa > Arthropoda > Insecta > Mantodea > Metallyticidae > Metallyticus > Metallyticus violacea. The sequence continues at coordinate 38,361,164 of CM060836.1, forward strand.
GGGGAAAGAATGGGAAGAGGATTTTTGAAAGAGATAAAAACAAAATTTGAGGACTTTGAAAAACAGAAAATATGGGTGTCTTAATGTCAAAAATCTGCAAAATTATATAGCACACTAAAAATAATTGGGTAAGAGAAAGATACATTGAAACCTGTGATAAGGCTGGAAGAAAGGGTTGGCATGGTTTAGAACAGGAGTAATATATTTAAGTGGGATATGAACTAGATATATAAATGGGAAATGTCCAATGTATGAAAAGAACCAGATAGTATTTGGCATTGTATTTTATAATGTAAGCAAACCAAGTTTTGGAAAGAACAATTTCTTTTATGAAAGGAGGAAAACTTGCCAAATGAAATAAGAGGCAGGAAAATTTTAAATCAAAAATCAGACAAAAATATAAATAAATTTGGAAAATACATCAGGAAGATGAGGCAGAAATGATTATGGAAGGTGGGCAAGACAAATGGGAACAACAATGTTTACAATGGCAGGAGTGAACATATATCCCCATAACATACTCATCTTGGTGTCAATTGTAATGGGGTATGGAAGGAATGCAACTGCATAAATTGAGGGTGATTAAGTGGGAAATTTAATGGGATACTATCTATTTGATTGCTCTATTATTTTTCATTAATTTCACTTGTTTAGCCACTTCTTTGTCCCTCACTTCACTATCCAACATTTCTATACAGTGCATTCCTACTTGTAGCCTTAGTGTTGCTTTAATATCACGATGCTTGCGAAAAAGAATTCTAAAATAACCTATCCACTCTTCTGGATTGATGTTGGATTTACATTTATTATTTTCCATATCTTACTAACAATTTTTTCTCTTAATATCCTAATTAAGTTTTTCTCATTTTTCCTTCTCCATTCATGTCTCTTGCTCTCTTGCTAAATAACAAAGCTTGATGAGAAATTAGGATGGTGTACAATGTCTTACAAATTATTTTAATTATCTTTAAATTAATAATTTAATTAATGGTGTTATTAATATGAATTTAAACCTTCATTAATGATCTTCATATTCTGTGTTATTAAATATGTTACATGGTACATATGTAATATAATTGATATTTTGATGCAAAATGCTTGTTTCCTGACATTACAATCACAAAATGTGAATCTCATACTAGAGCAGGTAGTCTATCTATTTAACCATTGAGCTCTCTTTATGAATGGGGTTGAAAATTTTAGTTTATAGATAAACTTTTATTATAGTGTTTAACACCTTTTTTACTACTGAAACACCACATGTGATGAACCCTGATGATAAATGAAGTGATATATTTAGAAAGGATTTTTTTTTAAGGAACGAAACTTTCCAGGACAAAGTTTAGGGCACCTCCCCAGCATTTGCCATTAATGAGAACTGAGGAAAACCTGGAAAAAACCTCAGTCTGAGAGGACAGCCCTAGCAGGATTTGAACTCCAGACCTCCTGCTCCTTAATGACCTTGGCCACCTGTAGGGGTGGATATAGATATACAGAATGATCTGCAGGCTCAATCACATTGTAGTGCAGTTTTCTTTATCACCAATCACCAAAAGTGGTACCATCACTCAACTGTTGAATTGCAAGATTCAATTTAATTTGAGTTATTATTCATGGATCATGAAGATGACTTACTGCAAATATCATAAAAGCCTAAAATATATCATTAAATATACTATTCTTAGTGTTGACTTCTATATTGACATTGTGAAACTCTGTTTATATTTGTTTGTTTAAAAGTTCAGAAAACCATCTTAAAGATTAACCATTCTCTGTTACAAACAAAGAGCAAAGTTAACATGTAAAGCTGTGTGTATAAACATATTTGCTTTATTTGGGTTAATTCATCAGAAACTTAATAAATACAAAAAAAAAATAGACAATGCTTATATAGAATCAATGTGTAAGTGCTTTGAAAAAGTTGTTTATGCTATTTTATTTTCAGATGCTATCTGCTGCATGCATTGACAAATCAGAACTGCCAGATTTTGATGATGAGACAGGACTATTACCTAAAGAAGAGGATGAGGAAGAAGATATTGAAATTGAGATGGTGGAAGACGAACCTCCTTTTTTGCAGGGTCATGGGCGGATGCTCCATGACCTGAGTCCAGTTCGAATAGTGAAGAATCCTGATGGATCCTTGGCACAGGTAGGGTTTAAGCAAAGGAATACATTGCTAAAGGCAATGAAAAGAAATATATAATGAACACTTTAAGAAAAACATATAATTTGAACAGAAGAGCCTGTAACAGGTTAGGAAAATATATATGGAATATTAACAGATACAGAGCAATAGCAAATTATTAAATGTGATTTCTTCAGCTCTAAAGAACTGTCTTAGAAACTGTAGTTTTTTAATTTACAAACTCTGTAAAAGGAAACTAAAAACAACATTTAAAAAAAAAAATTTCAAAAGAATACATTCTTTCTTGCTTTTGGGGTTAATTTTCTGTTACAACATACCCTTAAGTTTATACACTTAGCCTGTGTGCCTTTGATCTGTTAAGCTTGTTTATTCTTTTAATTGAATTTGGGATCCTTAGATTTAGGTCATAGCAGGGATTTGAACCATGAATCTTTGGTGTATCATGCTAATGCTCTTCCATCTGAGCTATAGTGCCCTATATCCAACCACAATTGCAAGTCTCCCTTATCTGAGTCTGTATACTCTGGGGACCTGTAAGGTTATCTCAATGCAGATATTTTTATCCATAAGAGATGACTCAAGTACTTGTGATGCAGGCTTCATAATTAAATACACAATTGGTTAATGTATATAACATTTTATTGTTATTTATTTATTTGTTTGTTTATATTTTCATACAGCTGTGTGCTAGGCTGTTTGAAATCAGTTAGACTCAGATGGAGGAGATTCAAGCTGTGGTTGGGTAGGGCACGGTAATAGTATATCTCAATTATAAACTCGAGCTTTTCCTTTCTAACTATGATTCCAAAACTTTAAATTGAAATTTTATACCACTTTTCCTGAATTTATTGTGACTATCATTAAGTTCTAAATGAACAGGGTTGATTATACTAAGAATGGAGGTTTCAAGTTATTCTGCTTTCAGGGCTAAATTTGGGAATCTGTTTGAGATGAAGTTAAAGGTGTTACAAAATCCTAGGCATCATTTGTTAAAAGATATATATATATATATAGAGGTATGTCTGGAGCCTTTTATGGCTCTCATGCAACTCTTTTTTCATGTGCAGCTTTAGTCTACAACCAAAGTTCACCTATAGTAGTAAATTCCTTCCCTACACTCACAAGTAATTTTTCAGTAAGTAGGATTAATTGTTTAAACATTCATAAAATTTAAGTAAAATTGCAATACTTTTCTCTGCCCTCCATAGAAAAATAAGTGTAACTAAATTTTCATTGTCGAAAGCAGTAGGAAGTTGTGCATTACCTATTCCAAGTAAAGATGTAACACGTGGCATCATGATGCCATGTATGCACTTTACTTGCTGTGAATGATTGATTGCAATACTATTTAATTTGGTGTGATGCAGTATATAATATTGATTTTTCAGGCTGCCATGATGCAAAGTGCACTAGCAAAAGAACGAAGAGAATTGAAGATGCTTCAGCGTGAACAGGAAATGGATTCCATTCCAACAGGATTGAACAAAAACTGGATAGACCCACTACCAGAGGGTGAGTTGTGATGTCATTATCATAACAGCTGCATTGAACAAAACTACAATTGCTGCATATCTTTAAAATATGACTAGGCGCAAAGAAATAGATATAGCACTGATAAACTGGGTTTGCATTTTTCTCTAGATGAAGAATAAGTAATATCTGTCCATGTTTTTTCAAACTATTGCACTTATAAATTGGCATTTATAGGATTCATAACAATAATACTTTTTGCTTTGGTTTGCTATTTAAAATGTATCTTTTCCATGTTTTTTTCAGCTGATGGTAGAACACTTGCGGCAAATATGCGTGGCATTGGCTTAACAAATCAAGACCTTCCAGAGTGGAAGAAGCATGTCATTGGAGGGAAAAAGAGCTCATTTGGGAGGAAAACAGACATGACACTTTTAGAGCAAAGACAGAGTTTACCTATATATAAACTAAAAGATGAGCTTACCAAGGTATAATTTCTACAAATATGTTATGATTTTTGGTGGTGAAATAGTGATAATTCCAGGATAATAGTCCCCCATATTCTCTCTCTCATACATGCACGCTTTAAACTATTGATAAATAGAAATGTATAAAGACTATTTGAAAGGGTGGCACTGCTTCAGCATAATGTATTTGCCAATTCTCAATGCAAGCATTTCAACTGGAATGTACTACTGCTCTCTGCTACCTGTGTGCAAAACTCCAATGCCTAACAGGCAAGTTAGTTGGCATTAGAACTTACTCATGATGGCACTGCTAATCAAATCAAATCCTTTATAGCCAATAGACTTATTATAGCAAATATTCAGCATAATGAGATGCATGAGCATGTGACACACACACATATATCACAAACACACACCAAAATATAAGATGTCCGTTGCAAATGAACAGGAATAGTATAGCTATTCAACCGTAACCATTGATAGAGAATGCCTACCATCTTATGGCATCAATCAGAGTAGGCCAAGCAATGAACACAGCAATAGTATGTGTAAATTCACAATGTATTTTGTAGTTAGTACCGTTTTTAGTTTTAAATGCAAAAAGTTTGTTTTTTATAATCAATTTGAGGAACTTTATCTTTTGGAGATTTAAGATTAATTTTAGTTTCCTTCTTAATGAATTGCATAGAAGCTGTTTTCCCTCTGCATATATATTTTGTTCAACTCTATAATACTTGATTTATCTTAGAAAAATCTCTTTTCAGGATCTTAATAAGAAGCACGGGTTCCAAAAAAAATAAATTAGCATCAGTAACAGCAAAAACAATAGCGGATGCATTTCAGCAATGTTTGCTTAATGCTTTCTTATGTGCAACAAAATATATTTATAAATAGAGCATTGAAAATTAGAATATTTTGAGAAAAGAATAAAATATGCAACAGTCCATTTTATGAGCAAAATAATTATTTATTGTCTAATGTAGTAAAAATTGCAAGTGCCATGACATTAGTGCAAATATTCACAATGATGAGACACATGTTGGAACATAATACTTAATTCTAATGGTATTTTAAGTCAAAACTTTTTAAAGGCACTGTACCATAGATAATTTGCCATTATATACTTTGGAAATGCATAATTTGTTATTTTCAATGAAAACATGTAAATGGATTCATTGAATTGTATATTATTATACACTATATTCAATGATGATACACATGTCAGAACATATTTTTTATTTCTAATGTTATTTTAAGCCAAAATATTTTAATTTCTTTGTAACAAATTCCTTAGATTATAAACAATTATGCACTATGTTCCTTGAAATAAGTAAAATAATTATACTAATAATTATCTTCAAAAATTGGCAGAGCTTCTTGAATGTCTATACATTGATAATATTAAAATTAATGTAATTATACTTGATAGTTTAGAGGACCTATCCATATAAATTTGCGTGATCCTTAATGAAATATATAAAACATAATTTTTTTAAGTCTTGTTAAAGTGCTTAGTTTTCTGTTGTTTAAGGACCCTATTGTATTAGTCTTCATCTTAACAATAATTATTCAATGTTGTATTTATAGCAGTCCAAATTATTATTCCAGATATCCAAGACTGAATGTTGTATACATTGACTATTAGTTGCAAAGTCATTGTGTAATGAGACTATCTGATTAATCTAAAAACTTCACAACTTTGATTTCCTTCTTTTAAAAACTTTCATTCTTTGATTTTTGCAACAATTTTCTCAGAACTACAAATATGAAAATTAAGGTGATAGAGTTTTACAAGGAAAACATAATTTTTCTTTATTTAATCCCTCAATTAATTTGTATTCTAAGTTGCATATCATTTCCTTATTTAAAGTTAGAAAATCTCTACAATTTTGACCCTTGATTCTTTTCAAAAAAGAATTACAACAATAACCAGTAATGTGATTACAGGCAAATCTGTAATAACATTCAAATCAATCTGACTTAAAACTTGCTTCTTTCGAAGAATTTGGTACAGCATCTTTCTTTGAAATGTTTACAACTGTTATCTTTTTAAACAGTGAACCTGGCTGAAGATGAGAACTAATTGTTCTCAAAACCAGTTCCATACATTTATGAAAAGTAAGTGAAGCTTTAAGAGTCTATAGTTCAACTGAATCATACAATGATATCAATTAGTACAATATCATCTTAGCACCCCAAAACGGATACAGTGTAAAAACTTATTGAAGTTAAACAAAACAGATTCCAGGCCCAAAGAGAAAAATTTGGTATTTACCAGATTAGTTGTAAGGATCGGGAAACTCTACTTAGGAAAAACAAAGAGAAATATAGGCTTAGGTTGGAAAAACATTGACGAAACATCCATTAAATAGATAAATCAGCTGTGACAGCACATTTTTGGAATGAAAACCATGAAATAGAAAAAGGCATTGTTATTAAAAACAGTTCAACAACCAAAAATATTAAACATATGGGAAAGGATTTATATAAAAAAAACATGAGCAAAACCTTATGAATTTTGATATCCCTCAAGCAGACAGCTCTTTATTAAAGTTTATCACAAGACCATCAGGGTGAACCCATATACCTTACATACCCAACTAATATGAATAATCCTCAGTCGTTTAACAGCTGAGGATGTGTACAATTGTTCCATGAAACATGTCCTGAGTAAATCTCATATAAATGAAACCATAAAGAGTGTTCTAAATAGAGATTATGAATGATTACTTATATTCATTCTATCCCATTGTGGACAAAGGGCATGCTTTTTCTAATTGAAGATATTGTGGAATACTTTTATAATTTAGTACAGCTTCAGAGATACTCAAAAGAACATCTGTCAATAACTTTGCAAAGAAAAAACCTCAAGCAGTCCCAACAACAAATAAAGTACTGACAAAGAGTGAGTAATTCCAAAGTGCTTGCTATTTTATATAATAAACTAATTTTTTTTTCAGAAATTAAGAAAGCAAAGCATAGAGTTTTCAATCTAAGGTTGTCCATATTTGCCTTAACTATTTCTTTTTATTTCCATCTTTCTTTCTTTCTTTTTTTTTTTTTTTTTCCTCCTGTTTGTTTTTCATTTTCTAAATAACAAATTGTAAGATCAACCCTCTTTAAACATGACTCTGCTGATGCATGATCAGCCTAATTAATATGTAAAAGATTTAAGAAAAATACTATGCTAGCAATAGTACATGAAAGTGAAAAGTAGTTCAAATTCCATGAAAAATTAATTTAATTTTATGTTGTATTTGTAGGCTGTTACAGATAATCAGATTCTGATTGTCATTGGTGAGACAGGTTCAGGGAAAACAACCCAAATAACACAATATTTAGCTGAAGCAGGCTTTACAAGCAGAGGAAAGATTGGTTGCACACAGCCCAGAAGAGTTGCTGCTATGTCAGTAGCAAAACGTGTGGCTGAAGAGTTTGGGTGTCGCCTAGGACAAGAAGTAGGTTATACTATTCGTTTTGAGGATTGCACAAGTCCTGAGACAGTTATCAAGTAAGTACTGACTGTATTATTAGAATATGCATTATTTTATGAAGTGTAATTTGCTTATAATTAACATAGATTTATTTAAAAAAAAGTTATCATAATCACTTGAGTGCTTGTTGCTATTGTATTACTTAATACTTGTGCTTGATTATGTTCTGTGCACAAATCTTAGTTCCTTAATTATTAATTACCTTTTATTTAGTAATAAAACTTTTAAAATACTACCTCTGTTCCAAAATAATAGTAACATTTTTTCATCTAGAAGCCAAATGTAAGCACGAGGTTCACTTGCTTTACCATATAGTATAAGTTAATTCACACCAAATTTGCCATAACAAATGCTTCATGGAAAGTGGTGTTTATAGCATTAGCACTATGCTCCTGCCTTTATGCAATACATAGTCAATACTTCGATATAAAAGTGGAATTTTTCCATTTTTCTACCAGAAACCAGCAAAACAAAGTAGCAAAAACAGGCTTATGGGAACAACTGTTACAAGTTCTTAGCACAATATACAATTGGAACTATCACAGTCAAGCAAACCACATAATTATTAATGTGTTCTAGCAGATTTAACTGAACACTCTTCTAACTTCACTATTTTATTAGAATATGTTTGAATCATCAGCTACTTGCTGACAGTCATTTGCATCAACTAAGGTCTGGGAAGTATGTTCTAATGAAATAGTAAGTTAGTGAAGCTGCAAGAGGGTTTAGTTCAACTCCTCACAACATACTAATAAATTGTTACAAAATCTATCCATTCTATTAAATGACAGGTAAATGTTGATTGAGAAAGTTCTGCCTGTTATCAAGTCAGAATGGCCCTAATGAACGTCATCAAAACTCATCTACATTTACTAATATAATGTAGAAACTACATATTGATTTTTCAGATCCTGAATTTATTGCCACTGCAAGTAAGACTGGCCTGCCATACTCCATATAATCAGCCTCCAAAAAGCTCAGATAGGAATGTCCTTTGTGTTTGCTTCTTGAGTATCACACAGTCTCTCCAACATCAAGCATCCACAGCATATGGCCCTGGTTACAACTGTAATTAAGATTATTGTATGATTGAGTCGAACTACACACTCTTATTGCTCCATTTGTTTATAACATTAAAACTAGTTTCACAAACCCTTTGTTCACATCACCAGCTAACCATTGACTGCTGGATAATTCATAGTGCTGTGGGAAAATATAGATTTTCCCACAGCAAAGATAGTTTAATGAACTTTGACACTTCAGGGGATGAAAACATAAACTTTAAGTTTGCCACACCACCAGAGCAGAATTACACATTCCCACAGCACAACGAATTATCCAGCAGTCAATGGTTAGTTGATGATCTGAACAAAGGGTTCGTGAAACTAGTCTACTAGTTCTACATATTATATTATAAGAGTGTGTAGTGCAACTCAACCAGTAATCTTAATTAGAAATACTATTTCTAAATATTGTTGTACAGTGCTGTGGATGGTAATCAGATTGTATCTTTTTATTTTTGTGGGTGTTTTAATATATTTAATACAACCAAGTGACCAGCTGACTGTGAGATCCAAGAATATTGAAATCACCTGACCTTAATCGCCAAATGTAAAGGATTTTTGCAAAAACATAATGATGGAATGGTGAGGAAATGTTTTAGGAGGTTTAATGAAGATTTTTAAAATGATGATGAGTCACAGAGTGGTTGACTGTAGTTAATGATGATTTGCTCATGTATTTGAAGTGAAAATTTATGACGACATAGTTTTGTCACTTTCTCTGCATTCATTTGAAAAAATTCTTTGCTGACAAGGATTTTGAGGAAGATGATGTCAGAGGAAAAATAAAGAAGTACTTTCATCACAGGCAGTATCATTCTAAGAGTGTAAAAATTAGTACTTCATAACAAATGTTTCTACAATGGTGTCAAAAATATAGAAAAGTAATTCAAAGAATAAAAAATGTGGAAAAAATATTTTGAAAATAGTATCATGCTTTTTACTAGCATTTCAGTACTTTAAAAAAATACCTTGTAAAAAGGTTTTAGATTCTTTTAAAAACGTTTAAATGCTGCCTTCTGGCTCACTCTTAAAGTTTTGCTTCTAGATTGGAAGTAGGGGTACATAATTAAGGGCTTTTCCTCCTTTACTAGCAAACATACCAGAACTGCAAGATCATATCAACAATGCCTTTGAAAACAGATTGGTAGAAATATGTTGTGTCAGATGTGAGAAGTACTTGATAGAATCAGTAGAGGGCACACATGGAGCATTTGTAATGTGTCAAAAAAAACTTTTTGAGTTTTTCTATATACCCGTAAAGTTTTGGATATGTCAAGTAATATAGCTACAGTAAATTTATGAAACTGCTTCAATAATTTATAATAACCCCATATAATAAATAAAAATTATGTAATAAATTTATGTATTGGTGGGGATATCACATCTAAAAATGGCCTGGGTGAAGATACCCTTGTATTTTGTATTTTGGTTGTTTTTAACAGTTCAGTAAACTTAAATTTCAGTTATTTCTGCAGAGGAAACTGGAGAATGTTTAAAATAAAATATGTCATTCATTTCTAAAAATTTCTGTACTTCCTCAAGGGAAATATTTTCCCCAGAGAGAATATCTGCTCTTATGTACTATTAAACACAATTTTTTGAAACCTATATTTCTCATAAATTCATTATTTTTATAAAACATTGATTGTGGTTGGAAGAAAACCAAAATTGATCCTGCTTCGCTGCCATCAAGACTGTCAGTAACACTTTTTACCATGTAGAAGTAAAGAACTGTAATAGTTTCAGTCTTAAATCCAAGTATCTTTTGAGAATAGAAACATGTGGCAAGGAGACATCAGGAGCCATGGATCTTAACAGTGGTAGACAAAATAGTGCTTTCAAGAAAACCTTTACATTTCCAATCAACTGGTCCACCTCAGGAAACTGACTTGGCAGCTCAGTAGTGACAGGCATGTGCAAAGCATTTTACATTACCATCCTACTGTATAATGCTCTTTGGTGGTTGTAACTTTTCAACATGTATTTCTGTCACAAACGGCAATACGCTATCAAGCCATTCACAATTTAAATTCTCCTGGGCTGTTCTTCCTTCAATGTGTGCTATATAAAATCCTATAGCACAGCTTTCTCGTCTGTTGACCTGATTTTTTCCCTGCAATTTCTCTCCTTATTTCTTTAATTTTTTTTTCTTTTCTTTTTTTACTTTTTATTTTTATTTTGAATAGTGTTTAACACCCATTTTTACTGTTGAGACACCACAGACGATCGACACTGATGATACATGAGATTAAATGATAAATTGGGAAAGGATTTTTTATATTCTTTAAGGACGTGTTCCAGGCCTAAGTTTAGGGTACCTCCCTGGCATTTACCGTTTATGAGGACTGAGGAAAACTTGGAAAAAACCTCAGTCAGAAGGGATGGTCCTGGCAGAATCAAATCTCAATCTCCTGCTCATGAGTCTATGCCTTAACGACCTCAGCCACCCGTAGGCAGTTTTAATTCTCTTCTTGCAACAGTGTATGATAGTTTTTTTCCTTAGAGTAAAAGAATCAGGGAAACACTTATTTGTATATTTTTAAAACATGTCTTGTAGCTTTCTATTATTGAGCTTACTTAAAGGGATGTTGGCATTCATAAAGGCTTTATAAGCACCTCTAAAGGGTTGTGCATGCTTTGTAGAATACTGTCCAAGGAATAATAGTTCGGCTGTCTCTGATCCTGTAAATGCTGAACCCTGCATTTATGTTTTTCTGTGTTAACTTGCTGTATCACAGTAAACTTACACTATTACAAATTTCACAGTATAAAATTTTTTTGTCACTACTAAATATATCGTAACCATATTGAGAAACAAAGTATACAATCTGAATGCAATTCTTTCACTTAAGGCTACAATATGACTGTCTTCTCGTTCCTATCTCGTCCGCCATTGACTTTGGCAGATATAGGTAGATAGAGATAGACATTCCTGTACAATGGCATGTTAGATGAGATGGTTAGAGCATCATGCTATAATACAAAGGTAGTTGGTTCATGTATTCAATGGCCAAATGCTTTTTTTCTGCTGAAGTTAAAGGAAGTTTGCCACCATTACAATTATTTACTGGCTAACATATTTATGAATTTTTTATTTTCTGCTGGAGTCAAAAGGAGATTTGCCATAATCACAATGATTTACATGTCTACTTAGTAGCACACAATTTTCTATCAATTTATATTTACGAAAAGGAGGCAAGTGTAGGCTTTCTACAGATATAGGTAGATATTATGTAGGCAGATAGAATGATGTCTATATAGGTCTGGTGGTTCACTTGGTTAGAGCGTCATGCTGCCAATGGAAAGGTAGTGTGTTCGCTTTCCAGTGGGAAAACCCTCTCCCTTTTTTTTTTTTGGTCTACATTTTTCTTACTATGATAAATTTTATCTTTTTTAGGGAGGAGAACAATGGTTCAAATACTCCAAAGGCCTTTTTTTTTTTACTGTTGAAGTTAAAGAAGATTTGCCATCATTACAATGATTTATAGACTACCATCGTACTTACGATTTTTTTTTCTGCTGGAGCCAAAGGAGATTTGCCAATAACATCCAAATTTTCCAGTGTACTTTAGAAACATGCTCTCTACAGCAATATTCCTTCCCACATTCCACATTCCAGCCATGTGAACTTTTTTGATCTACTCATTATAAACAAAAATAATGAACCACAGTGCCAACTCATTCTCAATACGCTGCACTAACACATTCACTGAAGTACACATTCTATTAACAGCATATTTAACAATTTGGTGCTAACATTCAGATGACTAAGGTAGCATTTGGTTTACTTTGATTTTCTCTGCTGCCATCTGTGAAATATCACGTGCCTGACAAGATCGGCATGAGAAGACAGTCATATTATAACCTTAAGTGTTCTTTCCTTCACTTTATGCATATTGTGAGCACTAATTCAAGCATAACTATCACTAAGCTTGTGATATCAAAGCAAAGAAATTCAAAAGATAAATAACTAAATGGGCTAATGAATCACAAACATATAACAATACTACAGTACATATAGAGTTAATGTTATAAGAATTATAACAAGTGTTTGAAATGTTCTCCATTTTGACCCATACAAAAATACAGTCTACTTTCTAAAGCTCATCTAACATTCTGAAACATGCATTTAGGAATATTCCTGCAAACTGTGGTTATCCTTTGTCAAACTTCTTCAATGTGGCAGCCTATGTTTAAAAACAAGCTATTTTAGGTTCCTCCATAGAAAGAAATCTAAGGGGCTTAAATCAGGGGATCTTGCAGGCCATTCATTATTCCCTCTTCTGACAATCCCTCCATTCAGGACTGTATTATTGAGCAACTGTTGAATGCTCTGTGTATAATGTGGTGGTGTTCCATTATGCTGGAATGTAAGTAAGTATTCATTTAAAACAGCTCTATCATTCTCATATTTCTGATTTTCAGTTTATTCATTATTGAGAAGATTATTAACATCTTCTAACATTTCTAGGTAGAGAGCACTAATGAGATTTTTCTTAAAAAATAATGAACCAATGATTGTGACAGAATACGTGCCCATTTATTTTTCTATGCCACTGTGTATGGCCTTCTCTTTAAATACAAAGCTTATCATCACTCCACTACCTACAATTATGTCAATTTACAGAATCATTAAGGGAAAATGTGCACTCATTAGAAAAGCAAATATTTTTTAGTAATTTGGGTTAATTCTGTTAGTCTCTTGGACATTAACTCTCAAAAATTGATTCTTCGATCAAAACCATTTTCAGTCAACTTTTTATGTATTTCAAATTTATAAGGGTAAATCTCCTATAGGTTCAATATTTTACATTTGAATTCTATGAAATTCTGATGTAAGAAGATGTTTTACAAAGTGAAGTTGTTGGATTAGCAGAAACATATCATAAAACTTCAACTGTAGTGACTTCATCCAGTATATGCAAGGTACCTTTCTTTTTTTTATTAGAAATCGACCCTGTTTGTTTACATTTCTCAATGAAATCACATACCTGAGTATGACTTTAACTTCTACCAGGAACTCTTTTGTTAAATATTCTAGTTGTGCATTGTGCGCATTGATTATTAGAAGCAATAAGTGAAAATCATTTAAATTCTTTCTCATAAAGTGTATACAATAATGAGCATCTGAATATCCTCTTGCTGAAATATTTTGATAAACACAAAATTGCACCTTAATCCTACACATTATTAAGACATGAACTGTTTGATTATGAGGATGATAAACAAAAGAATTAAACTTCTGTGTTTTGTTAAATTCAAACAAATGAAGTCTAAGTTAGTCTTTCAATGTATTAACATTAATAATTTTTTCAAACTTCTTAAATATTTTATAAAATAATGAATAGTTTAATAAAAATATTTCAGACAAAAGTTGTTTGCTTTTATGCATAAAACCAAAATCTGTTTAAAAAAAAGTTGGGTACACATTTCAAAAATTGAATTGACCTTGAAATGACTTGGAAATATGCACTATGAAGTAACTAATATTATTGTTGTTCCTTCTCAAATGAAGAAACATGCATAATAAAGTATTTTCTTGAAAACTTATTGCTTTCAAGATAAGCATCTGGAATGTTTTTTAAAAAAAGACTGTATAACAGGACTACTCAATAAAATAAGTAAAGAAAACTAAAGGAACAACATTTGAGGATGCAAATGATTTGGAAAGTATGTGCAAGCCATATAATATTAAATTGTTGATAAAAATTAAAATAATGCTTCATAAAATGCATTTATTACGAATGACATTTTTAAAACACTTTTTAATGCTTCGCTACTGAAATATATAAAAATGTATTACGAGGACCATTGTCTACCATAGTTGATGATAAAAGTAATTCTCATAACATGTACTGGTTTATTTCAGTAAGTGAAGAAGTGGTTTTTAAAAAATTGAGCTTTTTTGTTTAATTATCATTTGCTTACTCTGTCGATTCTATTATTTATAAAATTTCAAGTGTTAAATGTTAATAGATGGTTTGCATTAAAAAAAACAATGTCTGAAATTTCCCAACCACATGTTTTTAAGGATGCATCATAGACTTTTCCAGATTTGTTAATTGCATAGGTTTGATGAGACTATAAAATCAATATGAAAAAAAAAAATTAGATTGTCATGGTGCTACATTTTGGAGTGTATAAATGTTTTGTTTGAAGTAATAAATGCTTAGTCATTTACAGTAGTTCATATTATAACAAAATTACACAAAGAGCCTTCAGTTCTGTCACACCTTCATTTGCTTCATAGTCAAACTTAGAACTACATGATAGAACATTTGATCACTAATTTTGGAATATATCTTGAAACTTTTCAGTCTTAGTCCTTATATATGCATTGGGATTTGTTTCAGGTACATGACAGATGGTATGTTGCTGCGAGAGTGTCTGGTGGATCTGGATCTAAAATATTACTCAGTTATCATGTTGGATGAAGCTCATGAAAGAACTATTCATACAGATGTGTTGTTTGGTATGTCTAACAAGTACAACCATATTCCTAATTTTATTACATCATATTCTAGGATCCCACTTGTTTGCTTGTCTCTGAAATGTTTTCTAAACAAATATGTAGCTCTACAGGCATTTTGTCACAATATTACCAATCATGACTTTTTTATGTTATTTATTTTTCTAAGTTTTAAAATATTTTAACATTTCAATATGTTTTTTAGAAAAATGTGTGTTACACCCGAGCATTTAAACAGAAGTTCTGCCAATTAAGCCACAATATGCATTAAACTAGCTTGAATTCTCAAATAGAAAAGAACAACTGCTCTTTAGATAGTTATGAGTTTCTATTAAATTTAACACTGGCTTAGAGCTAAACATGACAAATGTTAAGATAACAAAAGGAACATAAAATAGAAATAATATGTCATCCTTTGTACTTCAAGATCTTGTCAGATTTTGTATGATAAATGTGAAAAAAATAAAAACAAAAACACAACTTTAAGAAAATATTTTATATACAAATATAATGTGATATAAATTGAATAAATTCACACGGAAGGAATAACATAAGGTTCCAAAGTTTTCCATAATAATAGGTAACCTTAGATGGTATGTGACTAAGTATACAGAAAGTTAATAAACTGCAGTGCACATTTGGACTAGTTATGAAAGGATCTCAGACAATCAGTTTGAGATGAAATCACTGCAGTGTTAAGTAAAATATCAAAATTATATATGTATAATTATTGAAAAAATAAAATCATTATTAATGTGAAATATGGTTATAATTTGTATTAGAATGATATCAGTCTTTTTAGGGATTCACAACAATTGGTTGCCATAGCTTGTTATCAGAATTATAAAACTTTATAGAATACGGTTTCCTCACAGTCATAGCGCAGTTTTGAACACTTTATAACAGCTAAATGAAACAAAACCAAAGGATGAAACCTGTGATACATTGAGAGTATGTGAAAGAGTTTCTGAGGCATAAATTTCAATTTTATGCACTTGAAGGTAATGACACAACACAACAGTGAAGTGAATCATGCCATTTAGTGAAAATGTGGACTGTGCAAAGGAAAGTTCAGTGCATTGCAATATTTGAATCCATGACGTGTGTTTGGTGAATATTGCTGCATGTACAATGAAGAGCAGCCACATAGGAATAATATTCACCAGTGGGATAAGAAGCTGAAGGAAACTGGCAGCTTGTTGAACCAAAAATGTTCAGGTAAGCCATTAATTATAACAAGTCTGTTGAAGCTATGTGAGATAGCTACCTAAGGAATCCCAAGAAGTCTGTTCATACCTTTGCTTGAAATCTAGGTCTGAAGAAGACTACAGTTCATAAAATATCAAGAAAGAATTGTCTGCAATTTACGGGTTACAAACTGTAGTTGTTACATGCTATCTTCCCAAATGATAAACCCAAACAATATGAGTTTACTATACAGATGCTTGATGATGTGGACAATGATGAACGATTCTTACAGAAGATTGTGTTTAGTGATGAGACACATTCCATATGTATGGTCGTGTTTATCTCCTTAACATCAGGATATGGGCTTGTGAAAATCGTCATGCCTACATTGAGTATGAATGTGATAACCCTAAGATGAACGTCTGGTATGCCCTCACTCATGATATAGGTCCATATTTCTTTACAGAGCAGACTGTGAAGTACAACAACTACCTTGATATGAGGGGTCCATAAGTTTCCAGCCTCGCCGATAAGGGTTATTACCTTCACAAAATCTTTATCTGGTGTCATACCTTATCTGTTAAGTAAATAATTGCAGCTGTAACTTCTACTCTGCTGTGTTCATTTGTTCAGATATAGTTGTATAAACAAGGCTATATGTAGAAGATTGTGACATGTTCAAAATGGTGTATTGAGCCGTTATTAAGTTCTTCACAAAAGAAGGGCTTATTCCAAATGAAATTAAACAGCGATTGGATGGTGTATATGGGGAAACATCCCCCTCATATTCCACCATAAAAGAATGGGCCAAACTTTTTTGAATGGATCAAGAAAGCATTGAATACGAGCGTGCAGGTTGGCTCTTGGAGGTGCTCACTCCTGAAAACATCGTTCTTGTGGAAGGAGAATTTATGGAAGACCGATGGCTCAAAGTTACAGAAATAGCAGCAAGGTTGGGTCTTTCTAAAATAACAGTCCTTGAATTATTCATGAACATTTAAATTTGAATAAGGTTAGTGCAAGAAGGATACCTAGACTTCTTTGCTCAATCCAAAAGCAGCAATGAGTCATCCGTTGTCAGGCATTTTTGGAGCTCTGCTATGGCAACAAGAGAGAAGTTCTGCAAACAATTGTAACAGGGGATGAAACTATGGTCCTCTACTTTGATCCCTTGTCAAAAACAGAATCAATGGAGTGGCATAAAGCTTGCGAAGCACTGCTTCTAAAGGCCAAGGTCAGTCGTCAACCAATAAGATCATGGCCACAATCTTTTGGGACTGTAAAGGAATACTCTTCATTGACTTCAAGGAGAGAACAACACAGTAAATGGGAAGTACTATGCTGCCTACTGCACAGACTATGTGCTTCCATCAAAGAGAAAAGACAAGGAAAGCTGAGTGGTGGTGTGCGCCTTCTTCATGACAATGTGCCTGTGCACACTGCTCTTATTGCAAAGGAAACTGTGAAGAAATGTGGCTTCAGTTGATGAGGAGCTGAGGATGCGAACAATGGTTTGTGAAACTAGTACTACATAATATAAACAAATAAGTGGAGCAATAAGAGTTTGTAGTTTGACTAATCATACAACAGTCTTAATTATAGAATCCTTTCTATCTGCTATGAACTTTAGCTTATCAATTTGATTAGTTTAATAAGAAGATGAAGCTAGATTAACATTCCCTAATGCTGAAGCCTAGGGATTTATTGTATTTGCTCCTATCTTCATAATTTCTTTGTGAGCAGTTCTGTTCTTGTATGTTATAATTATACTCTCAGCAGCAACCAGATTATTTTTCTTCACTATGATGGACGAAGTATGTTGATACCTTTTTAGCATAGTCAATAAAGAAGTTGCTCAATTTGCCTATGAAGCATACAGTTATCTGAAATACTGCATGTTTTGTACATTTATTTTCACTGTTCCTGTTATTATATTCAAACATGTTGTTTTTATTTTTTGCTCACACCTTAACTATATCTGAAGTACCAATTAGAAGGGGTGTGCAGATATTTTATGATTATTATGTATTTATTTTTTCCCTTACAAGCCTTGACTATTAGAATGGAATTCATTAATAAAAAGCTATCTTTATTTTTTCAATAGGTTTGTTGAAACAAGCAGTAAAGAAGAGGCCTGAACTGAAACTGATTGTAACATCCGCAACCTTAGATGCAGTCAAGTTCTCACAGTATTTTTTTGAAGCTCCAATCTTCACTATCCCAGGACGAACATTTCCAGTGGAAGTGCTGTATACCAAGGAACCTGAAACAGACTATCTGGATGCATCACTCATCACAGTGATGCAGATTCATTTAAGGGAACCACCCGGTAAATACATACAATGCTTGTTATTTATAAGGTTTTAGACATTAGTACTAATTAGTTGTAAAATGTCCAAGGTCTGCTGCATATATCTTAAGAAGCCTTGCATTATGGTAAGGTGCATTGTCGATCAATATTTAACTGTGAGGCTTGAGTTTGGTTAGAACTTATTTAATTTAATGTTTTAAAATTTCAACCATAAAGGAGTGTTCTAATATTCCGACTCAGGAGAGATTATAAAACACTATGTTTATCTGAATTTCTAACTCTAAACCAGTATTTCAATACTCTCTCCATAATTTTCCCTTTACTACCTATTCTTCGTAGTTCTGCTTGAGTAATTTCATTTGAAAAGCTCTTGACAAGCCCAGTATTTGTTTGCAGAAGTTTCTATGTATCATATTCACATTAGCCCACCCTTCCTCTAAACCCAAATCTTTACTCCATACAGCATTTTAGCCTCTACCATTACCCCATATACTCTCTCTAACCAATTAACTTGCATCCCTGGTATTTTATCCAAACATGCCCTTATAGCTTTCAGAGAAAGCTTCCCTTTAGCTAGTATCATCTTTTGATCATTCCATCCATCCTTACTACTTAATCTTACTCCTAAGTAAACAAAATTTGAACTGCCTCAATTTCTCTTCCTTGCCAACACCATTTCTCATCTTTGCTTAACTTGATGCCCTTTTTAAAAACCATAATTTTTTATTTGCATGGATTAATATGCAAACTTCACTTCTTGCAAAAATTATCTATTCCTTTAATTGATTAATTAAACTCACATTAGATCTGCAAATAACAAACCAGGTATTCCATTATTGTAATTATTTGAACATGATTATGTATCATATTAATTTCCTCTAGTATATCACCAATGAACAAATTGAATAGTACCAGATTTAATTTACAGCCTTGCCTTAACCCTACAATGTTTGGAATAACTTGAGTTACTGTGCTACTTGACATCTATATACAAAATACATTATCAATGTGTATTCTTTGTAATATTCGTATGAACCTATTACTCATTCCCTTTTTACTTAGTTTTACCCATAATGCTTACCAATTTATTGTGTCAAAAACGTTTTCAAAATCCACAAATAATGTACATAGTTTTCCCCTATTAACCCATTTTATAAAATCAGTTACTACCTACATGGATTATGTATTTTCAATTATGAATAGAATTGTTAGTTCCCTAGATAACCTAGCCTGGAAAGCTTACTGTTTTGACACAACTTTGGAATTGACATGTCTTGTATTAACCAAAGTCTTGTCTGCATAATAAAACTTTTGACCTTCTAGTCAAATATTACCATACAAATTTGAGACCATAACTTCTTCAGAGCACTATGTCATCATATAACAGTCATATTGACTGTTATCTTCACTTTATTTCCTTTAACAAAATTGAATCCTATTTCTAGGAATAATCTATAATTGATTCTTTTAAAATATAGAAAAAGAGTCATGGCATAAAGAAGTGTGTGTAATATTGATGGTATGTGGCTAAAAAGAATTTATGCATCTTGTCCAAATATAGTGGAGTCCCAGTAATCTAAACTAATTGAGACCTATGCCTGTTTAGATTGCAAAATGTACAGATTAACCAAAAAAAATCACTCCTTGAATGTAGCATTGCACTGATAAAGCTTGAGCTTGCTGTAGACATTTGCTTACAAGTTCTGCTCCAAATAATGCTCCAGTTAGTGAGTGAAGAAATTACATACCTTATCTCCACATCTTGTAATTAGCTCATTGTCTCAGCTCATCAGCAACAATGTGCTATTTCTGATAAAGTTATGTTGAAAAAAGAACAATTTTCATACTCCATAATGTTACAGCTCATTAGCAACAACATGCTATTTTTGATAAAGTTATGGTGAAATAAAAACAATTTTCATAACAGCTTCGTAAGTACACTTATTTGAATTTTCATAATGTTACATCAATATTGTAGCCAATGGATTATTTTGCAAAATATAAAACCTGCAAATACAAAATGACTTTTTGGGTTCCTTATTTAAAACTGTCAGTTCACAGTTCACTATCTCTGCTTTAAAAACTACAAGTGGACCTTAAGGATGTGGTTTACTGGATAGCAAAGGCATGGAGGGATGTTAAAGAGCAGCTCTTAAGGAAATCATGTAAGAAAATGTAGCTGAGTCTTACCTTCATTTTAAAGTCCAGAGCAGACAGCTGAATGTAACAGCAATCTCCTTGGGCTTATTGGACAAATTCCTGAATGTGAGGAAGCAAAATGAGTGACCTGATTGCAGGTGACTGTGACTGTAAGTGGATACAGATGAAAAAATAGTATCTAATAGCAAGACTCCAGAGATGATAAGAAAGAGAATGATGAAGAGGCGGATTTCACACTGAGCAGTTTGTGTTACATTCTGATGCTGTGGTTACCCTTCAAGTTACCTTATGCTACATCCAGCAGCATGCCACAGGTATGCCAACTGATGTGATGCTCATAACACACTGTCATTACTTATTGCATCATCTAAGAGTCAATCTTACATATAAAGAAAATGTTGACTTTGTAAACAAAAGCGATTGACTTATATTTGTGATGCATATTTACTTTCTGTTGATTTACTATATAAAGAATAAAATAATAAAAAATAATAAAACCAATCTTCATTCGAAAATGTATTCTTTCATTTAATTTTTTTTTTTGCAGGGTTTGTTTTTTTTATTTATTTATTTACTGGATTTTTAGAGTGTTAAGATTTGGATTTAGAGGATTCCACTGTAGTATCTTTTACAAAGTAGTCAACCAGCCCTAAGACTATGTATCCTTTGGAACTGCTTTATGAATATTTTTATGGGACCAATTTCTTTATATTCTCTATGCACTGAAATAATTTTAGTCAATAAACCAGTGAATTCAGATATTTATTTGGCAATACTCACAAGTGCAGGAATTATTTTATTGAAAGTGCATTAAACATATTAAATATAAATTTTTCTCCTATTTTCAAAAGTTTACTCCTTTTGTGATTTAATGGATTACCTGATCCTAATATAGCCTCAGCCTTAACAGCCATTAGCTCTCACTGAAAGCAGACAGTGAGAAATCACAGATTGTGTTCCTTAGTGGAGCTGCCAGTATTCATTGCTGCATTAAGAACTTGTTATTATAATTAAGATTATTGTATGAAGTTGAACTATACACTGTTATTGACTCCACTTGTTTAAACGTAGAATATGTTTGGCAGACCATTGTCTGCATTCTCAGCTAACCATCGACTGCTGGATAATTCATGTTGCTTTAGGGATGTATATTCTGCTCTAGAAGAGGTGTTTATGTTTATGTTTTTATCCCCATAGGTGTCAAAATCCATTAATCTGTCTCCATATTTATAAATATAGATTTTCTCCCATGTCATGGTTTTCTGTCCAGAAATGAGATGCTAACTGCTAATTTCTCCATTTGTTTGTATTTTATGTTCTGAAGTGTGCCTACATTTCTCTTTATTTTTCTAATATAGACATTTTTGAATTCTGCACATTTTAGTGGTGAATACCTGTTTTTTTCTCCAGTGTGGTACTGTCATTATTATTGTCATTCAGGAGATTTTTAACATTAAATCTGTTTATTGGCACCATTCTAATATTAAAATCTTTTAGAATATTTTGAAATTTGCACATAGCCCATGGATTATATGTGAATTTTTTAAAATTTATCTTATCTTTTCCTTTTGAAAATTTTGTGTTTCTTTAATAAGTTTCTTCTTCTTGAAATTCTGGTGAACTAGTTCTTTACTAAATCCAAAGAATACAAGCAATTAGAAAGAACAGCTATTAACATGGATTTAACAAAGAACTAGTTTACAGAAATTTCAAATATTGTAAAAGATTTTAATATTAAATTGGTGCCAATAAGCAGATTTAATGTTAAAAATCTCCTGAATGACAATATTAATGATAGTATTCCACTGGAGGAAAAGTATGTATTTACTAAATTAGATGCGCAAAATGTGAAAAAGTCTGTATTGGAAAAACAAAGAGAGACACAGGCACATGGTTAAAAGAACACCTCAGAAACATATAATACAACAAATGGAGAACTCAGTTGTAGCATCTCATTTCTGGACAGAAAGCCGCGACTTAGTGAAAAAAGCAGAATTATTAAACATCAATATAGGGACCTACAAAGCTAGCAACAAGGGAGAAAATCTACATTTATAAATTCAGCGACAGATTAATGAACTTCGACACTTACAGGAATGAGAATTTACTTAAGTTCATCATACCTCTATCAGAGCAGAATACACATTCCCCAAAACAATGCTAATTATCCAGCAGTCACAGATAACTAAGGATGTAGATAATGGTCTGTGAAACATGTTCTACATTTAAACAAGCAAGTGGAGTGAATAAGTGTGTGCAGTTTGACTCAATCATACAATAATCTTTAATTTTTCAAGCTGTTGCTTTGGAATGCTTATGCAAATTACCATTTTACATAAATTGTGCTGCTGTGTTTAAAATTCAGTTTTCTAAGTTTTTCTTAAATTGTTGACTTTCAAGGAAAGGAACATAATTCATCATTTTAACTCATGAAGAATTTTTTCTTAAAAATAATGCATTTTAGAGTGAATGAAAGGTGTTGCTTTTAAAGTTTTACAATGTTACATTTTAGCATGCTGACAGTTTTTTGCTGTAAAGAAAAAGAAAAGAGTTTATTCACTTTTCACATTATTCATGATCTGACTGAGTTTCTGACTATGAAAGACATTACTAGAAAGAAATGTCTCTTTACTAATGAAAATCTAATAAATATTCATTTTCAGGAGACATTCTACTTTTCCTAACTGGTCAAGAAGAGATTGACACAGCATGTGAGATTCTTTATGAACGTATGAAGTCCCTAGGTCCTGATGTTCCAGAGCTTATAATTCTTCCAGTATACTCTGCCCTTCCCAGTGAAATGCAGACCAGAATATTTGAGCCAGCTCCACCAGGCTCTCGTAAGGTAATAGTTGCACTTATGTAGCCAATGATTTTATTTTTTATTCATATTTCTTTGATTGCTGTTTCCTTATTTTTGAATATTGGTTTTTCAGGTTGTTATTGCTACAAATATTGCAGAAACTTCACTTACCATTGATGGAATATACTATGTAGTAGACCCAGGTTTTGTAAAACAGAAAGTTTACAATTCAAAAACTGGAATGGATTCGTTGGTTGTGACTCCTATATCACAGGTAAAGAGATTAGGGTGCTATAGATATATTTCTGCTCTTAATACTGTTCTTGTATGTTGTGTTTCTCCTCCTATTCAATTCAGTACATATGTTACATTTTCGTGACTAATTGTATAATATACAAGTGATAGAGATAAATATAATGTTTGGCTAAGCAACATTGACATATCCTGAACTACAAATAGGTGATGATTTCCATATGATCCATATTTCCTGGAGTCTATCTTATTTAGTCATATAGAAATACAGTATTTACTAGAGCTGATTTTTAATCACAAAATACAGGAAAGGGAGAGGGCATTATTACATGCATATTTAATAAGGTTATGCAAAAATGATCACTTGTTTTGTTTGAAATATTTATGTTAATTTCACTTTAAAATATATTTATGCTCAGTACTATGATTATGTATTTCATTGCTCAGAATGAAGAAAATATAGTGTGACCATTTTCTGATCAGTCTTCTTGCAAATATTTATGATTCTCATGTTGGACATGTTAGGCTAATCAAAATACTAGCAAGATGTTGCTCTCACGTCTTTAGTTTTGGCACATGGAAGTACTTTGATGATACTTAGCTGCCAAAAAAATGTAGCAATTATCATTTAAATGGCCTATTGGTTTTCATGTTGCCACACTCTTCCGTCTGAAAATGCTTCCAGTTGCAGACCATGTTGCTGATTTATTTCAAATATGCATGATGATTAGTGGATGCTGAGTCTGGCGGAAGATAGCACTATCTAAGACTGAGAATGCTCATGCCAAACAATTGGAATTTTCTGAGAATTAAGGGGGGGTTAGGATTGACCTTAACAATCAGACTTTCTTTCCAATCAAATATATAGGATCAATAGTATGCAGTAAAAAAATGGTTCGTTTTGTATGTCAGATTGTATTTACCATTAGAATTGAATGTTAAAATATTTGGTTGAATTTTTAACACTGGAAATTCACTATTTTATTTTCTGGACATGTTTAAAATGCAACTGCAATGATCCTAGTTTCATAAACTGTTGTTTCCTAGCAGCTATCTCCTCTTCCTCTCTTAGTTTGGTTGATGAACTTCCTGATGAGGTTATCTTCTGATAGGATTTCAAAATTCATTGTATATTTGATAATAGCATTTGCCAGTAATTATTTTACTTCACTTGTTTAAAATGCAGGTCATGTTTCAAGAGCATTTACTTCTGTCATCAGCTGGCAATGGCAGAATAAGCTTGTCCAAATAATTTAGTGCTGGAATCTCAAAGTTAATAGCCAACACCTTGTTTTTTAAAATAAAAGTATTTTCCTATGTGATCTGATCTGCTGAACTCTTGGTTGTCTTTAATTATCTAAATTCATGTCATGATTTTTATATCAGAAATGTACTGCAACTGCTGATTTTTTAAATTTGATTATAAATAATATTCTGGATCACCTCCATGTCTAGGGATTGTGTTCATAATTCGAAGACCATGGGTTTGAGTCCCATTCAGGTCAAGTGCCTGGGTAATTAATTTTTTTAATTTATTTATTTTTACGCTGAGATGATGAATGCCAAGTAGGTTTAAGATGTCAAGGACTGCGGGTTCATGTGCATTATTGTTAATTCATTTCATTCATTTGTTCATTCCTCCAAGCTACATTTAGGAATCCATAGGTTTAAGGATTTCCCTAGTTCGCCATAACCACATCGTATTCACCTTATCTCTACTAGGACAACATAGTGGCACCCTATGGGCATCGTACCTAAGAACCAATGCCACTATTTTTTTTTTCGAATTTATGCAACATGCTAAATGACAGATGTGCTCATATATATCTTTACCGTTCATTCTACATCTCACACATATGCAGACGGAAGATGCCTTGAAAACTCATTGAAAAAGTGGCTTAAAGGACAGAAGGTACTCATGATGTAAATCCATTCCAAAAACATTGTACTCTTACACTGAGAACTGCATCTGTTTCTATACATTTTATAGCCTCTTATTCTACTATATACATTCTTATTTATGCCATGGAAACACTCATTGAATATGCATCAAATATCAAAATTAAACAATGACTGATCTTTGCAAAGCAGAAAGTGATAACCTACAATCAATTTAAGACATGCCTACATAATGGATATTGTACAGTCACACAGACATTAAATAAGTTAATAATTCAACTCTGGCATAATCCACAATACATAACATTTTCTATGGAAGGTGTAATAGCTTGAACCAAGTTAATATTGATGTTAAAATTCCAAAAGAAGCTTAAAACAAAAAGGGTTAAAGTATCCAATTAAAGCTTCTAGGCGAGAGCAGAGTTATTGCACTACTCAGCAAGCATTACAGTTTAATAGACGTTTGTTTCCAAGTTTTGAGTGGTCCAGCAGAATTGTTACATTTTGTTCAGTACTGTGTTCTGAGAATTTGGGTTCAAATCTTTTGTAGTAGGTAAATTTTTTTTTACCCCTTATTTTACTTTTTTCGACCAATGACATAGTATTATGAAACAAAAATGATTATGTAAACATTATTAATAAATTACATAAAACAGATGAGAATGGTTCATCATTTGCTGGCACATACATATGAATAGGTAACAAAGTCATAGTCCACAAGTACATTTTTAATATTGGTATTAAACTTCACCTATTCAACCTTGTTGTAAATCCTTCAAAATGCAAAGTGTCCAGGTAGCTGTGCCAAAACCTGGCATGAATCAACTTCCATGTGGTTTACAGTAGGTACTTCTAATCTTTTTATGAGCCTTGGTTATTACTCAGGTATACACTGAAAGGTATTCAAATGTTGAATATGTGG
Organism: Metallyticus violacea; assembly: GCA_030762175.1. Classification (NCBI taxonomy): domain Eukaryota; kingdom Metazoa; phylum Arthropoda; class Insecta; order Mantodea; family Metallyticidae; genus Metallyticus; species Metallyticus violacea. The sequence continues at coordinate 38,387,812 of CM060836.1, forward strand.
ACATGCTAGGCTCTATGATGAAGCAAGATGTAATGCAGCCAAAGCAAGACACTTGTTTGAGGAACAATTACATGAACACCAACTACAGATATGTTTCGAAGGGTTGAAATGTGAAACAAGGTTAGTCAAAAGATCGTCTCCTGTTCGGAATGCTCCAGTGACTTCTAGAAATAATGAAGAAACATGCATAATGCAATTGCAAACAACCAGCATACCAGTTCTATGGCCATGGCATAGGATATGAACATTAGCCAGGCATCAGTTTTCAGAATATTGCACTGCAATAGATACCATCTCTACCATCTATAACTACAAGAGGCTCCCTATGAATATGACTACCAAGCATGATGGTATTTTTGCAATGGTTATTGTAGCAGGTAAAAACTGATTCCGAATTCTTAAGCAATGTGCTTTTTAGTGATGAAGCTATGTTCTACAACAACGGAACTGTGAATGGACATAATATGCACTATTGGAGTGTAAATAACCTTCTCTGGGTGAAATAACCTGTGTTTCAGGTGCAATGGCATGTCAATGTGTTGTATGGGATCCTAGATGATCGCCTAATAGAACCCTATATCTTCAATTTCTCCGAGATCTGCTGCTCTTATTACAAAATGTGCAGCTGATGAAACAAGTGAGAATCTGGTTCCAGCAAGATGGGTCACCACCCACTGGTCCCTAATCGTATGGAATTACTGACATACTATGTCCAGAAATATCGATTAGGCAACAAGGCCCCATCTCTTGGCTGGCTAGATCTCCCTATCTCACTCCAATGGATTTCTTCTGGTGGATCTATTTAAAGCAAAGGGTTTATGCACAGGAACCAGGGAACCCAACCCAATTACATTGCTGATTAGTGAAGTATGCAGGGCAAGTCATACTAGGTATGTTGAGCATACAAGAACTTTTCTGCAACAGCATGCTCAAATTTGCATTAAGCAAAGAGGGCGCTATTTTGAGCATTTGCTTCATTATTAAGTGCTTTTTCAGCAATTTATTTTTCCTATTTTACTCCTAACCAAAGACATTTAACTCATCAGAATAATTTCTGCTAATAAAAGACAAACACCTAAAACTAACGATGCAGACAATGACCAAAAATAAAAAAGAAACAAGAAAAGAAAAGTAAGAAAACAAGTTTTAAAAAAAATGCCATACCTGCAACATAACGAGCCATTTTATGACAATTAGATGGCTAGACCACTCAACCACTGAAAAGGTTTTCTGAACCTCTGTCTAACAAAACATTTCCATATCATGCTGCTTTCAAGTCAGTGAAAAAGTAACATTTTAAAGCTTCTTAAGTACACGCAACTTTTCCTCATAGATACTAGGATAGGCATAAAAATGATTAAATGGATTAGAGAAACACATAAGAAAGAGAAATTGTTGTTTGATGCTTTCAAGCAAGATTATAATCCGCTGGTTTCATAGGTATGAAAAAATAAGGTCAGCTGATTCACCTGGTATATAAAAAAAAATATATATATATATATATATATATATATATACACATGCACGCATGCACACACACGAGGTAGATGGTACTTGATCTAAAACTGTAATATACAATTTTGCTTCTTTCAAAGAAATCTCTTGGATATAAGGATCCAAAATTTAGGCTTTTAGAATAAAAAAAAAAAAAGTGATGAAAAATTTTAAAGTTTTAGGTTGCTTAATGAACATGATTGCACTTTTGCATTCTTATTTGAATTATGGGTCCAATAATCTAAAGATTTCTCCAAGATATCAGGGGACATGAAATGCCATATCACAATATATAGAATGTATACATAATTGCAATTGATAGTAGAATGTATACATTATTGCTATTGTAATTGGATATTGCACAGAAATGAATCATAAACTGCTTACATTAAGAAAAGTACCAAGAAGTTTTGAAAGGAAAAGAAAAAGCAGCAGAGTAAAATCTCATTAATTCAAAGTCGTCGAGCCCAAAGATGTTGAGTTTTAAATTACATAATTTTGAAATAACCAAAAATATACCAGAATCAGGTAAAATTAATAATTGTGGTACTCTGAATATCCATAGTGACCAAAACAGGAAAACACACCATTTTCCTCTCCAGGGCCAGCAATCAGTTCTGGAACAATTTATCAGTCATCCAATAATTTTTGGAAGACTTGTTTTTTCATGAAAAATGCTTCACTCATTTAAAACAATGATGCTTTTTAAATTTGCGAACAACCAATGGTAGTACTCATTTTGCATTGCAGCATAGCAACACTGTCAGTCAGTTTTTGAAGGCTTTACTTGCTTGACACTTTTCATCATGGATTACTAACATTCGCTTTCGTTGCACATATTAAAAAAATGTTGAATCATTGATATTGAAAATATTCTGGACTTCATATTCAGTAATTATTGAGGCCACTTTTTTCTTCATAGGTTGATAGAATTTGCATTTACTGTAGTTGCCTCTTCACAAACAGTGATTTATGGCATACCTTGGACTATTGTAGCTAACCATTTGAACACTGGAAATCTACTATTCCTAATTTCACCACTAGTTTGTCTGCATTTTCCTTCACTTATTCCCCATTGATTGGAATATTATTATCATGAGCATGATGAAACCATTTCATAAGCTTATCTTCCATATCGCTATATTTTCCACCCCTAATTCATTTTCTTTTGTTCATCTCTGCCCCTTGAATTGCTTGGGTTTGAATACTTTCATGTTATTTCAGGTAAATAGACAAAATAGATAATGGAATGCAATAAGCCTTCATAATTTCAGGTTTGAATTTTCTTTTTTTTTTGTGTTTGAGAAACTTAAAGAGAGTTTTAATGTGACAACATGATTTTTAGTGTTTTACTTTAAATCAAAATAAGATTGAATTTTCTTGTTTTTCCATTTCCCTGATTATTTTTAGTTTTTCACAGTGTCTTTGAAACATACTTTTGTTTGTGTTATGACATTGTCATAACATGCAAGATGAATTACTCACAAACACTTGTAACTTCTTGTGACAAGAAACCACAACTCAGGATTACTCACGAACTCTTGTAACTTCTTGTGACACTGTAATCACAACTCAACTTCTCAAGGCAGACATGATACTTAAAATTAGCAAAATGTTTAAATTAAAGTGGATGTATAACCAAATTTCCACCCAAACCTGATCTACAATCAAAATCCTGTTTTTTTTTTTTATGGATGATTGGTCAGCCCATCGTTACTTCCTTGATCAGGTACAATGTACAAAGAAACTGGGCATGCCAAACAGCAATTTTTTTTGTTCTTGCTGATAGGAGGTTTAAAAGAATTTGTGGACTAAAGTGAGGGGAAATATGAAATTCTGCAGATACTCTTGAATAAAACAAATTCACTTTAGGTATGGGGTTATACATGTAATTGAAATACAGAATAACTGGATTCACAAATAACCAAACTGTAGACAAATTAAAAAAGTATGTTTAAAACTGGGAACACTGAATGCCTTGAGTATAATGTGCACTTTTTGGTCCAAATATATTATTTAAAATTATGGTGCATACTAGATTTGATGGAATATTGGATTTGAATGCAAATCCATTCCATAGTTTGCCAGTAACTTCATTCATATTTATCGTTTATTATGTCATAATGCATTGCTATGATTCTTTACTTTGTTACATTTATTATTGGCCCATTATTGCATAGAATGTTTAAATAGTTCAAGTCAGGAAATAGAGGGCAAACATCTCTGCTTGGAACATCTTAGATGTTAATTTCAAGCATAAAGTAATTCTTTATGCTGAAAGATTTAATATAGCTGAGAGCAACATTAGCTGGTAGTGCCAACAGAAATTGGCATTATTTGTACCTAAAGCTAATAGCAATAATTTTACTGGTCCTCGCTAAGGAAGACATCCTGACATTGAAGTAAAACTTTTGAAATTCATACATGAAAGGAGCAAGAGTGAACAATATCTTTTTCTTATTTGATCTATGCCAACAGTATTAATAATAGAACAAGTGATGAATTTTGTCCTACGTACTTCAAGATGTAACAATAGCTCACTTATAAATTCTATGTTCTGATCGTTTTATGAAGTGGACATGCTTATCTCTAAGACACCATACAACAATATGCCAAAATCTTTTTTTGTGATTGTAAGTTTCAAATTTGGGGTGCATATTAGGTTCACGTAAATGCGGTACATGTGATTTTGAGTTAACCGAGTCTAAATTAACAACATAATCTGTAAGGATATAAGTGTTGAAAATTATAGACATGTATGTAAAACCATTTTAAATATATTTTGGAAGGGAATGTTTCAACTGAAATATATACTAATATAATTTATTCCATATTTTCAAATTCCCTTTGTGGGAAATCCTTTTATAATAATGACTATCAAGGTTTGAACAAACTCACCCCATGCTAATGTGACATTTGAATTACCCACAGGCCAATGGTTCCCATACTTTTTGGGAACTTTTGAGAGAGACTTTTGTCTGTGAACTCTCAGTACTATATTTAACCATTATTCAAAAACTAAAATTCTCTGTAAAATCAAACACAATAATACTTTTACTAAAAACCAATGAATCAATCTAAAGAACAATTAAAATAAAAGTATGCAAACAAATTACAAAAAATATTCCCATATGTAAACATATCTAGTACCTTGAGCTATTACCATATTCACTGCAGTAATAGTTCAATAAAATCAAAAATAATGCTTTGCATTTTACCTGTGATATTTTTTAATAATAAGAACTATTGGGACAGGCAAATTCTGAATTGCTTTTTGCAGGCATGTAATTAAATTTGCACAATTTTTAGTGTTTTTGAACAAAAAGAACAGTGATACAAATTTATATTCAAACCTTTTTAGATACTTGCATTCAACTGCCTGAAATTCTACAAATATGAATGGAAAAATAACTCATCATACATATCTCATAGATATATAAATGTAATGTTCTTGAACTTAATTTTATTTGCAAGCTGCAGTATTGCACTCTGTAAGTTGCATTTATAAATGAAACAAATTGTTTGTTTACTTCAGGCACAAGCAAAACAGCGTGCAGGCAGAGCTGGACGCACAGGACCAGGAAAGTGTTATAGACTATACACTGAAAGAGCATATCGAGATGAGATGCTACCAACTCCTGTGCCAGAGATTCAGCGCACTAACCTTGCCACAACAGTGCTGCAACTGAAGACCATGGGGATCAATGACCTTCTACACTTTGATTTTATGGATGCTCCTCCTGTGGAGAGTCTTATAATGGCCTTGGAACAATTGCATTCTCTCAGTGCACTGGACAATGAGGGTCTCCTCACTCGACTTGGACGAAGGGTATGCATCACCACAAATATTAGTAGCTTGTGATCTAAGCGGTAATATTCTGTCTTTATTGCTCTTATGCTTTTGAGGAATTATACTGTAGCAATATCTCAGCAAAAACATTTGGACAAAACCAAAGCATTACTTGTATTCATCCATTTTGAAACTGAAACTAAAATATTTGCCTCAAACGAAGTTGCAAGCTCAGAAACTGTTGGTTTTTTTGTTCATTGGTTGTTAATCGCCATTAAGGATGTTGATATTTGTTTTTTTTTTTTTTTGTTTTTGTTTTTTTTTTTTTCCCCTAGCTTCCTAAAGGGCAGAGCTTCAAAATTATTTTTAATTTATTTGTTGCTATTCAGTTGACTGCATTTCAGTAGATGTTCTTTGTTTAAGATAGTATTCACGTCGTTACATAATGGTCAGTAGCTGTTCTTGATTAATTTTATCCTGAAGAGATCATGCCTAACAATTAAGTGGAATTGGGCAACTCCAATTTTTCTTGGTTTCAATAAAGATGTTTGAAAGTCTTTAGATTTTCATATGGTTTTCCTTTTAAATTTTTGTTGGATATCTTGTTCTTGTTCAGTTATTAATCATTTTTATAGAAGGAAGTTCTAGTTCTAGAAATATTTGCCTGAGACAGAAGAAGTTGGGAGCTCAGAAAATGTTGTTTTTATCATTTATATATTATTTAATGCATCTGTAATATTTGGTCTTTCATGGTTTCGTTGCCTGTTTCACAGCACCAGGTAGAATGCTAACTCCAGGTGAAGCAAATGTTGTTGTTCATTTGGTTTATTTAAAGATGCTCTTTTGATATTTCAAGTCATCAGCATCCCATTCAATTCAAGGTGTAAAATGGCTGATAAATTTTGCTCAGTGGCCTCTTCTTTCAGGTTTGAAGTTCTTTTACATGCCATAATTCTACAACATGGGACCCATGGCTTTACTTCCCTTCAGAAGGAAGCCATACTTAGGATTTTTACACCTGAAAAAATCCATTGATCTTGGCTGGGATTGAACCCGCAATCTTGTGTTTAGGAGGCAAGTATAATTACCACTACACCACCAGGACTGACGAAACAGATGAGGTAAAATCAAAAAGAAATTCTAGTAAATTTTTTGCAATCAAACGAAAATGTATTCACAAACTCTTGACATACCAGGAATTCTAAAATGAACCAAAACTCTTAAAAGCTCTTCAAAAGACTGGAATTAACAGTGTGGGAAAATATATTCATAAACAAAAACTAGGAAAATTTAATCTAACAAATTATTCATGGGAAAATCACTCAACTTTTAAATAGCACTGTGAAAATCTGTACTATTTAAATCTAAATTACAAGGAAAATTTATTCGTTTTGATCTTCCAAACAACAGTAATCTCGTCACTAAGTTCATAAAATCCACAGTGCGACATCTTAATACCATGCTGGGAAGCTGATAGTGGGAACCATGCTGTTGATGAAGGCAACGGCCTTTGGAACATATACAACTAAGCAGAAAAAATTTATAGTGAAATTTAAATGATTTACTCAAATAATTTGCCATACTGAAATATACACTTGAAAGAATAAACATTCATCTGTGTGATATTATTATATGATTTAGTCAAACTTCACACTCTTAATGCTTCACTTACTTGTCATAATATATAGAACTGGTTTCGAAAACATTTCGTTCTCATCATCAGCCAGGCTAAAATTCAACTCCAGTACTTTTGACAAGTAAGTGAAGCATTAAGAGTGTATAGTTAAACTAAATCATTCAATAATATCAATTATATGATTGGCTTCACTGTGCAATTTACATTTTAATTAATCTACTATTCCACCCAGCATCCATTCACATTCATACATTTGTCTTTCTGTGACACCAGTTTTTCAATGACCATGTGGTAGAAATCATTCTGCTGGATGCATAATCAATGACATAGGGACTCACTTATTAGGTAAGGGGTATAGCGATCCTGAGGCACCTGAGCTGCTCCCACAGGTCTATGCTTAGTATGTTTGACCATTTTAATTTTGCCTACATTTTATTTTTATTGTTCTTTCCTCCCTGTTCTTAGTCTAATGAATGCCTCTGTGTTTGACTCAGTGAAAGGTGACTGGCTAATGATGTAACCTCCGGGTTATCATGCACGACAGGAGCATATAAAGGCCTGATAAAGGCCAGGTCTGAGAAGGGGCCATCGCATGAGATGTTTACTTCCTGAAGGCAATTGGGTCTTTCTGTCTTTACCCTGGGAGGTGTGACCCTGAGTTAACTTTTATTCAGGCCAGAACTACTCACATAAGCTGGGATGTTGCCCAGGAAGCAACCTGCCATTGGAGACTTGGTGCAGTACTGGAGAATGAATTCTCTATGGTGAATGATAATTCTCATTTACAAATGAAAAGAAGGATGGTCATTTCTTCGTTACTTAGTTATTAATTGAATTGAAGAAGGTCAGTTGGTTAGGTGAAGGGTATTGATAACACCTCTGGACCCATAAAATTCTGTACACGACTTAGAAATGGATCCCTTTTGGTAGAGACACTTGGATTACCACAAATAAACACATTGCTCACGTCGACACTCCATGGGTATCTTATCTCTGTCAAGCAGCATAGAACTCTGATTTTGTCTCTGGAGTTACCACCACTGTACTTGATGCATGTCTGACATGGAAATTCAAAGTTATATGGAAGAATAAGGGTTCACATTCATTTATTATGTGCAGGTTAGGAAAGGAGAAGAAGTACAGTGGACCCATTCTTCTCCTGACCTTTAACTGGGTTGAACTACTGCTGGGAATTAAAGCTGGATTCAAGGTTATAGAGATGCACCCATATATTCCCAGCTCCATGCTGTGTTTTCATTGCCAATGCTTTGACCACAGTTGCATGATTTGTAAGAGTGCCAATTCAGTATGTGCAACCTGCAGTAAAGAAAGCTGTCTGCATTAATTACCGAGGTCATTCAGCTTCATCCCACGACTGTCCTTGCTACCAAGAAGAGTGTTATATCTAGGAGCTCTGAATGAAGGAAAAGCTTTTCTTTTCTGAAGCCTGGAAATGATTTCAATCTCACTAGCCTAAGACTGGTACATACAGATCTGTAGCCTCTTCTGCGATCCAGAAGCATGACAGCAGCACACAGACCTGTGATTTTGTTTTTACTCAGGTCCCTAGTGCACCAAGTTCTTCCAAGTGCTCTATCAAGAAGCTGAAACCAGTAGTTTTCAATACTCCAGCCTTTAAGTTCAAAACTTCATGTAGCAAGATTGACTTTTTGAAAACATTCAGTACTCCTGAAAAGAAGGCTCATTTGATGATTCCAGAAGCCCACTCACTCTCACTACCTATTCCTCAGTCATCTTCTCACCCCAAATGCTTTCCGGTTCCTTGGTGGACCAATGAATGCCAGGATGCATTGCATGCATGCCGCAGTACTTTGAGAACTTTTCTTCACCAACCTACATTGGAAAATATGATTCATTATAAACAGCTGCACACCAAATGCCATGAAGTACTGAAGGATAGCAAAAAGGCATCTTGGATTTCTTTTAAGCAGTCAGCACCTTCATCTGTTTGGAATAAGCTACACTCATTGTAGGTAAGACAAGGTTTTTGCCCATACCTGTCTCAAGGTACAACACCGTGTACATTATAATCCTGTGGATATTGCCAATAAATTAGGGTGCACTTTCACTGATATTTTCAATTATGCTAGTTGTCCTCCTCTCCTCCTTTAACCGCTCAACACCATTGTCTGTTGTCTGGAATAAGCTACCCCAAGTTGCAGGTAAGTCTGGGTTTTCACCCATACCTGCTCTCAAGGTAAGTTCCACTAGTTATCCTCCCATGTTTTGCACTGTTATGAAAGGTGAAATCGGGAGGATTCTCCTTATCATTTGACAATCAGGTGCGCTATAATGTCCCATTTTTACCTAGGGAAATGGATGCGCTTTGTACCTCTCAACATTGCTAACTTGGACAGATGATATCCATGTTGCTACAGCTGAAGACAAGGCTTTTTTACTCCAGATTTTTAATCTCATTTGGTGTGACAGCACATTTCCATGTGTTTGGCAGGTGGCCACTGTCATACCAATATCAAAACCTGAAATGACCCCCGTGTTCCTTCCTGTAATTGTCCAAATTCCCTCACCAGTTGCTTATGCAAGTTGATGATTAACGGGTGGCTTATGTGGTTAAAATCACAGCACATTCTGGATTTAATTTTTTATTCAGGAGTTCATAAAAAACCTGATTTTTAATGTACGTGTGAATTTTGTTTTATCTTCTTGTTTTATTCAGAAGAATGAAGTACCTTATGGTTCGTCACACTGTTTGCCATCGTTATTAATTCAATCACAGAGTTTTTACTGCCAAGGATAAAATCGTCATTATTCGTTGACAACTTTGCAATCTTTCTTTCTTCTTTGTCCTTTGATGATTCCAGAAGCCACCATTGCTGTCTGAAATGTCTCTAGGCTTAGAGTGTCAATCATGGGTTCATTTTTTCTGCTGAGAAGACGTCTGCATTAATTTCTGGAGCTGGAAGGAATAGCTTTTGCCATCTCTCCATCTTGGCCCAGATCCTCTTATATTCCGCAGGCAAAGTAAGGTTCATTGACTTATAACTAGAAGTTTCTTCCGGGCTTAGGAGCCATGGTCTGTTGGAGCTAAGGAGTCCAAACGTTTCATCCCCAACTGTGGAGGTCATCTTCAGTGGCGTAGTCTGAGTCTTCTGGGCAAAGGTCCTGGCATGACTGAAATGCCAACAGGTGGTGTTATATTTATATATGAACTGCTCGAAGGGGATTGGTTCAGCTGGAGCAGAGGGGTTGTACTCGGAGGGCGGGGCATCTCCATTCTGATCGGTGATTGGTTCGCATGAATTTTGCTAGTGTGGGCATGTTTTATGTGCTCTAATATCAGATGCCAGGTTTTGCTCAGTTTGAGAGCCTCTCCCTTTTTGTTGAAATTATTAGGATGCTTGTAGATTTCTATGGCTTCGCGTTGTAATCTAGCATGGTAGTATGGTACTGAAGATAGGACAGATGTTTCATTGTATTGGATAGTGTGTTCACTGTCTGCCCACATAGCATGTTCTGCAACCACGGACTTGTCCGGATGGCCCAGATGGCAGCATCTCTTGTGTTCAGAGATCCGTGTGTTGACGCTTCTCTTATAACTAGAAGAAACTTCTAGTTATAAGTCTGACTCCAGCCGTGAAAGCTTCGGATTACTCATAAGGTTCATTGGCTTGGTTTTTGATAGGATATGCTGCTGGTCATCACATGTAGCACAACTGAAAGGCTGGTGTGAAAGTTCTCTGTCTTTTACATGTTTTAAGTGACATCCTGAAGATCTGACTGGACGGTTCTTTTGCGCCTCTATCTTTCTATCATCCAGTCCAAAACTGACTATGACTGCTTTGTTTATGACTCGGCTTTGGCCTTCAGTACTTCATCACCTTAACCCAATTCATCACTGGGAAATCCATGTTGTGATAGGAGCATTTATTCTGATTCCTGTGTCCAGCCTGGGTGTGGAATCTGGCGAACTTCTGCTATCCTACTGTGGAGACATTTTACTAAGTGGATATGGTTGCCAATTTGCTACTCAACCTCGGCATCCCAGGAATGAACTGTTTTTTAATATGTGGCTTGATATCTATTATGTTTCTAGGTCTCTGGCTCATAAGCCTACTGGATATTACTTTCTGGAGATGTTAAGGCCTTTGGACTTAGAGTTGCCTTCCTGTTTCTTAGACGGGGAAGTTTGTTATCCTCCTTGACTTTTAGTAAAGACCCCCAATTCATCTTGGGCTTATGTACTGTCCTCAATCATCGACTGCAGCTCCCATTCATCAACATTTTAGCGACTTGAAAGCAGACACAGATGTTGGATGTGCCTTCGTTTTTAATGGTTCTAGTTTACATTTGATCTTAGCTCTGCATCATCCATTTTTATGATGGAACTTTATGCTATTTATTAAGCAATTATATTTGTATCTGAACCATGGCTGGGGGACTGTGTAATTTGTTCTATTCCCTTAGTGTTCATTTGGAAACCTGTACAACTCCAATCCTCTTGTACCAAAGATCCAGGACACAGTTTTTGTGCTAGTTGATGCAGGTGTCAGTGCATCAGCATAACACTGCTATGGGTTCCTGGCCATGTGGGAATTCAGGGCAATGTGATGGCAGATGTTGGAGGGAAATCGACAGATTTAGAACCTTTGACAATCTAGTGATGTATTTACTATGCGGATTTTAGTCAGTTTTTATATAGAGCCATTCCCATGACTCAGGGCAAAGAATGATATTTGTTCCAAAACAATAAACTTCGGGAAAGCAAATCTGCTCCTTTTAATTGGTTAACCTCTTTTTGCGTAGTTTGTCACAAAGAAGTAATTTTAGCACTTTGGCAGATTGGGCTAATCATGTTAGTCACCGTCACCTTTTAAAAGGTGACCTGCTCCAGTGTGTCCAAATTGTTTAATAAAATGTGTGCAATGCATCACATTTTAGTTGAATGTCATCATCTAGTGGTTTTTAGAATTTCCCAAGTTTTTCCTTCCTATTCAGAAAGTTATTTTGGATGATGTCGTTGCAAGTGCTCAGTTTTATGCGTATTTCTGGTTTCTGGAACAAGATATGCGTTTCGATTTTATATTTGATGGTATATTTTTAGTGCCTTTTAAGACCATTTTGTTTCTGGCTATACTGGTGTATTTTATGATCTGTACTTGTACATTTTGAATTTCTTTTGCCTTTGTTATTTGTTAATGGGTTTTTATTTGTAAAGATCAACATGCTTATGTTGTTTTTTTTCCTGCACACTATTTCAGTAAATAATTTAAATTATTTTTATTATTTCCACAGCTTTAGTGTGTTTTGGATGCTAATGACCTTAGCAGTTTTGCACCCTTAAACAATAATTATCATATAATTGATATTATTGTATGATTTAATTGAACTACACACTTTAATGCTTCACTTACTTGTCATAATGTATAGAACTGGTTTTAAGAACATTTGGTTCTCATCACCAGCCATGCTAATATCCAATTGTCGAATCATTCGTTGAGCTGTGGGAATGTGTGTTCTGCTGTGGTGGCAGTGTGATAAACTTGTAGTTTATGTTTTCATCCCCGGCAGTGTCGAAGTTCATTAGACTGTTTTTGTATTTGTAGATATAGATTTTCTTTCATATTGCAAGTTCTGTAGGTCCTTGTACTGATTTTAATAATTTTGCTTTATTCATTATGTCATGATTTTGTGTCCAAAAATGATATGCTACTGCTGATTTCTCTATTTGCTTGTACTTTATGTTCCTGAAATGTTCCTTCAATCGTGTGCCTGTGTTTTTCCAATATAGATTTTATCACATTCTGCACAATTTATTTTGTAAATACCTGCTTTTTTTCTCTTGTGGAATACTGTTATTAACTTTGTCTGTCAGTAAGTTTTTAACATTAAATCTATTAATCCATTTTACATTTTAATTATTAAATAATTATCATCATCGTCAATGATGCTGTCTGTTGCAACATCCCCAAATTTAAAAATTATGGAAAGCCATGGGAAAATTCACCATTCATGAGTATTTAGATATGCTACCAATTTATGGAGAAGTACATCAGAGATGAATAGCAGCAGCTTGCTTATACCAAGAGAGATACATGACAAGACCACCAAATCATCAAACTTTTGTTGTTGCAGCCCAAAGTTGCAGATTTGGGAAATGTTATGGCCACCCTCTGGAAAGAGGCAGACAGTGGCATTATAAGAAAATAATGAGGAATAGCAACACAGATGCCACGCATGTGTATATCCCATGAAAAGCACTTTGAATATTTAATTTAATTTTATGTTCTTATATTTCATCTCTTTTTTTCATGCATTTCCGTAATACTGTTATTTGCTCATTGTTTTCATTCAATGGATACATGTAAAATTGCTTGTCAATATGCCATGTTAATAGCAAGGAATAAAGGTAAGGATAATAATATTAATTGATAATTTGTAAATGGAGGATAAGAAGAAAATAATGAATTGCTGTTACTTGTATTGTATTTTGGTAAGAAAGTTTGATGCAATGCATATAACTCAAGCTTATGTACTACCCTCATCCCTCTTCATCAAGATGTAACATTTACACTGATGACTAGTTGCAGATAACAGTAAAATCTGCTCTTTTAATGCTAAATCATGACAAAGAGAAGGAGAACAGACAATCATTGCAGAATCTTAATTGTTATACACATGAAGATGCAAACTTCATTATGTGTATAGCACTAAATTGCGAATTTATACCTTATGATTGTGGCCTATAGTAAATAAAGTAATTTTATATAATCTGGATATGCGGAATAAGTTTTCAATCAGTTTACTTTTATCACATCAGGATTATTTGCAAAATGACTTTAAATGTATTGTATAATTACATGAATTTCATCACAAACATTTTCATTTAAACTTTTTATTTCAAGTGCAAAAAATATGTAAAAAACACAACTTGCTGAAATTATGTATACGGTCATTCGTGCGTGTAACTGTTTTTGTTTTGTTTGGTTTGGTTTGTTTACTTCATTATTTGTATAAATTAGAACAATGTATCACATAAAAAGTTACAGCTGTTGCTTCTTAATTGAAAAAGTCCTCCTTCTTCTCTTCCTTTCATGTTTGTCTTCAGGTATTTCATGCTTTAATGTGCAACAATAATCAGCTAGCATATTGATGCTACAGAGTCCCTGGTACCTCCTTTCAAACTGCTGCAAATCCTTGTAAGATAGTTTGCCTTGCTCTTTGCAGACTGTTACCCAGAAGCATAGTAAGAATTTTAAAATCACCACAAACTTTCCAATTTTGTTCACTGTAGTTCATTCCCAATAATAGCAGTTCCAAATTTTTATACAGTTCTTTGACATCACTAGATAGGCAAAGAGCAATGAACCAAAAATGTTTTCATTATGAAGGAGAGTACTCTTTAAAGTTCACTTGCAAGCATCAATGAACAGTCTCTATTCATGTGGGTCATAGTTCGGAAGTCCATGTTTTTGCATAAGTTTTTTCACATTACTGCAATGTACAGTATGGCCGTCTTCTGCGAATAATGATTTAAAATCTTTTTCATGTTGTCGGTATCAATAGAACGCTGTTTCTGGGCACAACAGATTTTTTTTCCTTGGAGTTTAGAACATTACTCAGCTAAATTTTTAGGGAAAGCAAGATCTGTCATTATGTCATTTGATTCACTCTGGTTAAAATACTTACGTTCTGAAGCGTAAGATTCTGATAGATAGCAGCCACTATCACTCATCACAATTTCCCTCACTTGTATATCAGACTCGGGTGAAAATTGTTCAAGATTTTCTGCTTGCACGGGGATTAGCACATCAGGCCCATGGGGCATGGTAAAATGACTGACAGAACAACTGGATACACAATTTGCTTTTATTTTTAGAATTGTACCCCTTCACATCAATGAACAAAAGTATCAGTCATTACAATGGTTCAACTGCCCTCTCCAAACCATAGTTATTCCAACAGAAAGCAATGGTTTTCTGCTATTGATACATTAATGAAGTTCTTCAATGCGTACTCTACTTACTTTGTGTGATGCCCAAGCTTTACTGTGGTCGTGAAGTTTGGTTCCAGAATAGTCTTGATATGACTTTTTGACAAAATCCTATCTCCCACAAATAAACATAATGACAAGGCTGTGTGCAATCATGCTCTAACTTCCTGATTGGCTATAATTTTCAAAATGTGATATAAGAAAATTAAAATGACAAAAACATTGTATGTGATAGGAGCTTTCTGGCTTTGAATTTGATTTTAGCATGCTAGAAATATGCTAAAAACATTCAAACTTTGAAGACAATAACTTCATTGCAGACATGTGTAATCAATCTACTTCACTGTTTCTAATTTCCTATTAAGTTTCCAAACTTAAATGTTGTTTGCCTTAAGTTTTGAGATAAAATAATATGCTTTCTTGAAAATTTTAGGAGAAAGAAAAGTATATTTAGACTTTTATTGACTTTATAAGTTCTGTTACTATCCTTATTTATAAGAGAGTTATAGAAAATAGATTGTTATCTGGTACTGCCTTTACTTAAAGTAAAACTCGTATTCACAATTGAACTGCTGCTAATTTGAAGCAAGCACATAGAAAAATATGGAATTTTGCAAATACATATTTATAGGTATAATAATTTCAAAGAAAACTGTTGATTGATTAATTGGTTGCTAATGCCTGGCTTGTTTGGAGTTCTTCCATTTGCCCTCTAATTTCTCAGTAGCATGTAGGTAAATTTGAGTGGTGTAATTCTGTGCATTATAGTAAGTTATTACTTTAAAAAAATGTAACAAATAACTTTATATGATACATGTGCAAGATTTTTAATTCTTTATTGCCATTTCCATGTCTGTGTACATGCAAAAATGCCTCATATATGGTATTAGGAAAGAAAAAGTATTAAATGTTCTGCAGAGCTTCCAGCTCATTTAAAAAAATAATTTCATAGAATATTCTGTTTTCAAATGCATAGCAATGGCTGAAGTAGAATATGGATGCACTGATGTATTGTTGGACTGAATGGAAAAATTGTACATTTAAATTTTAAAATATTTGGTAAATTTACATTTTTGCAGTTTTGATGTTTTATATTTTCAGATGGCTGAATTCCCGTTGGAACCCAACCTTTCAAAAATGCTAATAATGTCTGTTCATCTGAACTGCTCAGATGAAGTGCTTACTATAGTCTCAATGCTTTCTGTGCAGAATGTCTTCTACAGGTAAGTTTTAAAGACATACATCACTCATCCAAAAATGGTGGGGCCCAAAAAAAAAAAAAAAAAAAAAAAGACAGCTTGAATGCTTCTGTTTTTCAAAATAATAAACTTTCATTAAAATGTTCATACTGTTAAAAAGAACATTCTAGGTTAATAAAATAAAATTTATTTCTATATGCCAATTTTGTTTACTATTTAATTTATAGGATGAAAAACAAAATTATGCAAAATACCAGTTTGTACTAATTTTTGAACTGCTTAATAAGTGATCTGACAAGATTTTTGATAATTTATATAAATTGAAAGTAATTATAATGTTAAACAAAGGGGCTGAACTTTTTCCATTGAATTGAATTTCCATCATATTTTGTAGCATTGTCTCCACAAGTCTGTTTGGCTGTATCTCAGAATACCTGAGCTAATGAGCATTTTTACGTAGATTGTCCTAAAAGTTCTTGGCCTGACCTAGAGATCTTGTGAAGAGTTTAAAATTGCTATGATAGTTTTTATGTGTCATCTTTTAGATGGCACACTATAAAATTTCAGACATGTAATTGTTGTTACTTGTTTGTGATGATTGTGTAAACAAATTAGTGTTAACACTTCTACAAAATGGATAAAACTGAAATATGAGCTGTGATAAAGTACTTTGTTTTGAAGGGTTTAACCCCAACAGAAATAAAAAAGGAGCTAGATTCCAAATTAAAAGATTCTTCCCCTACATTTTCAATGGTTAAAAAGTAGACTGCTGAATTTAAGCTGGTCGTACATCCATTCAAGATAAAGAGCACTCAGGGCATCCCAAAACTGCTATGACCTATGAGATTATGACAAATTTGCAGTAATGTACTCAGTGATTGCGAATTGAAGGTACACGAGTTGACTAACATTGAAAAGACTGCAATAGGCCATGTCCACTACATTTTACACAAAGCTTTGGGTATGAGAAACTCTCTGCTTGATGGATGCTGCGTTTGTTAACAATATATCCCAAAAATGAATTTGAATGAACATTTCCCAAGCTTGTTTAGACTTGTTTAAATGCAATTCCAGTGAGTTTCTCAGAAAGTTCATAATAGTAGATGAAGCATGAATTCATCACTACATTCCAGAGTCAAAGTAGCAGTGGAAACAGTGGGTGGCCACAAGGGAAAGTGCACTAAAGAAAGCAAAAATGATTCCATCTGCAGGAAAAGTCATGGCTATGGTTTTCTGGAATTCTCATAGTGTGGTTCTCATGGACTACCCCCAGAAGGGCAGACCCCATCACTGGGGAGTATTATCTTTCACTACTGGACCAATGTTGGTCCTGGTGGTCTAGTGGTAACTATATATGCCTCGTAAACCCAAGATCACGGATTCAGTCCCAGCCAGGATCGATGAATTTTTTTTTAGTGTAAAAATCCTAAGTATGGCTTCCTTTGGAAGGGGAGTAAAGCTGTGGGTCCCATGTAATAGATTTATGGCACACAAAAAACCTAAAGCCTGGAAGAAGAGGCCTTTGAGCAAAATTTATTGGCCATTTCACGCCTTGAATTGAATGGGATGCTAATGACCTGAGATTTTAAAGAGTGTCTGTAAATAAATCAAATGAACACAAATACTGGACCAACTAAACAATGCTATTTTACTGAGGATATTAAAAAGTTGGAAAGTTAGCAGACTAAATGTATTGATTTAAATGTGACTATGTTGAAAAATACATAAAACATTTCTTCTAAATCTTGTGTTTTCTAGGTCAGGCCAAGAAGTTTTAGAATGTCTCTTGTATGTATTTCACATGTTTAATGTTCTATTTTCTTCCTTGCTGTTATGCACCTTTCCTCCTAATCATTTTATTACAAATGATCTGAATAATATATTGGCCATAAATCTGGTACCTAATCATCATAGTCATCCATAAATCTGGTACCTAATCATCATAGTCATCCATTTGGCTTAAAGATGAGCAGTTGTCTCTACTAAGTGGCATAGTGCTCCAACTTATCTAAAGTTACAGCTGATAGAATATCTTGAAATTTGACATTTCTTCTCAATAACATTGGAATTGCTAGTTCTTCTCTTTGCTACTTTAGTTAATAAATATGAAGGGTTGTTTGTAATTTCTGGAAATGAATTCCATTGTGTCTTTTCTTAAGAAATGTTTGCCTTTTCCACCTACCAAGCTCTATTTGAAATTCCTTAATGTAAGCTGTAGTAGGTCTGAATCATAATTTTCAAAATTAGTACAGCCTTGTACAAATTTCTCTACTGCTCTTTACTGGTTTTCCATAGGCCATTGTTAATACAAGCATTCTTTTTTTCCAGTACCCTGAAGTTGTAGGTGTTGGAAACTAATTTGCTCCATATCACTTACAAAATCCTGCACTATAGCTATAGTAGTCACCAGTTTCAGTATGGAGTGTAGCTTAAACTGATTGCTTGTAATAATTCAATAGATCTTTGAAGGATTAAGACTCGATACTTGAGTCAAACAAAGCTTTAGTGCTGGTGTGAGATTTTGGTGCTAGAGGTCCCCTAACTACATTAACAGCGATAGGAGACCTTTGCCTCCCAAGCACTATCAATTAAGCCACCCCGCTCAATCCTCTTTCCCCATACACAATATATGCATTAACTTGTTACTATATTGCCACTATTCCATTAAATCACAAATATATCCAACTGAAACGTTTACTAGTGCTTTACTCTGAGCAAAATCATAACATAAACAAATATCCCTTGTCTCATACTGAATGCTTTACCCCCATCTAGTGAATTGTAGAGACACTTGTTTGCCTGTAATAATCTAAGTAAATAGCCCAAATAGTTGAAGTACAATTATCTGCAGAAGTCAGTAAACTTGGGAATTATCATTTGTATAAAAATAATTATTGTAACAACTTAAACTTATGCAATAAACTCTATGCCGATTGCTCATTGCAATATAAAAGAAAAAATGTGCATGAATATAGAATTTAGTTACTTCGTAAGATGTTTAAAAATCAATCAAACATTCATTAATCTCCATTAGCTATGATTAAGGTAGTCAGAACTCTCTAAAGTACTGTCAGAAGTAATATGTAAATAATATTGTGTTAATTGCCATATTAATTTTGTCAAAACCGATAACAGAGCACAGTTTGAAAAAAAGCTTTATTTATATGCATCACTACCAAACATACATAAAGCAGATTTTAATGATTACACCTTTTAACTCTAAAACAGGCCCAAAGATAAGCAAGCATTGGCAGATCAAAAGAAGGCAAAGTTCAACCAACCAGAGGGTGATCATCTGACATTGCTGTCTGTGTACAACTCGTGGAAAAATAATAAGTTCTCAAATGCCTGGTGCTATGAGAACTTCGTACAAATTAGGACTCTCAAGAGAGCACAGGATGTTCGCAAGCAGCTTCTTGGCATTATGGACAGGTAAACATTAAAATATATTAAATTGTAAAAATAATAAAAGTTAAAATTTTTGGGAGAAGCTGAGAAAACAAATGTAGGAATGGCTAGGAGAATCAGAAATACTAGTCTGGCCATAAGTACTGTTAAAGTTTTGTTTAATAACAAGAAAGTGAGAAGTGTTTGGCTAATCAGCTGCTCACATATCTTCATTGGAAAATCTGCTACCTCCAGTAGCTTGATCGCTTGAGGCTCTTGTGAATGGAGTATCTTTTCTTATATGCCATACCCTCAAGTGTTGACTAAAGCTTGTTGTCCTTTAAGTTGAGGTCAGGGCTTTGAAAGCCAGTCTTGATTATCTGGATGAATTTTACCTGGTGAGTTGGTATTGAATGCTCTTGGAAGCTCCAGTCCCTATTCTTGAACAAAGTGATGTTCAAATATATTACTATAGGTTCAAGGTTTTGTATGCATTAATCATTGTCTTCATCCCCTTTTGGCAGAAATGCAGGTTAGTCCTACCATCATAGTTAATTCCAGCAAAATATCACTGAGGTAGAATGGTGGACCCTCTCATAAGCTTCTTGGGAAGTTAAAGAACATACACACTGTCAGTTGTAGCTCCCCTTGATGTGACCATTTTTTCTCTTTCATAAAATATCCATTGTTACCATAACACTCATATAGATATCTAATATGTTTAGAAGCTATTGACAGTAAAGCAACTGAAAATGTAGTTTGTTCACAAAATAATGTCACTTGCAGATATCTTCATAGTGTTTGTGGTATTTGACATTCACAACTCTAATATTGATAGAAATTTCCTTCTTCTTCTCTGCAGAAACTACTTTTTAGTAATGTTTTAAACTTGTCCATATTGGGAAGATTCTAATATTTTCACCTTTTCTAATCATATGAAAAGTAATTCAATCTGGAATGTCACTTAGAAACTTCTGTTTAACTACCATTATGTTATATATGGCATGGACACTTGTATCTTCCCCTTGGAAACTACCTTTCCTGCCTTAAAACTCATAAATGTCATTTAATGAGCATTGTTTGTGGAACCATATATCTTTTACCAGGTTATTAGCAATGGAACATACACCAATCTCCAAGGAGGGGGAAAGCTAGAAGAAAAAACTACACATATTGTTTTCCACAAATGGTTCAAAAATGTTAAAAAGGAGCCAATCATTAATAGTTTAAGAAATAAATTAATAGAGAAAAATAGGTATATAGAAAAGGAAAAGAAATAAAATAGGAACAAGAAGAACTTTTTAAAAGTTAAACATGTCTTATGTATCATGATGTGCTAAAATGAAACAAGTTAATTAATAAAATTAGCCATGCAACAATTATTGTTATAATATTTAAAAATGATTTACAAAATGTATCATTTAAAAGCTGACTTGAGCATAAATAAAATATCTTTCTAATTTACAGACACAAGTTGGATGTTGTATCAGCTGGAAAAAACACAGTTCGAATACAAAAGACAATTTGCTCTGGTTTTTTCCGAAATGCTGCCAAAAAGGACCCTCAGGAAGGTTATAGGACACTTGTAGATAGTCAGGTTGTATATATACATCCATCAAGTGCACTCTTCAATCGTCAGCCTGAATGGTAAGATATATGTGCACTAAATATATTTGTATGAGAGTTACTGACTCAAGAACTGTTGTTCAGATATTGTTAAGTCTTCATTCTAAGTCTTGTAGTAGAGTAGAAAGAAGATATAATGTTCAGATTCTTGTTAAAATATTTGTTTTAGTTAAAACCATACATTTTGTTACAGGGTTATATATCATGAATTGGTCCAAACTACAAAAGAATACATGAGAGAGGTAACAACCATTGATCCAAAATGGCTGGTAGAATTTGCACCTGCATTTTTTAAATTTTCTGATCCAACAAAACTTAGCAAATTCAAGAAAAACCAGCGCCTTGAACCATTGTATAACAAGTATGAAGAACCAAATGCTTGGCGAATTTCAAGAGTCCGTAGAAGAAGAAACTAATGTGTTACATTAGGATGTAATGTATATATGTATTATATATTTTATTTGTATATGTATAAAAGCACTATCCAGTTTATTCACATGGACAATTATTGTACTTCATATGTACAGCAAAAATACATTTGAATCTTCATAATGCTGGAGTCAACATTCTATCTTCTCCTTTCGTTATTTTACCAGAAATCCTGTGCTTCAATGAACTCTATAATACATTGAAATGCGTGCACTTCCTTTTAATTTAATTTTATGCAATAATACATTTTTAAGCCTCATTTCTTCCTCTTTCAGAGTGCCCTTGCCCATCTTCTTTCTGTAAATATTTGACAGCCTGCCACACGGAAAAAAAATTAATTAATTTTTTCCTGTTCTGTTTGATTCATTGGCCAATGTACACTGAACACTCGTATTTATTAGGCAATCAGAGAAGTTATGAGAATTAACTTGCTACAGCTAATTGTTTTTGAATTGGCATGAGCAATCATGGATCTAGCAGGCAGCTATTTCTATCATATTCAAAATATTTTGAAAGCTGTTGCATTATCAGTCATTTCACGCCCTGATTTGAATGGGACGCTGATGCCCTGAGATACTAAAGAGCATCTGTAAATAAAGCAAATAAAAAAAAAGGAAAAACAACAAAAGAGGCAATAGGCCACTTTGTGGTTCATCTTCTAGACTTATTTCCCCACTTTAGAAGCATCTGCTCATTTAACAGATGCATATAGTGGAAAATTGATGCATACACTGTGACCATCTCATTATGTTTTGCCTTAGCATTGTTCCCTCTCAAATGCAGAAAATGAATCACTGCATTTTAACTTTTCCAATAAGCTGCACTATTTGAACTGGATGCTCTAGTGATATTCTGCAGTACACCACATTATGCAGTGGCTATAGGGATGTGTGCTTTTCTCCACTACTGGTTGTTACATTTTCTTTTTTTGTTATTAGTGTTAGCTTTTTGATCATCCGTTATAACAGTATACATACAGTAGCACTCTGGCTATCCAAATAAAGGAGCCTCATTGATTATATGTAAGTAAAATTTTGAATAATCTGGAACTTTTCAGTACATAAGGGAAAGGAAGAAAAAGTAAAACAATTGACACAAAATCATATTATATTACTTTAAAGTACAATTTTAAAGTGGTAGTATGATATATTAGCAAATACTGTAACATGAAGTTATAAATCTGCTGAAAAAGTCTGAAATATATTAGTTTACATTTTTTAACTGTGATGTCTCTCCACTGCTTTACAAGTACATTGGTCCATGAAGATTAGTCTGCAGCAGTAAAACAAAATTGAATTCTTGAAGGCTGCTTAAAAGTGATATCACTGCTATTCTGATTTTTAAATGTATGCGGATAGCTTCTTCCAATGGCATATTCTCTTGTGCGTGCTATGCATATGGTTCATAAAATATCAAAAGTTGCTTAAAATATACCAGGAAATAATTATTTCTTACTTATATTATAAAAACTAATTTTGATAATGTAAAACAAACAAGATCTACAGAGAGGCAGGACTTGCATATCCACTTTTGTAAATTATGTAAGAGTATGCAGCAAATAGCAGTCAGATATTTTTACACCTGCATAGGTCTTTATTTCCCTGCATCTGTCACAGCAGCTCACATTTTGCTGTAAGTGGTATGGTAGTGCTACAGCTACATTGCATCTCTACATATGCTGCTAGGCATGTATTGTTTGTTACATATTGTGTTAGGTTGTTTTACATGTGCTCCATATTGAGACATTTAGTTTAAAAATTGGTTGCACGTACACAATATGATATCTGATTGTGCACCTGATGTTCCATGCTGACATTTTTATCTACCAATACACCTCCTTTTAACTATAACTTAACAGAATTTCCACAATTGCAGAAAAGGATAATGGAACATAATTCTGACCCCTTTTAATGAACACTAGAAAATTGAGCATTATTTTACACTAAAACATAATCATGCAGACATAAGATGATAATTTGTGCTATGCCAATTCAAATGAATAGAATTCTATTAAAAATTAAGTGGATCTCTCAAAATCATTGACTATATAGAGGATGTTAATAAACTATACCAAAATAATTTCAGAGAGTGTAAAGAGGTCATATTTAAGCAATTTGAGATATACAATGTATGGTCCACAACTTAACATAATACAGTTTTATGGTGTTCAACATTTTTACATTAGATGCCAATAATTTGGTGATAAAGCCAAGCCAAGTAAAAAATTGGTTAGAATATCTTTAAAACTGCCTTATGAGCACAAAAAGATCAATTTTCTGCATCTCTTTATCAGCATTTTAAAGATTTAGTGTCATTAAAATCTCTCAAATCTCAAACTAATCATTTGACATTGTGACACTGAATATCTATTAACTGTCTTCTTACATTATGTAGCGTTCTTTAGAGAGGGAGCTTGTGTGGCTTAGTGCATAATGCAAAAACTGATGTTCCGCAGGCTGGGCTTAATTTTTATTTGCTGTTGAATTTTTTATATAAAGTTCTACAATGTGCATACTACAGAATTATGAGTAAAATTTGCTTAATGCTTTCAAGTTTTATTCTCTTTCTTAACAGTGAATGTATTACCGACATACAATGGGTAATAAGCTTATTACTTACATGATGCTTAAAACTTAATTTACCTTACATATATTTAACTGCCTTCTTGCATTATGTAGATCATGAAAAAGCTGATGTTCCACTGGCTGGAGTTAAATTCTTGTCATGCCGTTATAAATTTTCTTATTTAATATGAAGTGCTGTGATATGCATATGACAGAACTATGAATGAAATTTAGGTAAACTTTGAATATATGACACCCAACTAATTAAGATTACCCATAATTCTACCTTTTGTAAGCAAGGGTTGTAATTATATGAAATGTTAAGATTTAAGTGCATAAATTGAAACACCAACTTAAAGCTTAGGCTAAAAGTTGTATTATTAGACCCTAGTCGGAAAACAGCATAAAAAAAGATGATGAACAAGACTCAAACTCAAAATCAAATGATCACCTCTTACTTGAAAGCTAATATCATAATCATGACACTAGAGTGATACATTCAGAAACCTCCCTTCATTATCATGTGTTATGCTTTTAAGTGGTATCTTCATTAACCAGCGGCATACTGGCACTTTAGAAACTATAGCTTCAAAATTTGAACAGATAGCCCATACATTTTCTAATTCAAATTGCTTACATACAACATTTCTACACTCTTTTAAATTATTTTGATATAATTCATTAACAGCCTGTATAGCTGGAAAGTAAAGGAGAGTTGTGAACTAAATAATAAGTTTACCAAAAAAACTTCTTTGATGCCAATATCACATTTTTGGAGCTTCAATAAACCCTCCTCTGCCTAAACTCATTGTATCACTCTTTGTCAATGGTTGCAAAGACCCAAATTATCTTTCTTTTATTAAGCAAATATTTTCTTATACAGGGCTACCATAAATGATTAATCAAATTTCAAAAGATTATATTTTCCAAAGTATTAACCATAAAACATTGGTTAATATATAAAAAGAACTAGAAACTCTCCAAGTTTTTATTACATACTATTAATGTTCTTTGTGCTCACATTTTTTATTCCTCTGTTAATGGTCATTGTAGTAGTGGTGATGTGTTTCCTGAGCTGTACCAATGTTGGCAACGGGATAAGTAAACATGGTCCTTAACATACCTCCAGTGGAAGAAGTTACATGGCATTAAATCAAGAGGCCTGGATGGCCATTCAAGCAGAGTTAAGTCATACTCACCGACATGCCCAACCCAATGATGTGGAAGTTCATTCTTTAGGTTATGAAGAACAGCAATGTACCAATGGGGAGGTACCTGTCTTGTTGAAAGATGAAATTTCTAGAGTCAGCATTTAGTTTAAAAGCTTTCATTCTGCTTGTTGTCATTTGCAAGTGCATTGCATTCTTGCTACCACCTGGTATGTCAAAAAGAGAAGTTTTGAGAATTTCCAATTCTTTTCACATATTGTGTGTGGTACTTTGAAAAATATAATCTTTTGAAATCTGATGAATTAATTATAGTATAGCTATTTAGGTGTAGTGCAGGTGACTCGTCTATTTCTGCTACATGTCATATTTTTCTACTTTTCTCTATTAGATAATCTTTAATGATTCTATCTCCATCTACATTTACAGTGCAGTAATGAATTTCAATAATGCTTTCCTGAAATGAATATAACATATGTAAGTATAATTAGTACTAATGAAAACAAAAACTCTAAAGGTTTCTTATAGGTATATTATAAATGTTCATTATGTGCTCCATTGCATCTAAGATTCATAGACTGATGGTCACGGGTTCAAACCTGGCCAGGATTGATGGATATTTTCGGTCGTAAAGTTCCTAAGTATGGCTTCCTTCGGAAGGGAAGTAAAACCATTGGTCCCATGTCATAGATTTATGGCATATAAAAGAAGTGGCCTCTAGCAAGATTTAGTAGCCATTTCACACTCTGAACAAAATGGGATGCTAATGACCAGAAATATTAAAGAGCTTCCTTAATTAAAAAAAAAATCCAATTGCATGTAAGACACTTTAATCCTGCAAAAGAGATTAAAGTTTAAGTGCTGGGTTTGGTATTTTACCTGAGGAAACATCAGAAACCTTTGCTACATTTTTGAATGAGTGTTTAATAATGCTAGCTTAAAAGGAAAAAAATTGCTCTTTGTAAAGATAATACAAATTGTAATTTTAAAGGCATTCCTAGAAAAGGAAAATGAATGAATAGTGTTTAATGCCCGTTTTTGCTACAGAGGCTTCACAGGTGGTGGACACTGATGATACATGATATGAAATGATATATTGGGAAAGGATTTATTTTTAAGGAAGGAATTGTTCCAGGTCTAAGTTTAGGGTACCTCCCCGGCATTTGCCATTTAAGAGGACTGAGGAAAACCTGGAAAAACCCTTAGTCAGGGAGGATGGTCCTGGCGGTATTCGAACCCAGACCTGCCGCTCCGAGTTCGGGACTTAACGACCTCGGCCACCCGTGGCGGTAGAAAAGGAAGAGGAGTTAATATCTTGACAATATTGAAAGTTTGGGACATAACTTGGAGTTAGATGTTTTGCCCCTATAATTCATAATACTATACAAACGAATATCAATTTTCTTCTATTAGTACTGAAGACATTGTTTAAAAAATATGTTATTTCCATGTGTATTGTGCCAGAATTGAAAGTCTTAATGTCTTTTGTCAATTTATAGATCAAGAAAGTAAACAAGTTTTAGGATAGGCTTGCTCTACTTTTTGAAGTTTACATTGCCTGACTCTGAAATCATATTTTTAATCACAAAATCCATTGAAAGTTCTTTGTCAGAAGCATCGATATATTTTCTTCACAATCATGTATAAATTTTTACTTAGCATTTAAAGAGTAGAAAACCAACAATTACAGTATTTGAAGTTGTCAGAACAATTTTTGGTAAATTGGAAATGGAGGGTCTTTCATCAGAGGTTGTAAAATATAAACTGTATGCTAATTCATTCAATCAACTGCAGTTGATATTTAAATACATTAATTGTATAGTCCATGAAAATTTATAAGAATTTACAAGTTGGGCAACATTTAAGCAAGAAATATGCTACTGAAAGATTCAAGACAATTTGAGAAGTGGTGCCTTCTTTAATAATCAATGATGCTGATTTATATGTTCAGTATGTACGATATTAAGTGATATGTAATATCAGAAATATTGGAAAAATGGAAGATAGAAAAGGCATCATCTAGCAAATGTTGGGTAGAAATTAAATCATATTTTAATGCTAACCATATCCCATATTCATTTTTCTTAAAATATTGGGAGTTCTCTGTTTATGTGGAACTAATGTCCGGCTAAATGAGTGTTTTCTTATACGGATGATTTTTGGACAAGTGATAAGAATGTTCTTTCAGTACAAACTTAAAAGCTATAACCTACATAAAGAAGTTGATATTAGGTGGCAATATACTTCAACAACTGCTTAATCCATCAGAATATGTTTCAAGACCTTTGCTCTTATCCTCAGCTGGAAACAGACTGTTGAGAGCGAAAACTCTTGAAACATATTCTGACGGATTAAGCAGTTAATGAAGTATAATGTTACCTAATACAGACTACATTATTATATAATCAATCTACTACACTGTTTCTAACAGCCTATTAAGTTTCCAACTTAAAAACTATGTTAATTAATAAACTTAACTTTAATCACACTTATGTGAGCTTATACAAAATGCTGTGCATGTTAAAGAAAATCTGTTCATCAGCAAAATAAGTATTCTAACTCTGAAGTACTGCTTGGTTCGATTGCAGTGTAAGTTGTTCACAAATTATTTACTTATTCAAATTTAAACAAAAAAATATCTTGTGTATTTTAAAATATGCACATTTGGCTATCCCATTTTTTTTTCATTCAGAAAACTGTAAAAATGTACTATTTTGTTATTCGAAACTTGTAAGTTTCCTAACAGCAGCATTCATAGAAGTTTTCTTGGGAGATTAGCAGGTGAGCAAAGGATATTTTATCAAACTTTTTATAGCATACATTGCTTTCATCATCAGAAATGAAAGCAATGTCTAGGAAAAAAAACATCCTTTGCTCACTTGGCTGATCTTCCAAGAAAACTTCTATTAATACTGTTTCGTTGTCTTAGAATTGTGAAATGTCTCCTTATGTTTTACAAATATGATCACATTACATATCAGTGATTGAAGTGGGAAAATAGACTAAGCATTCCCCTTATTGAGCGGCTTATCCCAGCTAGAAATTGTTTTGCTGGAGACTGGTGATTTGTATAGGAATAGAATAGTATACTATATGTTAGAATTGAGGCAGATGTGTTGAGTACTGTTACAAGAGGAAGTGAATGAGAGGGGGGAACATTGGGATTTAAAGCATAAGAGAAACAAGAAAAATATGTGAGGAATGAATTGTATATTGAATAAAAATTGGGATGCTTGACAGAAAGAAAATAGCAAGGAGTAGGAAGATGGGAGATTGGAGCTGACAAGGATATGATGAAAAAACTCATTAATTGTAATGAGTATAATCATAATTCTGCTGGTAATTGGAGGGGTTGAGAAAAACCCTGGTCCAATGGAAATTCAAGAAATACTGGAAAGTATGAACCTCAAAATGGATAAAGTCGAGGGAATGGAAAACTCAACTAAGCAAAAAAATGGAAATGATGGTCAAGGAGATGAAAGAGGAGTTAAGAAAAGAAGTTAAGGATGTAATGAAGGAACTGAAATGGTCAAAAAGAAAATGGAAATAATGGAGGACTGGAGGAGGAGGCATAATTTAGTAATTGTAGGAGTAAAGGACAAGTGGGGTGTGGTCCATAGAGTACAAATAATGAAGGAGAACTTAGATTTGAAAATCCAGGGATGGCAAATTGTTGAGGCTATATGGGTAGGGAGTTGAGCACATACAAGGGTAATTACTTGTGAAATTGACAATGGTACAGTTGGAGCATTATGTATTAAATAGAGCTAAAAGATTAAAAGAAACAGATATTTTTATTAACAAAGATTTATCACCAAGTAATAGAATGCAATTATGAAATTTAAGATGGAGGATGAAAGAAACTAGAATGCAAGGGAGGAGGCTTATATAAGAATTTCCAATTGTGGATTGATGGGGAAAGAGCTGAAATGGAAGAAATAAGAATGCAGTTAAGGAGAATAGACAAGAAAGGACAGAAAACAGGCATCAGAAACCAGTGAGGATGGAAAGAAAGGAGCTAGGAGAAAAGTGCAGAAACAAAGCAAATGAGGCATACTTGGAGGCATTAACAAGAAATGGAGGGAGAGAAATAATAAATCAGACAACCAGAGGGGAAGAAGGTTGGATCAGGATGTTGAAGACTACAAGTGGGGGAATAATGGAACAAAATAATATGGTGGCAGAGAAGATTGCAATGGTGAAGGCAGCAAGAGTGACAATACCAGAGGTGGCACGAAAATATAGTATAAGGTTAACAGCTAAGGAGTCTGCATTAATATGAAATAGGAAGATAGAAGAAATGCAGGATTTGACAGTGAGGGAGGGCAGGTTACAAGTGCAGGATAGAGAAAAGATAGAAGAGGAGGAGGGAGATGTATGACATATAGAGTACCCGTGGAGGAAGATAAGGGCTCTTCATCAACAGAGAAGGGACTATACAGCAGTACTGTCAGCTTGGAGCTAAAGGTGGTTTCAACACCATAGGGAAATATTATGGAAATAGCAGAGGAGTAGGAGGCTACAGGGAAAGGAGAACGAGGCACAGGGCGAAGTTGGAGAAATTTAGAAGTGGAAGGAGTGATTCAAGATAGCAATTAGACTGGAGGGCGGTGTTGTGGAATGTGGAGGGACTAAGGTCAACAATGAGAAATGGTGAAGTGTTTGAAGTGTTAAAGAATGACAATGATGATGATGATAATAATAATAATAATAATAATAATAATAATAATAATAATAATAATAATGGTGTTTAACGCTGGTTTTTACTATATAGGTATCACAGGCGATGGAACACTTATGATACATCAGATGAAATGGTATTGGGAAAGGATTTATTTTCAGGCCTAAGTATAGTGTAGGGTATCTCATGGCATTTGCCATTTATGAGGACTGAGAAAAACCTGGAAAAAATCTCAGTTGGGGGGGGGGGGGGGGACGGTCCTGGCAGGGTTTGAACCCTAGACCTCCCATTCACGTTCGGGTCTAAATGACCTCGGCCACCCGTGGCGGTAAAAGTGTTAAAGAATGGTGACATGATTGCAATAGTGGAGGCTTAGTTAAGGATGAAAAAAGTGTGGTAGATGGTTATGATTATAAGGTGTACATGGTATGAGGAGGAGCAATAGAGGAAGGATCTCAGGTGGCGTTGGGGTATTTGTAACAAATGATATTAGAATTAGTGTGAGTGAAGTATGAACTTTAGAATAAGGGCAGGTAATGTGGTTAAAGGTATATGAAATGAAGAGACTTATGTTATATATAGGTGTAGGTATAGTGTATAACCCATCTGTTGTTTCAGAATTTTAGGATCAATTTATTAAATACTTAATAGGAAGAAATTGAATTTCGTGCAGTCGCAAGTGTTTTGGGGGAAATTTTCGACATTGGCAAACTGCATTTGTGCTTAAAGAAATGAAGTTAGTACAACGCAAGTCAGTGATACCAACTAATCCATGGGTAAGGAATAGAGCATGAATAAACTGTGGCAAGAGCATAGACATGGATAAGTGATACAGAACGTTCAAAGGTGTAATTTGGACCAAGTTATTATAACTAGTATTTATTATGTTCAACAATAACGAATGCATTTAAATAATAATTAGAACAAATAGTGCAGTCTATAAACAAAGAGAATTAATGATCTGGTTCATTTTACTGAAACCACAAAATAAATTTTGGAAGTGTTGAGCATGTAAGTGTCCCATAACCCTTTTTTTTTTTTTTTTGTTTTTATTCCTAACCTAACTTTGGCTACAATAGTTGAACCGGTATATCCACCTTACAGTTGGATTTGTGTAGTTTGTTCGCATATTTTGTACTTAACACTAATTTTCGTCTGCCACATTGCTGTCACAACTATCGGTTGGTTAGACGATGAAGGAAATATTTGGTTATCTTTATGTGGCTTTCTGCTTGCACATCAGTAGGGACTTTTTATTAGCATATTTAGTGTCAAAGTATTAACAAATGTTGCCCACGTAAATGAAGCATTCCATGCGAAATCAAACGGACGTTCAATCACAAAAAAAAATAATAATAATAATAAAAAGTCGGTTTAATTTGATTATACTTTCAGTAAATAATAATAATAATAATAATAATAATAATAATAATAATAATAATAATAATAATAATACTGAAATTTACTGAAAGTATTATTATTATTATTATTATTATTATTTACTGAAAGTATAATCAAATTAAACCGACTTTTTTTCTTTTATGTTTCATTTCCAAAATCACCCACATGCTTTTCAAGTTAGAGAGTGTTATGTAACATCAATATATGCATATCTTTTTCATACTTTCCATCTGTGTATGGGAGCCAGTTCTAAATTTTAGGTATAGATGTTACAACAAGAGTATTTTCCACCAGGTCCACTGGTTCCTAGGATTCACTTAAACTTAGGTTTAGGTATGTGTGTATATGTATTAATTGATTAAGAATTTCAGTTTTATTGACTATTGCATTTATTTTGTTTGTACTTCTGAAAAGGAGGCGAGCTGGGGTCACCAGGCCATAGTAAGCTGAAGTAAACTGAATCTTCTGGTTTCAAGGATTCAATCAAGTTTAGATCTAGGTTAGTGTGTGTAGGTATATATGAATTGATTATGAATTCCATTGATACACAAGGCCAAATACACCAATTTATTTAAACAGCATTTACTCTGGATCAAAATGTCATTCATACTGGAATCTAGCTTGTTTTAAGGGAATTTGCATGCTTCATCCATACAACACACTGTGGCCTCAAAAGATAGTAATTTACTATGATCTTATAATTTTTTTTTAAATTGATATCTAATTTTAAATATTTAAAAATTTTAACATACCACATAAATCTATGCTAAATCCTTTATATGTGAGAACATTTTCATAGTGGAGAAACTGTGAAATAGTAAATATTATATAAACTGATAATCCCTCGCCAAGATGTAGCTAGAACTGTGGAGCACAAATGGTACAATGCATGTACTGTCTTAACAATTTACAATACTATATGACACTTTATCCTCTGATTCAGAAAACAAATTAGCTAACACCACATATTTTGACAATGGTAATAATGAATGGAATCAATGCATGTCTGGCATTCATTTTGCACATTGGTCCACACACACTCACAGGTCATTTCAACCATCATGTCCTCACTGAAATGCTGCAGTAGTCAATCTCGTGATATCCCCACAGTTCCCTATGGGTTCTCCAGCATTTCTCATCTGGAGAACAGCTAGTTTGATATAGGAACACTGTTAATGTTGAGTAACATACACTCGGCATGGCAGTTGACTCACAACTGAGCTGCTGCTGCCTTCTGTGAGATAACTGTATGTCCTTTGTAGAAATTACAATGCACACTAATATATACATTAATACATATATTAAACTGCCATTCTATTTGCCTTGGTCGCTAAGCTGGGCAGTCCAGTGAAATTACATGTTAGTACATAGTATTTAATTCTTACATTTATAGTGCTATTGTTACATTTTTTTGGTCCTATTTTAACAGTCCTCCGTTTCCACTTATTTTTTACTTTCTCTAAATATTGCCCAATGCTCTTAACAATTATTATCTAGAATTTTATGTATATGAGTGTTTCTATTCATTCTATACCAAACAGAATCTTTTATCCAAATCTCTGTTTCTGGGCATTCAAATAGAATATGTTGTATATCCTCTTTTCCCTAATGGACATATGCCTCTTGTGGATAACCATTTTGTTGCCCTTTTAGCCTTGATACCTGTGCTCTTAATCATGCTATTCCCCTTTTTCTTCTTTATTAGTGGCGTCTACATATCTCTCTCTTTGCCAATGATTTTTCATTGTAACATAAAATGCCAAAGATGTTTTCTTGCTTATCTGACTAAATAATTTTTATATCTCAATACCATCAAATCTACTTCTTATATTTCTCCAAAGACCTTTGTTATTTAATTCCCTTTTATTCCAAACTTCTTCCATACCATTATTTTCTAAGGTATTTCTTAGTTCACTTATCAACCCATGCTTGGTAGACTAATATCTTGATATTTTAAATATTGGTTTGACAAATTATCTTCATCAAGTTGCAGGATTGTATACCAATATTTTAAGGCTCTCTCCATAACCAGTTCTTTTCTTGATACTCATCCCAATTCAATTTGAGCCACTCCATTAGCCATTGTTAAGGACAACCCAAAAACTTCCTTACAAAACATCCTATGTACTTGGACCACAACTTTCCATCCATTTCCAAGTCCTAATACTTCAATACCATATAACATTCTAGCCATTTCATCTACATCTCTGGCATTTTAAATAAGCATCTTCTTACAGCTGTCATTGCTACTTTCCCTTTTGCCAGAGCTGATTTCTTTTGTTTCGCCGATTTCCCTCCTGTGTCGTATTTTCATTCCTAAATACATACAATCACCACTTTATATTCAATACTTTCTTTTGTTCATTTTTCATATTTACTCAATTTTCCTCCTTTCTTAAGCTCTACAATTTGTGTTTTTTTTTTTTTTCATTTACACTTAATCCCCATTCTGCACAGCATGAATCTATTTCCTGTAAGGACAGTTTTAAACCATTTACAGTTATGGACCCTACCAAATCATCAGCGAAAAGCAGACCAGATATCTATATATTATTTGTTACAGGAAAGAAATTATTAGTATTGTTGATATTTTGTAATATATCATCAATAAATAAATTAAATAAAATTGGGCTTAACTTGCATTTTTGCCTTAGTCCTCCTTTTCCCCCCTTTTTTCCTCCTCCCCTGGTTATTGCCCATTCTAATTGCTAGAATCCCTGTATAAATTTTTCCCACATTAGATAATAAAGATATACCCAGATAGTTGTTAGGTTTCTCCATATCCCTTCTACCTTTATATATTGGTTGTATTATTGCTTTTCTCTAACTTTCTGGCATGTATCCTTTACTTTTTATAGAATTAAACAGTGATGTTAGCACGTCACCAGTGTTGTGAAATTTGAACTTCCTCCACCTATTGCCGGTATAAATTCACTTTGTTCGGCGCTTTTGTGCTGACTTATTTTCTTCCTTTCTGTTTCTTTTTGCCATATATTTTTCTTACCCTTATGCATTACCTCAAATCCAACTACCCAAATATGTAAGTTTGGAATGAATGCTTGCTTATCTTCTAACCTTGCCTTCATCATCTTCTGTAATAAATTTCTTTTCAAATCTCTCTGGGCTGGTGTCAAGTTTTTATTTATGAATATATCACTCACTTTTAGCAGCTTTGACATTTTCAAGATTTTGTAGAAACTGTACATCACAATTCCGTTTACGATATATCACATACTATGAATGCCAGGTTCTCCAGAAGGCATAAAATATAATGTGGTAACATTACTTAATTTAAAGAAAATAAAATAGTTACATTACTTAGTCTCGAATTGTCATAGTTATCTCTTTTATTTAGAATTATTTTCCCTGTTATTTCCATTGTCTAATTATCCTACTTTTTGTAACCAAATTTGTTTCCTCTATACCTCAGTTTCTTCACATTCCAATACACAATGCCAATCATTATCTACTCTTTCAAGTCTATGCTCCATGTCAAATCTCCTGCATATGGCAAAAGTCAATAGTAGTGCACTGCATCATATTCATTTTGTTGGATGGTGTGAGAATAGATTGATGGCATGATTGAGTGAAATAAGTGCATGATATCATTGTCTTGTTAATACCAAGCACTTCGTGAGACATCCAGTTAAAGTAAATTTGAGGAGCAAAAGTGACTTGTTCTCTCTCCAAATCAGATGTGATAATGGAGATCTATAGCTATGACAAATGCAACATGACAGCAGTTCTGTTCTTTATCTTAAGCAGACCTGCTTTTTGTCATTCAAAGCAAATGTATTTATAATAAAATGGCGCATAAAAAGGAAAAGGTTTTAAATTATGTTTTGTCCCCATACATACTTGCATATTTGTCATTACATGTGATTCACTATAGGAGCTTGCAATAAACTATTTGCATTTATTAGCACAGAGAAACTATTATGACTAGACATCACCAAAGAGCTATGATTTACTAGATCTTTTCAGCCTTGAAGGTCAAATGCAGGAGGTTTGAAGCACAATTTTTATGGGACATCTTTCCACATTGGTCTCTATTTTAACCTCCTCAGATTCTTAGCTCTTGCTCTAGACTTGCAACCTCCTTTAGGCATATTCCTCTACACTATTCTCTTTAAAATTTAAAATAATTATTATCCTTAAAGCTATTAAATATTGTATGTTTTTCTATATCATCAATCTTAAGCTCCACTTTATTTTTTCTCCTATCCATTATGTCATATATTCCAATTATTTCCCTTAATTTTAGTGCATGGAAAACCAAGACATCTTCCTCTGATTTATTCTTGCATAATTAAACATTTATTTAATAATATTCTGATCATTTTTATTCTAATTCAGGACTTCGTGCCTTTTCTATTATCTTGGCTTCACTATCATTATTTCCAGTTTTGGCTGGCTGCCCCAAATGGTGTTGCTCTTCGTAAAGCCAGAATTTATATGTAAAACACTATGTATCATATCTACATTTACTATTTATCTATCTTCATATCTTATTTTAACTTATCAGTAGCGTTTTGCTCTAGCAGATTCATTTAAATTAAAATATTTTACCTAAACATGTTTTAATGCTGTTCATAACCAATTTTATGTTATAGTTAATACTTTTTTCTTCTATTCGTTACATTCATCAACTCTTGTACTCAGATAATAAAATATTTTTACCTCTGATCTTAGCTTCCTTCACCTGCCATCTCTTATCTTTCTTAGCTTATTTTTGTTCTTGAAAATGATGATCTTTAAATTTATGTGGTTTATTCCTAAACCCTGTTCTTCATAGTATTTATTTCTTGTGTTTATTCCTCTTAGGTACTAAATTATTGGCAAATAACAAACTTAGCATTTTTTAATTATTTAAATCACAAATGCAAATTATTCTTAAGGGCATAGCTCATAAAGTAATGTCAAATTAAATAAAATTTGAATATACATATGGAAGTAAAATTGTGATGTATAACATCTATAGTAAGTCTACTATATTGATACAGTGAAACATTTTGATATGTAATCTTCCTTCTGATATCACTCATGAACTCTGTATTGATTCAATGTTACTTAAACTCAAGGGATTGACACCATAAGATATATCAGCTTCCATGACAAGTTCATTCTAGAATGTGTGTTTGTATGTACACATAAAGGCTACATGGACAGTTTTTTATTTAGGTAAAGTATATCAAAACAACTACAATTGTCATAACTAATGATGATTTGTACAAATAAAGTTACAAAATTTATTCATTGGACAATTAAAATTCTTGGGTGTATGCTTTGATATGGGTGTCAAATAAAGTGCATTTAAATGTTGAGCAAACGATTTTATATTCATTTATTCTCATTACAGTATGGATATTATAAACAACCATCGAGCTTTCTTTTAATTACATGTGTTATAAACAACCATAGAGCTATCTTTTAATCACTTGTTTCATTTCTAGAGTGGAAGATTCCAGGCAAAAAGGGAGGTAAGTCATATTTTCACTGTTTGGAAATTAACAACTTTAAAATTTAAAACCATATACTTTTTATTCTCATGCAACAAACATCTTATATATTCATTTAAGAACTTCGAAAAATAAGATATTTTTAAAAAATTCTGTTGGAACTCACACAGTGAAGCTTATTAAATGTAAATTTGAATTAATCTGTCGTCTAACACACTCTTATACTTCACTTACTTTTAAATATGGTGGGACCAGTTTTGAAGAGACATCCTCTCCATCTTCAACCAACTTGACAGCTCAAGTCAAACCATCGACAAGGAGTGGTCAAGTTGGTTGAAGATGGAGAGGATGTCTCTTCGAAACCAGTCCCATCATATTTAAAAGTAAGTGAAGCATAAGAGTGTGTTAGATGACAGATTAATTAAAATTTATATCTTATATATTACTCATTTTATAAAAAGAGAATATATTTCTTTATCTTGAAATAAAAAGTGTAAGAACTGAGGTTAATAGAACAAAATATAGAGCAAATTCTTTTCCACATATCAGTTTTTACAGCAGAAGAAGGAAGTAAATCCTTGAACTGTCATTGTTTCAGCTGTATAATCATTATTTTCCAGCAATAGTTTTCTGGATATTTTCAAGTTTTTTTTACTTATACATGTACAGACCAAAAATTTTTTTTACATATATTTATTTCTTTTACAATATTAATTATTCTTGTCTACAACTCTTACCTTATACCTAAAACTCTACTTTCAAAGGATACTCTTGTCTTTTCTTGGCCTCCTTTGTTGGATATCATGAGAAGCAATTTGACCAGATAAATATGAATTTTATTTCTCCTATCACTGTAAATATCAAAGTCTTTGATGCATTTTTCTCTATTTTTCACCAGTAATATTAAAACTCTTTAACTTGCAGCTACAAAGATAACCAGTCTCAAAGGACTGCACTGTTTTTTGTTAGTATCTTTTATCCTACAAAAACTCCTCCTCTGTTTTACCATTACGATAAAAGGTACACAGTGAATCATCATATTCAATCACTCCAGAATTATTCACATTCATTTTGTCTACTTCTCTGTGAGTAGTAAAAGAATATTATTATTAAGAAACTGAATCCAAATATTAGGAGTTTTGTTATAAAGTTTGACAACAAGCCTATAATATACCCAAAAATATTTCATTTCTATTACTTTTTATAATTTAACTTAACTCCCTTTTTTACTGTGTAGCATCATTTTGCCTCCTCCTCCTGTGGGTGAAATCTTAAAATATGAAATTCCCAGTGACTAGCCTCCTTTTTTCTATGTAATTTAGACCATATAAACTACATACTCAGGCTGTATATGTGTTTATAACTTGTGTTATTCTATTTACTCACTTACTTTCCTTTTTCCCCTGGAGTCTTTAGTTGTTAATAGTTGTAGATGTGTACTAAGTAAACCATATTTTTCTATTTCAGTGCTGACAGACAGTAGTTACAAAACAACATGGCCATGAGCAGCAGGTGTGCCTTACAGTTCCTCATGCGTAGTGTAAAGAATGTGCCAGCTGCAGTAAGACCTGTTTGCAGATTACAAAGTGCAGGAAGTGGTGTGTGCTCGGTCAGTTTACTGACATTTTCAAACATTTCTGCCTTAAAGAGACCATTATCAATTAAAGAATTCTCAGCAGTGACAATGCACAGTTCATTACAACAAATTGAGAGAGATGTAAAAGAGGATTTCAGCAGCATCACAAATGGAGACCCTGTGCGTGAAAGAAAATTAAAAGTTCTCACTTTAGAAGTTGAATATCTCCGACAAAATGGCAGTAGAGTTCCAGATAAAATGAAACTTGAGCACTGGAAATCATTGCTAGAATTAGAAACTAGGTCAAAGAGAAAGAAATATTTGTCTTATCTTTTTGTTGTGGAAAAGAAGAAAGAGAATGTCCAAAAGAAAAAAGAAATAAGAAGAGAGAAGCGTGAGGAACATTTGGTAGCTTTGAAAAGTGAAATTGTTGATGATGGTAAAATCAGATATGGTTTAGGTCATAACGCTATTTTTATGCGAATATATGATGCGACAATCATTGAATATCACAATAATAAATTAATTCAAGCAATGATGTATGGGCAAAAACTGGTTGTGGACTGTAGCTATGACAATTTTATGACTGTGCGTGAGGCACAGAACTGTGCAAAGCAGTTGTTGATGATGTTTGCTGACAATAGACTTCATCCAGATCCATTCAATCTTTACTTTTGCAATGTTTCTTGCAATAGTGTGGTTATGAAAGCACTGGAGAAGTTTATTCCAACACTGTATGAAAGCACGTTTCCTTTAAACATTACTGAGAAAAGCTATTTAGACATTTTTGATAAAGAAAAGCTGGTATAT
Source organism: Metallyticus violacea (assembly GCA_030762175.1). Classification (NCBI taxonomy): domain Eukaryota; kingdom Metazoa; phylum Arthropoda; class Insecta; order Mantodea; family Metallyticidae; genus Metallyticus; species Metallyticus violacea. The sequence continues at coordinate 38,427,002 of CM060836.1, forward strand.
CTCACTCCACATTGTAAGAATGACCTAAAAAGTTTTGATGATGATGCTATCTACATTGTTGGAGCAATGGTGGATAAAGTTAACAATGAGCCCTTGTCACTTGCTAAAGCAAAAAGGGATAACTTAAAAATGGCTAAATTACCTTTGGATCAGTACTTATTATGGGGATCAGGAGCATCCAAATCTTTAACACTGGATCAAATAATAAAGATAATGTTAGATATTAGGCATACAGGTGACTGGAACCAAGCATTGAAACATGTTCCACGTCGGAAAATAACAGATCCAAAGAATGAAGTGTCACAATATTCAAACATTCTGAACAGGAAAGAGCATATCTTTAGATAGATTTTGGAAATTACATGTATAATACTGGGAAGGTTATCTTGCATTTTATGTAATAGCAAAAGTAATATTTTATTACAGTTTATATTCTTAATTGGCTAGTGAGTTGATTTAATGCTCTTAGTTCCAACATGAAATTAAATTTAAATTTTATCACAGTTACTTTCTCTTTCACATGGACATTTGAAAAAGGAATATGGAATCATAGCAATTAAGTAATTATTAATGTTTTGAAGCATTGATAAATTACAGGATGCCTGGGCATTTTTGTGAATAATTCATATTGTGTGTTTGATCACTTGCATATGCTGTTGTTAATGTGCTGAAAATTATTTTATTATATGCCAGGATAGTTAAAGATTGAAGATCATGTTTATTATTTCTGTGAGCAATACTAATTTCATGTAATCTTTCATTCAGAATACATATTTGCCAAAATTTTACCAAACATACTGAAGATTTTTTACAGTTATTTTCCTCTTGGTAATTTTTCTTAAATGTGTTACTTTACATTCCTAATTTTGAGTCCTATTATAATGAGCCAATTGAATAACAGTAAAATAATACAAATTTAATATCTTAATTAAGGAAAGCTTATACAATATGAACTGTTGTTCTCTCACATTCTGCAGCCATGGTGGTGTATCTCTTCTTAGCTTCCAGATTTTGAGGAGGTGCAAAATCTGGAGGCAGACATAATGTGAATAGTTGTTTTTTTTTTTTTAATGTGAAATCAACCCTCATTAGTTAATGCCATAATGTCGGAATTTACTCAATTTAAGTCAATTGTGTGAAGTAACTTTTTTTTGTCATAAACTACAATGCATAGAAAGCTAATTAGGTGATATGATTAACAATAAGATCTTTTCCATCCATATGACCTCTAAATTTGAACACTCTTATAAGCTTATAGTATAATTTTAGGAAACATTGGTCAGTCAACACCTTTATAAGCATATAAAATAGAACATTTAAAATATGTTAATTAGCAGAGCCCAGAAGTTGAGGAAAATGTCTTTTCTATCTGGGTGGAAATATTTAAGAGTCATATAGGAATGAACATGTTTCCGTACATTTGGGGTCAGTAGGGCCAGCTTGTATTTTGCCTGTTTTGGCTTCTGTTGCCTATTTTAAGGTTTAAAACTTTTTTTTTTCCTCTCCTTTTTCAGATTATTATGGAGTTTTTCTATTATTATTATTTTAAAAAGCACATAAAGAATTTCATAATATCAAAGTGAAAATAGTTATAAAAATTAAATTGCATGTTTACCTCACAAAAATATTTATTGAGAATCTTGTTATACATTTATTTCTTTTCAAGCAGTCAATAACTTTCTCCTCAACCCATTCACTTAAGCTTTTTAAAAACTATTAGTGAAAGGAACTGATGATTACCTCAGGCATACGAATATCATGAAATAAAGAGAATGAGGCAAGTACTGTAGTTTTGAATAGTTCTGGCAAATGACCTTGTATTGATCTGCACAAGACAATTCAAGGAAATTTCTCAGCTGCATAAATGTAACAAACAATTACAAGCAGGAAAGATGAGAGCAGTGCAGCTGTGCAATAATCCATGCCTATAATGGGTTCAGTACAAAAGTAAGAAAGATACTAACCTGATTTCCTATAAATGCATAAACAGAAAATGAACTGGACTGGAAATCATCGTGCATCTTTTGCTCATTTGCCAGGAATGTTTAAAACTACTTTATTTTATGTTGATCAACATTTCCATGGTGTCCTGGTGAATGTTCTGTTGTCTGGTATGAGTCCTTCCAAAATAGCTTGTTTTAAACATGCTTCAATCACTTCAGTGGAAGTAGAAGGTCCTTTTTTCATGATGAAAAATGTTCTCTCTGATAAGACTATGACAGTTGATACCTTGAAAAAACATCTTGTTGTTGCTTGTAACCAAGAAAAGTAAGTTTTAAGTACTTTAATTATGTGATAAAGAAATTATTAAGTATTTTAAATGCCTATTTTCATTAATAAATGAGTGATATTACTCTCTATTTTCACTTTTAATAAACGCGTATTTTATTGTGTCTTTATGACTGTCTATTTGAACTAAAATAAATGCCTGAACTTCCAGGCTCAAAGTATTAGAAATTTTCCAAAGTTAATTGGCATTTACATTCTTGATGTAGGACCTGACAAAGATGACTTACTGCATTCAAGAATTCAGACCAGGATTTACTTTATGGTAAGCATAAAATTTGTCATTTAATTTGTTTTGTATCTCAGTTACTTTAAAAATACCTATTTTGTAGATAGACTCACAGTAAGTACTTTTGAAAAATTTATCATAAGATTATAAAACAATTATTTTTTTAAGTAAAAAATTATAGAGCTTGTAGCTTATTGTAGGGGAACTTATAAATTAATTTTATGCTTTGTAAGTTCTTGGCTCTTTCCCACAAAAAATGTGAGTAAATGTAACAAAACCATTATGTTGGATTGTTTAATCTTTCCATATTGATAAATCAAATCTTATCTTTTTTGTTAAATGTATAAAATTAATTTTAAAAAAGTTCATACTATACAATACAGTCAGCTATGTGCTGGCCATATACACAGACTGCAGCAAGTGACAGTCAACTAACTACCAGATGCTGGTCTTACATCTCCCCATATACTAAATGCTTGTACAACTGATTAATGAAAGTAGGCACATAATCTTTTTTTTTATGTTAATAAGCAGTAATCTGTGTTATAGCACATGAGATGAAATCCATCTGCATTAAGGCATTCATAGCATCTTCTGATAAAATGAGCATTCATGTGCAGAAGCTCTGCTTCTGGAACTCTTCAAATGTTTGTTTTAGTTTTCTTTCAGTTCATCTGAGTGTGAGATTCATTTCTATAGACTCTCTCTTTTTATTTTTTATTTTATTGAGTTCCCCACAGTAATTGACACACTAAGATCTGGGGATTGAGAGTTATAACTCCCTAGAAATTATTCTTTCTATCAAAAACCTTCCATGGAGCCTCTAAAGTATTATAATGTGGAATGTGGAAGAATCTTGTTAAAAATATCCATGTTTCTCATTATTGGATAGAATTGATTAAAAAATCTGTGCAAAACTTGCATGCAATATCTACTTGAATTTACAGTAAAGGAAAAAATGTGGGCCTTGCAATTATAGCACACCTCATACCAGTTTTTCCATTATGGAAAGGAACTTAATGAATTAATTGTGCATTTCATAAGCATGAGAGGAGTTTGGTATGGAACAATCTAGTGTTTCCTGCATTATAACCAGAAGGTTCCTAGAATAGACTCATGAATCAAATTACCCAAAGCCAGAGATGAACATCAATTTAAAGATGTGGTCAGTCTAAACATACAAGCTACATGCAATGCTATAGAATTGTTTACTTTGTTGAAGTAGTTGGCATGGATCAGTACAGGATAGTTGTATATTGAAAAATTCTATGCTGGCTGGAAGAGAACATGTGCTACTTAGTGACAAAGGACATGAAATGAACCATAGCTAATGATGTCTTTTGTAATCTTGCTTCCAAGCTCAGCTATCTTACATCAGTCTTTTCAAGGAGGAGAGACAAAACATTGAACTTTGCTTTCAACAGCTGAAATAAAGATTTCTAATATTGTAATATAGTTTTTGAGTTAACTTTGAAAATATTCCATCATATATAGTGCTGCATAATTGTGCCATATACATAAAAGATAAGATCACCCTGTTTTTATCCATGATGGGCAAAACGAAGATCATCCACCACAAAAAGAAATTGATAAACACTTTTATCACCAAAGAGATATGTGGTCTGTAGTGTATGAAATCTTTTCTTATACTAAAAGAAAGTCTGGAGCCAATACATGAACTAGAATATGAAGGACAAATACACCAGAGCAAGGAAATCTGTAATAAATAATTTATAAACATAGTTGACAATGTGGTGAAGGACCTCTCCTCTCCTGCTGTGTGATATACTTACTAGTACAACTCACTCTTATATCTTAAACGAACAGATCCAAGTAAAATTATACATTCACTTAAAAGCAAGAACAATGAAACTAAGTGATGTAATTGATAATGTTATCTTAAAATATTGTCACAGTCGTTTAGCACCTATACTTGCTTATTTAAGTAATATTTCCATAGTTTCTGGTATAGTACATAAATGTGTAAAATTGCCAGAATTGTCCCAATATATAAAAATGGTACAAAATCATTCCCCAGTAAGTATAGGCCCATAAGCATAGTCTCTCCAATAATATACATTCTTGAATATTTGTAAAAGAAAAGATTTCTTAAATTTTTATTTAAAAACAACTTTTTTATTAAATTTCAATATGGTTTTCTTCCTAAACATGTATAGTCTCTATAGTTCTAGATATAGTGAACATAATACAAAAATCTTTAGACAGTAAAAAATGGCAGGTAGCTGTTTATTGATTTAATGAAAGATCTTTATACTGTAAAATAAGCAATTTCTAAATTAATTATCATTGTTAAGAGGAAGTGCTTTGACATGGTAAACAAAATTATCTTGAGAGAACACAACACAATTAGTATAAACAATGATTTCAGTCCTTTCTTGCAAATAAAACATGGTGTTCCTCAAGGATCAGTCCTTGGTTCAATTTTATTTATTTGTTGTTGGCATATTTTTATTCTATCAAAGTGCATTACAGTTATTTTTTGTAATAGTGTTTAATGCCCATTTTAACTGATTATACATGAGATGAAATGATAAACAGGGAAAGGATTTTTTAAGGGAAGGAAGCACTCCAGGCCTAAGTTTATGGTACCTGAAGAAAATTAGATACATGCTGTTTCATAAGCCTGCAAGTTCAATAGTTAATGTTTTAATAAAAATCATGAATTATGAAGTTGAAAGAATGAATAATTATACATATCTACACCTTACATTAGATTTCTGCTTAACATGGTCATATCACGCAAAATGAATTTTAAACAAGATTAACATTGCCATTTGTATCCTGTATAGATTAAAAGATATTGATTTACGTACAGGCCATCTAAAAAGTTGTATTTTGCTTTGATACATTCTAAAATATTATATGAAGGGTAAGCCATAAGTCATGGCAATTATTTTTTTCTCGCGAACAAGGGACATCACAAAAAATCTAAGATATTCGATTGAAAGTACGTGGGATTTTCAGCTGAGGGGTGCCACCAACAGAAGGCTGAATGTTGGCAGCCCTCATAGGGAAGAAGCAAAACACAAGCAACCGAATAGCATTGGTTTATTTTGGCATGAGCAAAAGTTACACACAATTACTTATACAGGGTTGCAAATCCATATCTCCCAGGTGTTTATTTAAAGCAACTTCCAATTACATCGATTCATTGCCAGTGATGGGAAGACCTCTAACCATCAATTTGATAGGGCAGGGCACACACACTCAGTGCTTTCTGTAGTTCTGTGTGGTAAAGGTCATGCATTCCTGTCAAGGAGAAATGCTATTTTCACTTAAGCATGTGATTTCCATTCCTGACACTGTTGCTCACCAACTGAACTTTAGAGCATGCTAGATATGCAGTTCTCTCACATACACCATCTGGTGGCTTGATTCAAAACTATATTCTATACACTTGCAATAGTATATCTTAGATTTTTCATGTTTCTTGTTAAAAAAAAAAAGGAGAGAAAAAAGTTGCCTGACTTATGACTTATTCCTTATATAGGAATGCAAAATGGTGTAACAATAGCGCTAAAGAGCAACTTAGTTCTTTAGAAATCCTGCAAAAAGGAGCTATCAAAATATTTACACTTAATGTTTATAAACCCTCAATAGATGCATTTAAGCAAACATCTTGCCAGTTTCCACACTTCAATACTTACGTATAAATATGAAAATAATCTTCTATGTACTAATTCCACTATTAGATACAAGATGTATGCTCCTACTAAACAAGGTCAGCTATACACATTTCCATAGAATCTGCAAACTCTATAAAATATGGGTTAAAAAGGATATTACATTGTGCTTCCAAAACCTATAGCAACCTTCCTTTGGTTATTACAATTGGTACGAGCTCAAAATTGTTTAAATACCATATTGAAATTTATTGTAACCTAAATTAACTTATTCAATTCTAGGATACACAAGGTACGAATACCTGGTTGATTAATTTTGTAATCCGTACCAACTACATTTAAGATTTAAGTTAAATTTTTTATACTGGCTAATATTTTAGCTGCGTAATGCTTATAAAGAACAGTTTCTCCTTAGAGCTGCCAGCTTATTGGAACATTCTGCATAAATAAATAAAATAAATAAAAGCTGCATAGTAAGAGACAATGTATTTCAGGTATAAATACTATGTGGCTATCAAGATTTTAAATAGATTAATTAAATATATAAAATTTCATTCAGCACAAATGTTTTGTATGGTATCAATTGAAAGTATTGGAATCTTCATAATAATTATTGAATTTATAATTCAGTAATGAAATAAATGTAAAACAAAATGATCACAATCATTGCAACACAACTCACAGAAGTTTTTAACATCTTGAACTTGATACACTCTTTTCTTTGTAAAACTCGTTTGTTCCTTTGCTGCAGCTAAGTAGTAATAAAACTAAGCTTTGTATTTCTGCAGTGGGCAGACTCTTTGTTTGCTCATAATTTTTTTTCTAAAATCACATTATTACCATATTATGGAGGTATATTCAAAGAAGGTGTTGACTCATAGGTTTGGGAGGTTCCTGCTGATGATGTTGCCACTGAATTTCTTAATATTGATTCCATTATAGTGGGATCTGAAGTTTAGGCTCTCCAACTCTGTAGTTTATTGCAATGGCATTCCTTCTAATTGTAGGATTTGGTTTCTCCTTTCATTACCAAGTAAACAAGCTTTGCCCACTCTACCAAATTCAATTTTCATTCTGTTCAGTTTCTTTGTAAGCCTTGACGTCATATTTTCTATAATAGCTTGTTTGGTGTGATTATAGTGTTGAATTTTTTAATAGGCTGTTCCTTTAAAGATAAAAGGGCAATATCCTCTTTTTGATTTTATGTACAGAATTTGTGATTTTGCCAGAATTTCTGGTCTCTTACAGAATTCCTCTGCAATAAACATGTTGATTTGTCCTTATCACTGCTTGGAAAACTCATTTTGATTGCATTCTAAATTAGCATTCAATTTAGTACCTGAAAATGTGCTTTAGAAAGGGGAAAAAAAAATTGACAATCATCATTTATTTGAAATAGAAGATCCAAACATAGAGGCATTTGCTTGAAGTACAAGATCAGTTTTATTCATACTGAAGATGTTAATGCTTATACTTTAACCTTTTTCCCTGAAGCGACATGTTATACTTTCATCTTATAATTTACAGCACTTATACATTTTTAATCATATGGGCTGTGGTAAGGTGGCCAAAAATGTTACAAAGCAGAGGGTAAAGAAAAAATTGGGACGTTTACATTTGTGCACTATTAAGTTTCAGATTTATCTTTATTCCACAAGGTTCTTGTACGATGTATGTACTTAGAACTGAAAGAAATCAAGATGTATAAAGTTGTAAATTATGTAAATGCACATCTTAACCTCATGCATATAAAAAATTATTTAAGCTGCAATATAGATGGCAAAAGAGCAGTACATTTTACACATTTTCATATGTTATACAGTGATACTTTTCATATTAGATGTGTTGTCTTATGATTAAGTACTGATTGAACATTACACATTATTCATATGTGAATTTATCAACTGAATAATATGTCATGTTGCATAGATTTTCTACAAGAGAAGTTGTGAATCTTTCCCTATTATCAAATTATAATATGAGAATGATTGGGAAAATAATTTTTTTGATAGCAAGATAAATTTGCAATTTGCCTATGCAGAGTAATATTTAGTCTAGTGTTTATGTTAGGTATTTGTATATTTTTAATGTAAAAGTTCCTAAGAAAGAGTATATATACTCATAAGCAAGTGTTAAATCTTTTAGGACTTAAATTATTTCATAAAAACTGTGACCCCTCTGAATTTCATCTGTTATAACCAAAACTTCTCAGCAAGATGCAGTTTGTTGAATGAAAATGAGTGCTTTAAAGAGTAATAAAGCAGCAATAAAAGATTTGGCTAACTAACATTAAATATTTTAAAAAGACATCTGAAAAGAGAGTTATACTTTTTTTTTTAAATAGTACAAGATTTTTAAATAGATCCCTTTATGATTTTATATTATTTGTACCACATATTATTCATGTTGCATTCTTTTGTAATGTGAAAACATGTTTGCTTTCTATGGAGTTTTCACAGAATATTAAACCATAAATATCAAGGATTTGTTTAATTGGCAGGTCATAATAGCCCATGTACATGACTGGCAAATGAGTGACTGTGAAGCATGGTATGTCCAGGTATTACCAGTTTGAAAATGAATTTGCATATCAATGCTGTCAATCATTTATTTTCAAAAAACTGTTAATTTCAACACACATATATACAGTAAGGATTCTACTAAACAAATGCAGTCTTAGAGGCATAAATAAGAATATACAAAAAACATATCACAGTACTCATAAATATTGACAATGACTAGGTGTTTTAAACTTTATTCTTCTTTGATCTGAACTTCTTCCAAAAGTGTGCTTTCTTCTTTTCTGCTGAATGTTGGGTTATTGCAGGTGAAATCAGTCTCTGCAAAGGGGGGGGAAAAAAAGTGAAAATATACAGTGTAATTTAAACAATATATTAAGTAATGACACATAAAATTTTATATTAAATGAATGAATTTGAATGCATTCCTAATATTTCTTTCTGAATTTAAGAAGGAAAAATTCAAGATGTAAATGTAATGTTCTTATATGAAAAGTACTATAAAATTGCCCATAAAATCAGAGATACGTCATTGATTACGAATAACATACTAGTATTAATTTTATAATCAAACATAAATATAGCTAAAGCAAAATGCACACAATAGTAAATAATATGCTCTTATGTAGTGCAAAATGAGACACAGTCAACCCTGGATTATTTGCATCAATGATGAGGTTTAAAAAACCATGGTTAATCAAATAACTTCTTAATATAAACTGTTTTATAGATTAAACCTAATTTTAATAAGAAAAATATACATAGATTGGTAAAAAGAGCAGGTTTTGAATGATTGAGGTACTCAGCCAAGAGAAGAATGTGAAACAATGAAACTGTTTATCCCAACATTAAATGTTGCTGGTAGCGATCTTTTATTGATTCATGATTTAACTGCAATAGAATATAAATCCACTTGCAGACAGTAAAAAAATGCATGAATTATAGCAGTGTGGTAATGGGCTAATACAAACAACATTTGAAGTTCACAAAGTAATACACTAATGCAAAATCTAGCATAGCAAAAATGTCTTAACATTACTAGAGCAGCTAGTTTTAGGCCTAAGTATTGTACCTATTGTGATATGAGTTAGATATGGCTTTCTTAAGCCAAAGAAACCGTGTCTTAAAAATGACATTACTTACAGACTAGACCTTGATACTGATCTGATTAGCATATTCTGCTACTAAAATATTAAGCATTGGTAATCAGAAGCTTTCAACATTAATTAAATGTTCATGGTGAGATAAAATATTTGTGCTAGGGTATTTCTAAAACAATACAAACAATATGCTTTTACCATTTCATTATTTCCACTTGTTTGAATTATGTAATATGAATAAGTAAGTTTATTTTGCTCTTATAGGCAAAATGATTTACTTGATTTGTTTTATTTATGGATGCTCTGTAACATCTCAGGTCAACAGTGCCCCATTCAATTCAGGGCGTGAAATGGCCAACAAGTTTTGCTCAGAGGCCTCTTCTTTCAGGCTTGAGGTTCTTTTTCATGCCGTAAATGTACGACACAGGACCCACAACTTCACTTCCCTTCCGAAGGAAGCCATACTTAAGATTTTTACGCCCAAAAAAAATCCATCGGTCCTGACCAGGTTTGAACCACGACCTTGGGTTTAGAAGGCAAGTATGATTACCACTACACCATCAGGACCGACATAGGCAAAATGAAAAGATATTTGATTAAATTACACGTCAAATAATCATGCACATCAGCAAATTTAAGTTGCACTATAGTTGATGATCCCGTATGCTGTTAGTTGCAGATCTATTACAGAACTCTTTATAATCCTATAACAAAACCTAAACAAAGCCTAAAAGTTGTAATTGTAGTTATGGTATGATTTTGTCTCATTAGGATTTAATTATATACATAGTATGCAATTAAGCTGGAAAATTCCATTAACACTACTTTCAGGTCTTCATTTTGTTTTCGCCTTTACACAAATCAGGTTTAAATCTGCAGATTACAGCTGCACACACCAACAGTAAATGATGATATTGCCCTTGATAAGGCCAGTTAGGGCTTGTTTAGGTGCAGAACAGTGAGGAGTTGCTAAATTGGTGCATTTCACATCTCTGTTTGCTATGGTTCAAAGATCTTATACAGAACAACATATTTTCATTGCTGTAACTTTTAAAAAATGAATCAGCTGTTCTGTCATATAGAATTTCAAGAATTTTTTCCGGATCCATTTGACACATCTACAATTTGTAAAGTATTACTTAAATTCAAAACAACAGTATCAATTCGTAAGTACAATATTTATAACAGTATCAATGTTGAACAAAAAAATAAAAGTATCGGCATCATTTGTTAGAGAAAAAACTGGATATCTCTACTTGATTAGAACAATCATCATGAAAATCTCTTGCAAAGTTAGCACAACAAGAGGGGTTAGCTTTACATCAGCACATTCTGCTACAAAATTACTAAAATGTCATCCCTACAAGGCTACTGAGGGGCATGCCTTGCACCTTATGGAAGGACTCCAAGAGGAGAAATTTCATCTTTTGTGAAAAAGGTAAGCATGTTTTCAATATCTATTCAAGAAATGTATGTCAGCCGATCTTAATCTTCTTCTTTCTTTAAGTTTCAGAAATTATGTGCTTTATGTTTTCAATATTTTTCCAACTGTGCAGTGGGCGGGGTTGGGCAGTTGTGTTGTGTGCTCCCAGATGCTGGCCGATTCCATGTGCAGGGAAAAAACAAAACAAAGACCTGGTGTGTAATGGTAGTGGCAGTAGTGTATTTGTTTACAAAATATATTTGTTACAAATTAACTCATCTATGTTGCACAGGTCCTGGAACTGTATGTGCTTTCCCAATACACTACGAAATATAATAAATATATAATAATGAAATAAATAAGTGGTAAAAGAAAAAAATATATAATAGAAAACAATTTTTTTAAATGCATAAAATGTACAATAATGAAAGCAGTACAAAAGCAAATAACTTACATTTCCTCACATATATGTACAAATAATTAAAAAAAAATGTAACATGTGTTCCCCTACCCCCTTCACGACTGTATGGCTCTTCCAATCTGAGCGTCTCACTTTGTTTAAAAATTTACCTACTTCCCCTCCTTCCTATCTGCCAGCAAACTGCCACTTCCTTCACCCCCCTCCTCATGAATAAACGAGGCCAGTATCTCCGTTCTTCCATCCCCTTGCAGTAAGCCAAAATATGTTTCCAAGATTCTTTCTCTGCATATAGAGGGCAGATTTTTTTGTACCCTCTCTGTCTTTGAGAGCCTGGTGTATATGTGTGTGATAGTTTTTAATAATTAGTAAAATTAAAATTCTAATTTTGCCAAAGAATTTTCCCATAGCTTGAACTTCTATGCATGAAGCTGCACATTTCTTGGAAAGGGATGAAAAAATTAGTAAATATTGTTATTCTTCTTAGAGTAAAGGAAATTATTAAACTTTAAAGAAATGATAATCGCAGACATGATGCATATAGCCATTTTAAGCCAGTACCAGAGTATATGAATAGGTTATAATTTAATTACTGAACAATAGTCTTGGCATAATATTATAAGTGCACTTTCATAATCACCCATTCTAGAGTGAGAACATCATTTTCAGTTGATTTAAATGGAGGAGAAAAAATATAAAGAAATGTTTATGCATCCAAACTGAGCTATTACAGAAATAAGGTAACATGCTTACTGAATTTTATTCACAATAGTAATTAAATGGACAGTTTGTTACAGTTTATGAACAGAATATGGCATCATAATTAGAAGGCATAGGCATAATTTCAATTAATGAAAGCATTAACAACAAAAATAATAAGAAAATTACCGAAATTAGTGAAATAGCATACTAGAAATAGGCAGAAATACTATGGTGCTGTTTTAGCAATTACTTTATTTCAAAGCTTTATAGCCACAGTGCTCTCAATTAAGAAAACATGCTTAGTAAATAAAGCAGAAAACTAATGCAAAAATATTTACCTTATTCAGCCTTATTTGTTCCGCTTCTCCAGCAGCATCGTTACAGTTGTTCACCACCTGTTAGCAAAAATAATACTTTATATACTGAGCTTTAAAATATAAATATTCAGTGAATATTTTAATTATATAACAATGAATTATGATGTACATTTAATGCTGAACAAGAATGGAAACTTGGTAGTGGATAAAATAAAATTTGAACATTTTGAAATTATAAATTTAGTTTTAAGTTATAAAATATATTGTTTTGAGGTCCACTTTCTAAGCACAGCAAATATTGACTGCAAGTGCAAGGTCATGGCTTTCAGCTTCAGCTAGGATTCCTACATATGTAAAACAGAGAATCTTGTCTTCCTCTTACAGTACTACTTAACCAAATCAAGCTATTAAGCAACTTAGGAGAATGAACAAAGCCCCTTCCCTCTATGCATACTAGCTTTCTGGAATATTTTACACAAGACAAAATGTAACTTCATGAAATTGTCTTTATCAAAACTGATCAAACAAATCAAGGATGCATATTTAATGTTATAGAATGTGTACCAATATTTCTGAGTGAGAGAAAAGGTAGAAGAGATTTATATAATTATAGAGTAAATTTTATTTAATAATAATAATAACAACTTGTGAAGCTGTCTTAACATTCACAGCAGCTCAGTAGATTGAAAGATGGATCAAGCTAGATTGTTGTCTCACTAATATGCTCTTTACCATATTTCATATTAAAATTTGCATAGGCTAAATCTTAAAAATCAGTTTAAAAAGTACTACAGCAGGGAAAAAATTTATGTCCATAACATGCATTACGAGAGTTGTTTGATAAGTATAGTAAATAATCATGAAATGGTGAGGAACTTTGTTAAGTGGCATCATTGTTGGTAACAGTGATTTGTGTAATAATTTTAGAAAAATTTTCAACCAGATGAGATGTTTAGTAAATTGTTGACAGCTATCTGAAGTGATCAGTGACACATGTGCCATAGAAAATGGAAAAAAAAACGAGTTTTATGCTATTATTGAACATTGCCATTTATTTCTGGATGAATGAGTTTAAACATGGTTGAAGAACCACTAAAGATGCTCCAACCACTCAGGTAAGGTCACCATAAAGGGAATCATTGAAAAAATCTATTATATTGTAATGCAAGACTGCCAAGTGAAAGCGTGCAAGATAGCTAAGACTGTAGGTATCTCAATGATCAAGTGCACAATATGCTGCATGAAAAATTAGAAAGGAGAAAGCTGTGTGCATATTGGGTACTGAGAAAGCTGACTGTTGACCAAAAACACATGTGGAAAAATATTTCAAACAAATGTCTGGCACCGTTAAATTGCAATAGGCAGGATTTCTTCCAATTTGTGATGTGAAACGGGTCTACTATTAGACTCTGGAGACAAAGCAGCAGTCAAAACATTGTACAAAGAATGGTGATGCATGCCAAAGAAGACTACTTTTTGTTGGTCCTGATTGTGTAGTGGTAACTATACTTGCCTCCTAAACCCAAGATCACCGGTTCGATCCCAGCCAGGACAAATGGATTTTTTGGGCATAAAAATCCTAAGTATGGCTTCCGTCGGAAGGGAAGTAAAGCTGTAGGTTCTGTGTCGTACATTTATGGCATGCTAAAGAACCTCAACCCTGAAAAAAGGGGCCTCTGAGCAAAATTTGTTGGCTGTTTCACGCCCTGATTTGAATGGGATGCTGATTGACAAGTTAAAGAGCATCCATAAATAAACAAACAAACTACTCTTTTGCTGACTGGAAAGGCAATGGCCATTGTTTTTTTTTTGGGGGGGGGGGCATTCCCAGAGTATAATCTTGGTAGATTACTTAAGAAAGGGCAGAATCATAGCTGGGGCCTATTATGCTTCATTGTTGGACCATTTAAAATGTGCATTACATAAAAAATGATAAGATTGGCACATAAAAAGTCTCTTTTACTAGGACAATGCTCCAGCCCACACAGTAGCAGTCACGGGGCCTAAGTACAAGAATTGAGCTTCAAATTAATTCCTCATCTCAGTTCTATGGATTTGCTCATTTTTTTCTATTCCCAAACTTAAAAAATTGGCTTAGTAGGAAGAAATTTTCATCAAGGGGGGAAATGATCAACACTGTCAATGAGTATTTTGGAAGGTTTGACGGATCCTATTTTTCCGAGGGATGAAAAAATTGGAAACTTGCTGGGCAAAGTGTATAGACATCGATGGAGACTATGTTGAGAAATAAAGTATGTTAGAAAAAATGATTTTTACTTGCATTTTCACTAAATTTTTCAGACAATTCTCATATCTGTATCCAAAGTAATAAAACAGCATTAGGTAAACAGTAACATCTTTTCCTATACACTGGCATGTTATATTTGTTATCTATTTACAGTCTGTCCTGTTTTAAATGCCAACATCAATTGCTTTATTTAGAAGGGCTAGAAAAAGAAATATATTGGGTAAAAAAAGAAAAAAAATCCATATTTTGGTATATAATAGGGAACAAGTATGTTAAAAAATGTTTTAATTCCTGATGTTCTTGTAATTAATTTCTTTTCATATTCATAAATGTAATTATAACAAATAAAGATATTATAATTTTAGTATATGAATCAAAATATTGTGCTCATTTAGTAGATCACTAAAATTGGTCATAATAAAGGCAAGTGAAGTGATGCTATGCTTATTCTGAAGAGTGGTTCAGCCTTGCCTATGTGGGCTGCATCATTAACCAATGTATCCAGAACACTCTTGATATCTTCAAAAGGGTCTGCATAATAAATCTCTGCCATCACCCACATTTCAGGTGATGAGGGGTTTTCTGCGGAAGAGATGTTTTGGTAGCATTTCCTTGAAAATCTGCACTTTTTTCACAGATGAAATAATGTTCACTTATTTAAATTGTTCATAACTCTTCAGCCAACAGTGTAAGCCATGAGCAAGATAAGTGGTATCATATGTTAGGGTAGAAACTGTACAATGTCTCTCCATCCTTGATCGTGTAGGTCGCGATGTCAGAAATAAGAAATAAAAATTTCTCATCACTTTTCTACTGACCAGAGAATGCATATGACATCTGATGGTGCAGGCTATAGTGCTGTGTTTGTTTTGTCCAGCATCTTGCATAATATGAAGCGGGGTATGGTGGGTTCTGTGAGGTCTAATTTATCCACATGACTATTGGTGGTGTTATTTCAGTATTGAAAGCCAGATCTTATAGTCTTGTAGTTCTGATGAATTCAATCTTTTCCTGATAAAGTAGCAGCAAATATTTTTTTCTTAAAGATGATTCATTTGATATTATTTAGCTACTGATGTCTTGAAGAAATTTATTGAATACGGAACTCAGTCGTATATGCCATGGCACATTTGCTGATACTATTGCCTCACATAAATATATATTAAAACTGTCTTCTGAAGAGCCAGAAAAATCTGAAATTAGTGGTTGGAACTGGGTATTTGGTTTCTTCTCAATACTGCTGATATGCACTGCAGACTCTTTACATTATAAAAAATGTAAATTTTGGTCACAGCTCACCTGCTTTTGGCAGACCTGAAAAAACGTAATTTTGTCATCTGTGGTAAAATTCAAATGCTGATCAAGTGGCAAATCCACCAACTTTTTGAAACACTGCTTTTGTCATTTTTCTGTAGCAAACACTGTTGATTAACTGCAAGTGCTAAATTCTTAGGAATGCTTTCAGTTTGCTTCTAAAACAGACAGTTTCTGTTCACAATTTTCTTAACTGCAACAATGTAACAATACATTGGCAAAGTAAAGGAAATATTTTATGCAATATTTTCTCTTTGAAACATAACAATGAGCAAGGTGCACAATAATATTTTAAAAGTACCTTTTAGTAAAACATAACACATCTTAATATGTATTTTTCACTTGTTAGTATTTTATTTTTGTATTAGTGTATATTTTAATGCTTTTTAAAAAATAACAGCTTTGGATTTTTTTTGGTTTTAACTTCTTACTAAACCACATTTAGGTTTTATAAGATTTGACCATGTGACTCCTATTAAAATGAAATGAATAATTATGTAAATGTCTTTTAAAAAATAACAGCTTTAGCTATTTTTTTGGCTTTAGCTTCTTATTTAACCACATTTAGGTTTTATAAGATTTGACCATGTGACTCCCATTAAAATGAAATGGATAATTATGTCTAACAAGGAACAAAATAGTTTAAAACCTAAGAATCTGGGTCCCACTCATCACATAGCAGTTAATTTTTATCAGTAGATGACCGTCATGATTGTAATGCTAATTCATTTGGCTGAGTAACATAGGCAGCAGAGAGCAATCAAAGCGGTTACTAGTCATATTTCCATTTGTTAGATCTGGGAATGAGGGTGATAGTGGAGTAGTCAGCACAATAATTGCATTTGACTGCAGGGAAAATCATATACAAAGAAAAACTCCTGAAGCCACTTTGTCTGCCACAAGTTCCACATCTGCCATGGGGTGGAACATTCTTGTGGAAAGTGAATAATTTGAGCATTTGGCTATGGCATTCCCTCAGGATCATTATATTATTTTACTCTTGAGAACAAATGTGTGATGTTAAGTTGCCTCCTTTAACCTGCGAGACTTACCTCATAGAGGGCAGTAAGTGCCGTCTTCCATGTTTTGTACTCAGCATGGCCTGCAGGCAAGTGCCTAAGGATTGCTTGAATGAGGAGTGGAAGACGAGTCACCCTCTGCATTGGTAGTGTGAGAAAAGACTGCAGAGAAAACAATTGGCAGACAGGTTCTGCTTCCAGTCTTGCCAGAATGTTGGTGAATGTTGGGTTTGTTTTTCTGCAAGCATAATATAAACATTGATATATAAGTCAAAAGATGCATTTAAACTGTTTAAAATTTGTAAAAAATTGTTGAGAAATGAATATATTAAAATGGTGATGGTGGCAAATAAAGACTATTGGAAGAGATTCCAATAATTTGTTTTATATCTAAATTTTCTATGGATAGAGTGCTAATATCAGCACACCAGACTAAAAGTAATTTAGCTAGGAATGCCTTCAGGTAACCTAGAAATCCTAACTTGATCCCCCAAAATTTACTTCTGTTCCACAAAAAGGCTAACCCGACAAATATTTTCTTTTGTTATTTATTTTAATCAACTTAAGATTGAACCTATGATCTTTTTTACTAATTTATTTTCTGGACTAGAGTGTAAACATTTGCACATAGAAATGTGCCTGGGGTTCATATTTTGCTTAAAGAGTATGCAAATCAATGGAAGTATATATAATATATTTTTTTTTTTTTTTACAGTCTGCTGAAGAATATATGGATTCAGAAAAATCATAAGACTTTATCATATTTCATATAAATTACTGATGGTAGTAATGATGCCAACATAGTTATATATTAGGCTTTAGTTATCTCCTTTTAACAGTAACAAGATCAAACATTCACTTTTCTTTTATTATTGCTAGAGAGTAATAATAACAGAAAAACAAA
This sequence comes from Metallyticus violacea, assembly GCA_030762175.1. Classification (NCBI taxonomy): domain Eukaryota; kingdom Metazoa; phylum Arthropoda; class Insecta; order Mantodea; family Metallyticidae; genus Metallyticus; species Metallyticus violacea. Next base: position 38,445,125 of record CM060836.1, read on the forward strand.
GCTTGTTACTGATAATGAATTATCTTCTTTGAGCATTCCTGGGAAACTTGCATTATTTTCTTCTGATACTGCCTAAAGAGCAATACAGGAAAAGTTGTCAAATTTGGAAGCATGCATCTATTACTCTTCTGGGTTGCTTATGTCATGGTATATACATTTTTGCTGAAAATGTTGCCAATAAATATAGAGGAATTTTTGGTTCAGATATTTTACTATCTTTTAAAGGCAAAATGCTTTAACAGTTCATGAAGATGGTATTGGCACAGTCTCTCACAAAATTTTGAAGCATTTTAGTTTTTTCTTGCATAAATTGAGTTCTTGAGCAATGGAAAATTTTGTCATTTCCACTTGTGGTGAAATTTCCCCCAAAAATTAGACCATTAAGCAGTTTCAAAATACAAACATTTTCTTTTAGGATTCACATACAAGATTTATATTATTGTTTCCTTCAGAGTATACATTGTTTTAAGCTCTAAATATGTTTCTGTAACAAGATGCCTAGATGGAGTACATTGTAAAAGGAAACTTTTTGGACTTCAACTGACCTATTGGTTGTTAAGCCTATTCACTTTGATTCTACTTACTTTTTAATGTGAAATTCAAAAATAGGAACTACCAGAAAGCCATTGAGAACTTGGTAATTGAACCAAGTCAGATTATATTTGACAGTGAGTAATTGTGATCTGTTAGAGAGCTTTAGAGTGGAAATTTGTAGGCACATTCTAAAGAAATTCCTCTTGAATGAATTGATGAATCTCTTAGGTATGCAGAGGCTGTAGATTTTCACACAGATAAGAAAATATTTTATTTATTCTCTTAAGCATTTTATTCAAAGAATGCCATATTTGGTTAATGAAACTTAACATGAAAAACTTAAAAAGAAATTTTCAACTTACTATGTAACACTTTAAATTGATTTAGAATAGATAATAATTGCAAATATTAGAAATGGAAGTAGACAAGTAAATTATATAACATTATGTAAAATTTTGTTTACAGTACAAAGTAAACTCACAATAACCTACTTACAGAGAGGATATTCAGTGCTGTGAGAAAAAAGGTGTTTATTAAGCATATCAACTTTGGAACCATTTCTTGTCAGAAGAGCAAGGAGATTATGCTTTCATAAGAAATTTGCAGAAAAGCAATTACCAGATGCAAAAATGCCACAAAGCATTATTTTTTATCATAGAGGAGCTCCTATAATGAATGTTATATACTATGTGCTATGTAATTGGAGTTTGCATACACTAGTGGAAATCAGTTTATCTTCAGCAGCTCATGGTAAGTTTGGAGTTCAGCTGACAGACAATTGAACTTGTTCCTAACTTCTTTTAAGATTACAATTTGTTCAATTGTGTTTATCATGGCAACTGTTTCAGTTATATTTCTGTGTTAGACTTTCTATTGTGTATTTATATATTGAATGATATATCAAAAATGAAATATATGCTAGAACAAAGAATATTTATTTATGATTGTTAATGTGCAAAAGAAAATGTAAACGTATGCAGAAGAGAATTTTGTGCTAAGTTTCCAGGAGTAACATCTCCATTAGGAAATGCTATCTTTAGATTGGCAAAAAAAGTTCAAAACCAAAGTATTTACATTGACAGGAAGCTATGATAAAAAACCGGGTTTTAACAGAGGAGAAGCTTAATGAAACAGGCTATCAACTAGAGCTTCTTGAAAGACTTTAGCATAATTAGCCCAGTAAGTTGGCATATCTATTATAGGTCAATATAAAGCACTCAGCTGCTGCATCTTCATCCATATAAAATTACCTGTGCTATGAATTTACACTAAACAACTTGATTTTCTTTCCCAACAGCAAAATCAATTCTTGAATGCATAGCGGAATGTGTACCCTGTATAATATGCATTAAATCTGATTTAGCTGCAAGAGAAAGTATCTTATTTTGAGATTAAGATAATTCCTTGTGAGATTAGCAGCTGTGCAGCAAGATACCCAATCTCAAAAATAGATTTCTTTACTCCTGGCAGATACACAGGGTCTGAAAAGACTAGCCAACAAGTAAACACATTTGAATGGAAAAGTTGAAATGACATTCAAAATGTAATTTTGGGAAAAGTTAACATTATTTATAGCTTACATACATTATGAAGTTAAAAAAAAGAGAACTTTATACAATATGAACATACTGTTCTACAGCTTTATTCAAATGTGCGAGGTCTTCACTTGGTAATTTCTGTGAGTGATTGGGCATGATTGATTAAACTCTATATCCAATCAGCTAACTATGGTTCAGAGATATTGGGTATTATGTGAATTACAGCTTGATAAATGTTGGTTCAAAACGTAATTGGGTTTGATAAACAATATTCTTCAGATAATCAGCAGAGAAATCTGTAATTGGCTTATTATGACATTTACAGGAAGCTGACTAAATTGTGTTACAGACAGGATCTTTTTAAATAATTGTATAACCATTTTCAAAGAGAATTGCTTGAAGGTAGTTTCCAAGGGTGAAACTTAGGTTTTAATTCAAGCTGTTTATTCATTATCTTCATCTCTCTTATTTTTCTTCAGTATACAATATCCCAAGATTTTTGCATCACAAATAGGAGGGGGAAAGAAAAAAGAAAACAAAAATTGTTCCAAAAGTAGAGATTATGCAATAACAATAAATACTAAATATTTCTGAAATGGTATGAAATACTGGGGACTGAGAGTTTGGTCCCATATTTCATCTGGTATATCATAAATTCTGTAGGTGCATAACTGTAAAATATATACACAGTATATAACAACAGAAATCCTTAGTAGCTATGTATCACAGAAAAAATTCTGCCATATGCTCACCTGAGGTGTTGTAATGTCTCTCCTATATAAATCTGATTCACACAGTTGTCAACATACACTTGAAGTGCACCAGAGAGCACAAATTTTGAAACCACTTTGCACAGATTGTTGAGCATAAAGTCTTCCTGCCAGCTGGCTGTTAGCTCAGCTAGGAATTGTTGTGAACATTCCTTTACTGTAACAAAAAAACAAACAAAAATTAGCTTTAAGGCTATAATATTATAAATATTATTATTCAGTTACAACCTTTTCTTTTATGGGATTCCCAATGTAATTGCTTTACACTCACTCAGCTCAGATACAAAAATGCTTAGTTGAAGATTCATTAGTATACGTTTGTTACATTAGCTGTAATTAAAGTAATTTGACAACTGCTCTGCTACATATCCCAGTATCATCTATCTGTCAATGGTAACTGAACCATGCATATATTATTATTATTATTATTATTATTATTATTATTATTATTATTATTATTGTTGTTGTTGTTGTTGTTGTTATTATTAACTACCCTTAGCCCCATGAAATATAAACAGAATGGTTGATAGTAATTTCATTTAACACAAATGAAATTTTATTCAAAATTAGAAATAATTTTCTATTTTTGTAGTGTACCTAGAGATGTTGTTGATTTGGTTTATTTATGGACGCTCTTGAACATCTCAGGTCATCAGCATTCCATTCTATTCAGGACATAAAACGGCTGACAAAATCTGCTCAGAGGCCTTTTCATTCAGGCTTGAGGTTCTTTTTCGTGCTGTAAATGTACAATATGGACCCACGGCTTTACTTCCCTTCTGAAGGAAGCCATACTTAGCCATCTGACCAGGTTTGAACCCACAATCTTGGGTTTAGAAGGCAAGTATGGTTACTATCAGGACCAACTCCTAGAGATGACAGTCTCTAAAGACTTGCTTTTATTGGTCTTAAAACAAAGTGCTCTTTAAAATGGTTTAAAACTAGGTTCCATTAGTGTAATTGGTTTTGTTGTATGCCATATGAAAAATATGGTATTAACAAACAATATTAACAGCAGTAATAATAAAAAACACCATAAAAGTAATAATATTTTTCAAACTGAAAAAAACATTAAACTTTTTTAATCAGTTAAACATCAAACAATTTTACTTTTCTTGCTAATGGGTTGGATATTGCTTCATCAGATGTTTCCGACTGGGGATATAGTATGTTCTAACGAGTGAACTTCAGATGCTGCAAAACCATTATTAGTTTCTTCCATTCTTTCAGGAGACAGCCAATCGGTTTAAATATTTAATGCTACCATGTTGCATTTGGTATTACGAAATTCATCAAAATTTTGTGAGGGTCCAATCCATGAGCAGACCAGTTCTGCTCAATGTGCTGAAGACAGCAGAACAGTTAATATGTGAGAGACAATAGAATATGTTAATTTTGAAAAAAGGTTCTTCTACTAAGATACACGGTTTGCAGCATTACATAATCTACTTCTTACAAAAAATCCTGTATAAGTCCAAAACTAAGCTAAAATTACTGCACTGTTTAAACCAAATTGATTGCTCAGAAAAAAGATGTAGACTAAATGCACTGTGGCAGAGTTGTTACACCACTGCTCATCTTTCTCCAAAGCAACTCAGGTTCGATTGCAGTAACTACAAGTGGAGTTTGTGGCAGACAAAGCAGTGTCTAGGCAGGTTTTCTCCATATCCTCCAGCTTTCCCTGACATTCATTCTACCATTGCTTCATTATCATTTTCATTCCCAAATTCATTTTCATCATTTAGTGTAATATAGCCTTCCAATTCCCAGTGTGCAAATTGTTACATAGACTAGACTTCTCCCCTCTGCTATGCCATGCAGATCTTCAATGTCTAGCTGGTAAAATTTGGCATTAGCACTTGCAAAGGACAATTTCTATATCAAAGATGAAAAGATTATAGCAATTAAAAATGTGGGCTATACCATTTCCCATGAGTTTTTTAATAATGTATCTTCTTTAAATTATGAATCTTAACAGATTCATAGCTATGTGGATTTTTTTTTAACTCAAAAACATTTCTTTCATGAATGACTCTCTTTACAGTCTCCTCACTAGTAAAGAAGAATAAAGAGCTCATCTGGATTACCACATTAGCATATTTTACAACTCTTTTAAACAATTTATGAACATGAGAAAAAACTACACTGTTTACTGTAATCTTTGCATTGGCTACAGAAATTGGTTGAAATATTTAATGCTACCATGTGGCATCAAATATCACCAAATTCTTCAAAGTTTTTTCAGGATTAAGAACAGGACAAACTATAGTTTCTGGTATGGCTTCCTTACGTATATTAGACTTTCAAAGAGATTAGAAGTTTTTCCCATTTGTAGGAGCTGTAAATTTTTACATACCCCATCCTTATTCTTTTGTTTATATTGGAACATGGCTGGACCTGAAATATTTTACAATACTTTTTGCCATTAAGTATTGCCATTGTTATTCATGAAATTCAATGCATGTGCTGTGCTTGGAAAACAAGAAATGTAAGAGTACTGGTGCCAAAATATATTCTATGCAATCTGCATATTATTGGCATTATCTATTATAACAGCAAAACAATTTTGATCACTGTACTCACTATCATGTGGGGGATGTTTTCAGCAATAAATAAAGCAGTTTCTTTGTTCACTGGGACAGATAATATTTATTAATGATTTCTGGGGCTGGTTTAATTGATTTTTGTTTTATTCTCATTTTGAGCAGCTCTTTTCACAGACTATGGACATATGAGGATATATCGTAAAACGAGAAGCAATTGTATACTTGTATTCTTTTCTGCAACATTTACATATTGTCTTTACCCTTTGTGTACCCCTGATTTTCCCTTGTTTCAAAATTGCTTCAAATGCCTGAGCAAGACTGAATTATACCTTCTTGCACACACTGCATAAAATTAATGGAATACAAACAGTTTACTTACTCAGTGTTTTAGTCTTTTTCTTTCTTTCTTTCTTTCTTTTCCTTTTCTTTTCTTTCTTTTCTTTTTTTTTCTGTTTGTTTAATGTTTTATGTATTTTCGCCTTGACTGCTTTGGTCTTCTCCCAATGTCTATAGATTGTGTTCTGAATACTGTAGGTATATATGAAATGAATTAATGATGCAACCTAAAACTATATGGCATTCACTGCAGGGTAAGGAAAATCTCAAAAAAGATTATTTAGCCACAGGCCATGGAAGTGGTCTGTTTCAGTGTGTGATGAAAAAGGTAAAGCAAATACATGTGAATACAGCAAGTATAATGCAGTTTTGCCTAAAACTACTGCAAAACGCAACATGACAGTTAATGATGATTTTATGGGAAATCAGCTGAATGAAGATCTTGATCTATAGCCTTCTTCAGGGTACTCTAGTGTTGAGATGCACTAAAAGGTGCATTTATATAGATAGGATCTTGCCCATGATTGATCCACTGGAAAAACAACCCTTGGGCCATACAGGTATCTGGGGCAGGGTCAATGCATTAAAGACTAATTTGAATCAGGTACTGGTGCTGGGTAGGAAGTAGCTCTCTGGAAGGCCTGTGACATATTGTACGTCTGAGAAGAGACAGAAGAGTGAAGTCGGTCAGATGTCTCAGCAAGGAGTCTTCCTTAGTCCTTGGTTCACTGTCCAGTCTCTCAAATAAAGATGAAGGTTAGCTCCCATATCTTGTTCAGTTGAAGTAGCCCATTATCTCCTTTGAATGTGCATCCTGGCAATTTAATTTCAATCTTCTTCTCATTTGGCACTTCAGTCTGGGGTGAGCATTGGCCTGCCATGGCTATCTCTGCTTCCTCTATCTCCATCTTATGACTTCATTGATAGAGAATGTATTGCAGGGGGGCATGTGATCAACATGCTGGCACCCTGCAAATCATGCAGCTTTCATGATCAAAGAATGTCCTCCTCTCCATCAGGCAGCTTCCCATGAGGCTGGGTGGATCCCGTTCCAGACCTCCCTAACTTAGACAATTTCTAAGCAGGTACTGGGAATCGAACCTGGGCCTCATGGCCAGCAATCTGCAATGCTAACCACTAAACCAAGAATTTGATTTCAATTCCTTCCTTAGTAAGGTTAAGGTGACCCCAGTAACTAATTATTTTGGTTAAGGCAGTTGTCTGCTCAAAAAAATCTTGTGGCAGGCCTTGATGCAGTATTGTGAAACTGCAGTTTTTTGGGATGGAGTAGATCAATGTGTTGTGCTGTTTACACCTCTGGTCCATCTTGTTTGCTCAATATATACCAGGGCACATTGGCATGGTATACATCTAGTGTACAGAGTTCATCTTTGACAGAATGCAGCATTTGCTTCATTTTTCTATCAGGCAGATGATAGTCATGATCTAGTGCTGTTTAAGAATTCTAATTGTCACCAGATAAGTTTATGAATGAATAAATTATTTCAGCAATTAATTATACATTCAAATTTAATTTTTCCTCACTGCCTTTGCAACTGCTTACACAACTTCATAATTACATCAGTTTGTTGATTACACATTTTCAACATTAATAATAATCAATGCTGATACATCTTTATGTTTGAAAGTTATTGGAGTTACTTTGAATTAACCTATTAAACCAATAAAGTGGAGTTTAAAACCAAATAAAATTGAGGTATTTGGTTTTATAAGGTTTAAAATTTTTTGTTACATCTTTAGGCACATATATGTTTAATACACAACTATTAGCTTTCCATAAAAAGACCAGATTATGGTGATTTACAGTACAATTATGTGCCTTTATCTATAGTAACACTGCATATATAAATATTTGTACTAACAAAAGAAAAAGATATACCTTTCTGGATCGTTGAGAAAAGTAACTCATAGTCTTTTTGAGGAAGAATGGATTTGTCTTCTAGCAGTGGACTGTCCATGAAAATTGTTTCCAGAATGCACAGTGACTTGAAATATGAAACTTCTGAAGTAATAATCTCAAATTTTGCTTCCTGCAGAGCTATTTCTGTGGAATTTAATTTATCTGAAAAAAAGAAAAAAACAAAACACAGCCTTAATACCTAGTTCAGAAATGCTCTAAGAGTATTTTATAAGCATGGATGTGTGTGTGTCTATTTTAGTCTTTAAGCATTAAAACTATGTGAACGCTACTGTTTAAAATATGTGCATTTTAATGTATACTTCTTTTCAAATTGAAGCCCCACTTTCAGTTTCTCTTTCTCTCAGGTCAATGTGAAAATTTTATGGAGAATTGGTTTATTTGCCTCATAAAATATTTGTCTTGTTTTGATGAAATTTTATCAGTTAGTCTGCGACTAGTATTTGGTAATAAAAAATGAACAAAATAAAAAATAATATTATTTAACAAAGGAAATTTTAGAAATATTGCATAAACCTGAAGACAACATGTAAATGTTGATAATAGCTGCATAAATTTATTTTTTAAAATAGTTTTCATGACTGTTTTTACTATTGAGGTATCACTTGTGGACACCAATGATGCATAAGAAGAGATGATAAATTAAGAAAAAAAATTTTTGAGGAGGGGATGTTCCAGTTTAAGTTTAGGATACCTCCCTGGCATTTGTCATTGATGATAATTGGGGATAACCTGGTAAAAATATCTTGTCAAGGAGGATAGTCCTGCAGACCTCCTGTTCATGAGTCTGTGTCTTAACAAACATGGTCACTGATAATACTTTTTAGGCTTTCTAGCAGTCAAGTGTTCATCATCCACTGATGATGCCAGTTGATAGTTGGTGAAAGCTATGGTACAATTCAAATCATGGACCTAGGAAAAACAGTCCATATTTTAACTGTTTTAATGGTCATCCATGTTGAACAGCTACATATAGCATAAATGTTATAAATGAATGTATTTTACAATCTGTATTCCCCACTGATTTGAAATTCGCTAAGGTAATACCTATTTATAAAAAAGGCAATAGCATGGTTTATATAGTCACAGGCCCATTTCTATTATTTCTATAATCTCTAAAAAAATTTAAGTTATCTTAAATAATCAGATTTATTCCTATTTTGAAATGAATAATTGTTTAATAACAATTCTGTTATCGCGCTGGACTAAGAACAATGAAACTTGCCACTTCATTCATTAGCAATTGTTTAAATAAATTAGACAATAAGTTTGTAATAAATACCAAACTGTATGATGTGTTAAATGCTTTTGACACAGTATTTCATGAGTTACTTCTTGAAAAGCTACAATACTATGGTTTTGCAGAAGAGGCAGTGCTATTAATTAGGTCATAATTGAGTAATCGATTCCAGAAGGTGGTGCTTAGTGATGATAAGTCTAACATTTCACCAGTCATACATGGGGTTCTTCAGGAATCAATCCCTTTTTTTTTGTTATCTATATAAATTATATAGAACATATGTTAACCTGGAAATATTAAAAGTTGTGTATTTTGCTAAGAGTCACAGCCACTTGTCCTATGGAACATCAAAGCTTTTTTGTCATTCAACCTGCAAAGGCAGTTAGGCTAATACATGCAAATTACCTTTTATTAAACTGGATATTATGAGTTTGCCTTCCATTTTTGTTTTTCAATGCTTACTGTATATTAAGGAAAACTATAATAATCAAAGAAAAAGGTATACTTCACAGTTATAGTACCTGGTATAGGAATAATTTAAGTGTATTCAGATGTAACATTAGTAGAACACAAGAAACCTGTTACATTTCTTTGAAATATTTGAATGCTCTTCCAGTCTCTATTAGACAATTGCCTTATAAGATATTTAAAAATAGGATTCAGAATTTACTTACAAACTATTGCTTATATAAAACTGAAGAATTCTTTGACTTTTGTAATGTAAGCATCAATGGTTAATTTGTAGGTAATCATGTTGTATAGAGACTATCTATGTAAGTTTTTATATGGTTCATATGAAAACTATACTAAGGACACTGTCACAACAGCAACTTTTTTTCCTTAATGCTACTCTATATTAAACCAGAAACGACTGTCTCCATAAATGCGAATGATGTTATTTAGAAATTTAAGCTGCTTATGCCATCTGAGAGATGTCTGGTTTTGTAAATGAAAGAGTAAGTTTATAATTAATTATTAAATTGCAATAATTATTTTTATTTATTATTTGTTTGTAAATGTTGTGGATAAAATTTTAAAATAGTCATTAACATTGCTGTAATGATAAAGATAGGTTGTTATAATTTTGGAAAAAACTATTGGTTGGGCAGTTTTAAGTGTGTTGAAATAAAAATGTATTAAAAATTCTGTTTTAGATATTTATATTTTTAATGAAATATATAAAAATAACTAATGTAATCATTTGATTGATTGCTAAAAAATTATTATTGATGTGAGCTCATAAAATATAAGCATAAAAATCATGAAAAAGGACCTTATTAAGTGCCTTGAGTTCATACAAAAAGGTGTGTAAACACTTACGTTTTTAAACAAACTATTTCTAACAGTTACTTTTTGTTATTAAAACACTTTCAAAACTGTTTCACTGACCTGTCAATCTGGAGTTAATGACTTCACACGTTTCTATCCAGCGCAGCCTTTGATACTGTTCAGTGGGTCTAGATATTTTAATCCCTGTAGGTTTATCATATTCTGGTTTCTCTGTTGCAATTGTATCAATATCTTCATATATGTGTGATTCAGGCTCAATGTAAATGTCCTCTATTTCATTGTATGGAAATTTTTCCTGGAATATACAATGAAACTAATGAATATTACTTTTTAATAATAATAATGATGATGATGAGAATAATGTTATTGAAATACTTTATTTTGGAGGTTAGTTGTACAGAGGATAATTATTAAGCAGTGCTAAAGTCAAAGTTTAAATTTAGAAATAGACAGACTTGACAAGAGAAAAATTAAAAAAAAAAATGGGAGTAGGAAAGAAAGGAAGAAGTGGAATCTATCTTAATTTAAAATTATTACTAAGAACAATAGAAATAAATAAAACTGAATCACTGACAAAGAATTCACAAGAATAATGTTTTTAAATACATCATAAAATTAATAAAAGAATAAAATGTAAGTATTATTAACATTTTACTTAGTTGATATTTTACATGAAATGAGATTTATTACAAGTGGCAAATTAAAATCAAAATAAATTAAGCTGAAATCACTTAACTTTGGTCTGAACTAATCAGTTTTTATTAATCTCATAAATTGTATTAAAAATTATTTTCTCTGACTCCTTTTAATAAGATAGTAACAAAGAACTTCATAACATAAGAAATTTGGTGCAGGGCAGAAACTGTTATGAATGCCAAACCTGTATAAACTTTCTATTTCTTGACATGCAAAACTCTTATTACGTATGGTAATGGGCATTTTAGGCTTAGTACTTATCTTATTTTTTAAAGATAATGTTTTAAATTAAATACAAAATGCACTCTGGGAACTGAATATTTAGTTTCTTGGATAGATGACATTTCTTTTATGAGGGTCATCCAAAAAGTAAATTTTCCAATTTTTTAGCTGTGAAAAACAACCTCCAACAATTAAGTCATGGATTGGCATATTTTGTTGGGGTCCACACTCAAGTGATTTCATGCAGCAGTGTAGTCGGTCCTGGTGGTGTAATGGTAACCATACTTGCCTTCTAAACCCAAGATCGTGGGTTAAAACCTGGCCAGGATTGATGGTTTTTTCGGGGTATAAAAATCCTAAGTATGGCTTCCTTTGGAAGGGAAGTAAAGCCGTGGGTCCCATGTTGTACATTTATGGTACGAAAAAGAACCTTAAGCCTGAAAGAAGAGGCCTCTGAGCAAAATTTGTCGGCTGTTTCACGCCCTGAATTGAATGGGACACTGATGACCTGAGATGTTAAAGATCATCCATAAATAAATCAAATCAACAACAACAATCATGCAGCCGTATATATTATCATGGCAGTAATCAATTGAACATCATGAAGGTGCCACTACACAACCTGTTTTGCTCATACGTTATGTAATTTTTACATTTTTTTGATAGTAAAAACAAAACTGCAATGAATAACCATAGTGAGCCAACCTCTATTTATGGGGATGCAGGAGTTTCTGGTGGCATACATGGTTCATGAAAGACCATGAAAATGTGCATTATGAAAAGTGGAGCTAAAGATCAACTACAATAACTTCCAATAATGCTGTTTGTGCAATATGCAATATTGTTGAAAGATCATATTAAATTTGTCTTGGGTTTGAAAGTGGATTCACCCATTAAAAACATATTGTTAGAATGACTTCAATATACAAAAGTGCATGAGATAGGTGTCATACTTGCATAGTGATGTTCATTATCAACAATGGATATTTTCAGCTCTAATTTTTTTTGAAAATGTGCCAAAGAGAAGATCCACTCAATGGATGCATTGCACTGAAAGCTGGGTGCATCTTGCAACATTGAGACCAAACACCAAAAGATGATTTGGAAGATGTCTAGTGAAAGTGCTCCCAAAAAAGCCAAAGTTCCATATTCTGCAGGAAAGGTGATTGTCAGGAGGTTTTGTTGGTGAATAACATGCCTTGAAAACAATAATGAATGTAGAGAGATACTGTGAGATCATGACACAACTTTGAGATGTAATCAAATTCAAACATTCAAAACTTTTGACTTGCAAAATTCTTCTCCAAAATGACAAAGAAAGTACAACAGGGATATTTTTGCCATTCCCAATAGACTCCAGATTTTGCCTTGAGCGATTTACACCTTTAACTCCAACTCAAGAAGCACTTCAGTGGCCAGTGATTTGAAAGTAATGGTGAAATGGTATCTGCAGTTCACAAACAAGGTGGTGCTGTTACAGTAAAGTTATATAAAAAAAATATATTACTATACTGCAATTGTTTGGACAAAGAAAGCAGCTATGTGGAAAAGCAAAATAGGTATTCTGGAGTGCAAAATAGGAATTTTCAAAGGAAAAAAGTTAAAATTAATTTTTTTTAATAGGGAAACTTACTTTTTGATTGACTCTCATAAAAATTGGATATAACTAAACACACATCAAACTTAAGGAATGGGTTGTACATAGGTAACCAAAAAAATGCTATATAAACATATGGTCATAAATTGCTCAGGATCTGAATGTCATAGTTTCTGAAAGAAAGATTTATTTTGAAGCATGAAACAAGGAAAAGATTAATAAAACTTACTTTTTGAAAATTGAAAATTTGGTACAAAGGCACATCCACACAGGCTGTTAGCAGAGTATTTCTGGAGATGTTATCTTCAGTGAGTGAAGCAGATAGCAGATCCAATGATAATGATGATTTACTTAAACCTTCATAATATTCTCCAGTGACATAACTGTAAGAAAATGTCTGAGTTGGCATTACCTCATCACCTATGGGAACATCATAGATGTTTTGTGTCTCATTGTTAACAGGAAGAACACATATTTCAGTGGAAGCATCATTGCATGTTTCATTATGTAATCTTGAATTTTTTGAAGTACTTGCTGAGTAGTATATGGGTTCAGCATAGATATGGTCTTCTGGAATTGTATTTTGCTCATTCACATTGCTATTTTCATAATTTGATTGTCCTGATGAAGCATTATTTTGCTTTAGAGTGGCTATAAATTTATCATTTATGCAAAGGCCAGGGATTTTGTCAATTGGTTTACTAATCAGATGGTTTCCTTTGCCAGCTTCATTTTCTAGTTTTTTTGTCCAACACATGTTGTCAGATCTTTTGATTGGATTAAAGCAAATGTCATACACATTTTTTGGCTGAAGTGTCTCTTTATATGAATCAGGAAATTTAATTAAGTCTTCTTCATGGTTCACTAAATTTGGAATTTTTGGAGCATTGTTGTTTCTTTCCAAGATATGCAAATCTTTTTCAGTATTTTCCATTGCATTTAAAATTATATCATGAGATATCTTAGTCTCAAGTGATTCTTTATGCATTTTTGAAAATGCAGTTACCTCTTGATTGTACATTTGTTGCTTATTTATTGTGCTAAGTAGTTTTGGTGATCCAATGAGAAACTGTTGTAGTAAAATAGTTGGAATAACATTTTCATGGTTTTTGTTTGTGTCTTTATTATTATTGTATGCCTCAGATTTGTAATTCTGGTTTTTATGATTCACATTTCTGTTACATTGAAATGAATGCTCAATTTCACCAATTAAAATATAGTTATAACATTCGTTTATATTATTTTGACAAAAAACACAATCATTGTTGTTACATTCATTGGCATGCAATTTGTTTGCATCCATGGCAAGTCCGTAGCTGAAATACAGATTGCTAAGCTGGTAGTTACTTATCTCATTAAAATGCTCAGCTGGGGGGAGAGTATTAGCACAGATGTCACAGCTGATTCCAGAATCCAATGAAACACTACTATCGTCTCTCATTTGCTTTCCATGTATTTTATTGTTGTCTTCCATTTGTAGAGTGCATCTCTCATTGCATGATAAGTCTTTGAGTGCAGGAGATGCATTCATTTGCAAACATTCTTCATGGATTGCTGAATCATTTTCCATTTTAATGTTGCTACCTTCTACAGTGCTCAATAAAGAACTGTTTTTCAGCCAATCAAATTTAGTAATTAAAAAATATTGACCATTTTTAAGTGGTGCAATATTTGTCATCTGGTTAACTTTTGCTGATTTTGTTTGGCATATGTTTTCATTTATAACCATCTGCTTTTTGTTATCTTGTATAGTACTACAATCTTGTAATGTGTTGCTTTCAGGAACACAATTTCCTGTATTTAATGTGTGAACTTCTGGTTGCGAAAAACCTTCATAACTATGGCGATTATATTCAACACTTTTGTCTTGTTTTTTTGATGTTGGTAAAAGTGAAGCATGCCGTGTCAATCTAGGAGGAATATAATTGTCCTGCAGGTTATCATGTAGTGTAATTATGTCGTCTATTCTGCCATTGCCATTTTCAGCTTTGAAAGCTATACCTAGGCCATAACGATATGCATTACTCTCCAGCTCATCATTTAGATTATTGGTATATTCTGGTCCATGCAACACAGCCAGGACCTTGTAGCACTCATCTAAAAACTGAAGAAAAAAAAAATGATTATAATAATAATAATTTATATAAAAACACATACTCTGTAATAAACTCTGTACAATCATAAAGTTGATACTGAAAATATTTTTATTTCATTCTTTCAGAATTTAATTAAATGAAGCATAATTTAGTATCTTTTAGTATGTTTTATGAGAGAAGAATATGCTATGAAAACTAATGAAGCTTGTAAATGCAGCTGTAATTAGTAGCTAAGTTTTTCAGTGAAGTTGCATCTTGTGATTGATTTTGCTAATTATTCAAGAGAAGCATCTAATAAAAATGATGAAACCTAGCCTTCACTATGGAAAATAGCTACTATAGACTATGACTTTGGAAACCTATGCATTGTGCAATTGAATTACAACATATTTTATGTTTGACAACCAATGTCATTAAGTAAAGTTTTATATTTCAAGAGCATTAATATTCTTACATTAAGATAATCTGTGAGATTAAGGAAATAAAATACATAATGGGATTTCTGAGCATGTATTTTAAAAGCATCATGACAATACAATTGCAGTACATTATCATGAAATGATAATGAAATGCATTTATACTTGGCTTATCATCATTGTTATTGACATTTTATAATCATAATTTTATAATTTTCCTAATTTCCCTAATTTCCACAAATGAGATGAAAGCTAGTCATCGTATTTCAATTGAAATACAATTACAAAAGTTTGTACTTAACGATTTGTTTATTAACAATGTCATACTCTAGAGCACTTATACATAGGCAAGTAATTTCAAGATTTCCAACATCAAAAGCAATTTTCTTATATACTACTATAATAGAATGAGTACTTTATTTTTCCTGCAGATTTCATCCCTCCTGAATATCATATCTTTCTTCTTTTTCCTCATATTTTAATTTATTTTTTCTTGTTGAAGCTGGTGTACTCTCCTTCAGAATAATCTTGTTAACATGTTTTATCAATGATTTATTTTACTGTACCACTGAAATTCTGAAATACCTAACATCAAAATAAACAGTTGTAAAAATTCTTGGGTACTTAACTGTGGGAAGAAGAAAACAAAAAGCTGTTTTTTATTCAATATTTAACAACTTTTGATGCTGGAATTCAAAGAAATGTATGAATATGGATTGCACGCTGTCCAAACTTAAGTTTGCAGAGCATACATGGAATACTCTTTGCAGAAATGTTAATTTCTGAACAATTCTATAAAAATTTCACAGATTTTATTATTTCATTAACAGATTGCATTGGTTTACTGCCTAATATATGTAAAAATGAACTGTTTAGTGAATAATTACTTATAAGGAATGGTAATAGCAGGAAACAGGAGGAAGGCTTGGAGGAAAATTAAGAAGTGCCTGAGGCACATTAATAGGCAGTTGATTCTTTAGGAATGTGCAGAAAAAGGTTTCTGGAAATAAAATGGGAGCTGAAAATTCTATGATGGAGTGTTACATCCAAATATAGGCCAAACTTTGTAATCAGGGATTCGCTTAGTTTAGATTAGTTGCATGGTGGATGACCTAACAGACAGAGAGGATATGAGAATCTGCCCTATATGTGCAGAGAAAGTATCTTAGGAACATTCTGGTGTACCGCAAGGGGACTAAGGAATGGAGAAAAAGATATCTACTGGAGCCATTTATTAACGGGGGAAAAGGGTAGTAGCAGTGATGGACTTGTTGGTAGAGAGGAAGGAGGAGGGAGTAGGTAAATTTTTAAACAAAATGAGGCAGCTCAGATCGGAATAGGCAGATGACCAGGAAGGGGAACATTAGCCATACTATTTCGGAAATATTTGTGCATATATGTATGATGCTGTGAGTTATTTAATTTTGTTGTTTTCTTTTTTCTATTTTATTTATATAACTCTAAAAATGTTTGTATTATATATTTTTATTTATTTATTCATTTATTTAATTTTTAGTATAACTGTATATATTGTTTGTCATATTGACTTGTGCACTTTCCTGTATTTCATAGTGTATTGTAAAAGCACACATATGGTCGCAGGACCCATGCAAAACATGGATGAGTCAGATTTGTAACAAATACGTTTTGTAAATATTACTACCACACTACCACTACCCTACCATTACCACTACTTATAATTATGTTTGTAGCACAATAAAATTATTAGTTTCTCATTAAATCCTTTTAAATGTTGCCCTAAAAATCCAGACAAACACTGTTCATCAATATATTTGTCCTTAGATGGAAATTTAGTATTTTGTTTAGTTATATTGAAATTTAGATAAATGGGATAATATAAAATTAATTATTGTATCCAAATTTTTTAAATGTGAGGGGTCACACCTAAAATAGCATGATCCAAATGGGTAGAGACCCGTTAGTAATAATAGTTTGTATTTATAATGTACTTTTTCTTGAAATTGTAATTCATATTTGTCCTATAGTATTTTCTAAGCAACAACTTTTAAGAAACATCAACAAATTAACAGTAGTGACAGTGAAACAAATTTTAATGTTTTAAAATTAAAATTATATTTAAAGTGCCAATAGAATTCACTGGTCACTATGGTATATTTTTTAACCTGCAATATGAGCATTTTGTTCCAGATTATTTTAAAGTCTAAAAATGTTTAGATTTCTTAACATAAGTTTGTCTTTTTTTTCTAGCTGACATTTTATTGCTCCATAAACTGGTCCAGTTTGAGGTTAATGCATCCTCATTGTCCATAATTAGGATCTTCTTAAGACCCCATATTTCTCTCATTGCTTGACAAACTACATAGGAGTTTTTCTAGAGGTGTGAAAGAATTACTGTAACCAAATGAATGTCTGTACACTGAAAGTTATTCTTTATTTTAAAGCTCATTGTCCTCCAAAGCCTTCTTTTATCCTCAAAAGTCCATTTCGTTTTTTAATAACTCCTATGTACCATTAGCTAAAACAGCTGTCATTATCCTGTTGAGAATATTTTTCATTTTGTGAAAAGACATGAGTAATTTTGTGTGTGTTTTTTTGCTTGATGTGCAAGAATTATACAGTTATATTATTTTATTGTGAATGAGAATGAGTGGAGTAAAGGAAAAAGACTAATTAAACTAGCACTGTAACAAAAGCAAGGAAAGCTCTATGATTTAATTTTTCACAGATTTGTACTTTTAGCATGCTCATAGAAATCATAAAATTCTTATAGATACGGCTAACTTAAAAGTATCATTTAATATTTAAATTACTAAAAATTAAAATAACACAGAAAAACAATCAAAACTGTACTTAAGCAAAATGCTCATACGTAATGCTCAAACTACTCTGGAATGCTTTGTCTAGTAGCCACTTGTAGGTAATAGTTCTTTATTTGGGCAGTAACTGACATTTTAGTGAAAGAACACAGTTCCCATTGATTTTGGCACCAATCAAATATGTAAGACCATATACTTACCTCTGTTAGTTTGTAAAGAGCGTTTTTACAGCTGTTATTTTCACTAGAATGTGTTGTTGGTATCAGTTCGTGGCGAATTTCCTGCAGCAGTAAACGTAGTGTTTGAAGCCTTTGAAGAGGAAGTAATACCCGCTCTACATTCATTCGCTCACTGAATGATGCTTTTAGTAGACTTTCCTTCTTAAACCTGTGGCACATAAGAATTCTTGAAATTAAAGTGCACATGTATGAATATAGTGTAGAATTCCTACAGAAGCAGAAATCATATCAACTATAAGATGACAAAGAACTTTTTCATTATTTTAAAAATCCATGATAACTGGCATGGGATGTTAAACACTTACAGCGAAAAATATGATAAATAAAAAGGATCTATATAATAATATGTTATGGTACAAGTTTAAGCTTGCTGCATGTGCACAAGATGTGAAATCATACTTATTTGGTTCAGGGTGCTTGACTGAGATTTCTATTTAGCTTTTTTTGACAAACTAAGGATGAAAATGTAACATTTTTAATGTTTTCTGCTCTCCAGGCTCATTTAACAGAAAATTCTTGAATTTATTCACTCTTATTTTATGAATTAATTATTAATTCAGAAAATATCCCCCAGAATGAGATTACACATGATTGTGGAGAATAAATGATGTGGGTTATAACATACATTTGGAAATCAGGATTATTTAAAGCTACCTCAAATTAAACTTCAAGTAGGTGACCTGAGTTAAGCAAAATTCTTTATCTTAAAATGCTAATTGGAACATGTACAGTGAAGCTAATCATATAATTAAAATCAATGTATAATTCAGTCACACTAACAGTTCTTAATGGCTCCACTTGTCAATGATTAGCTAAGGATGCGAATGATGGTCTGCGAAAGATGTTTTAAATTTAAACATTGGAGTCAATAAGAATGTCTAGTTCGATTTTATCTTACAATGATCTTAATTATAGGATTCTGTATGTTTGCAAAACTGATATCCCAACCAAGTGTTCCATGAAGAAAAGAAGCCAAACCTTATATTCATATAATAATGTATTGTGTATTGCTTTTTTCTTTTCTATATAAAATTTTCAAGCACGCAATATTTAAATAAATAAATTGTACTTATGAAACTATAGACAATGGAGTGGTAATATATCCTACAATACTGCATTTAACATGTTCACACTAACTGCACTTACTTACATAACCCTAGGATATGTTTCATAAGAACTCGCTTTCAATATCAGCCATTGACATACTACTCAAATTGGTGGCTGGATCCCAAGCTCCTTCTGTGGTGGTCTCTGATGGTTCTGGTAACAACTTGCCAAGCTCGTTCATGAGTGGAAAATCAAAATTAATGTTAAGTTTTTCTTATTTTCTAAGATGAAAATCTTTTCCCAAGTCGATAGCTTCATTGGGTTGTGAAGTTCTTTCATTAGCTTAGCCTGTGGTTTATTTGCATGATTTTTGGCCTAAAATGAGCTGCTACTGCTAATTTATCAATTTGCTTAAAATGAATATTCCAAAAATATTCTTTTCTCTAAATTTTTCTTTGTTTTTCCTATGTATCTCTGATCACAATCTGCACATTTGATTTTATAAATTCCTGATTTCTGTTCTGTTAATATGGTGTCTTTTACTGTGCTACATAATAAAATTTTGATATTGTATTTGTTCTTTGGGGCTAACATTCTGCCATGTTCTTTGGATATCCTCTTAAATTTGTTTCTTCATGTGGAGATTTGACTTAAGATTTTTATCTTTTAAATTTATTGATAATTTTATTACTGTGTCTTTGTTAAAACCATTGGTTATTGCGGTCTTAATTATCTGTTGGTATTCCATTTTGTACTATGTTTCTGTGAGTGGGATATTAATTATTCTGTGTGCTAAACACTGCATATTTATGTAGAGTGGGGTTATAATTATTATTTTTTATGTAATTTTCTGCATGTGTCTCTTTTCTATGAATTCCAAGGTTCAGTCTATCTCCATTTCTTAAAATTTTTAAGTCTAGGAATGCGAGTCAACCATTTTTCTCTCTTATGGTAAAATGTATAGATTTATGTTGTAAATTAAGAAATTTCAGAGCAGAGGTTGAGCTGCTGAAAGAACTTCATAACCCAATGGAGCTATCTACTTGGAAAAATATTTTCATCTTAAAAAATAAAAACAATTAATAAATTTTGATTTTCCACCATGGACGAACTCAGCAAGCTCCTACTAGAACCATCAAAGACAGCCACAGAAGCATCTTGGGATCCAGTCACCAATTTTAGTCAACAGCTAATGATGGAAGCGAGCGCTTCTGAAACATATCCTAGTGTTATGTAAGTAAGTGGAGTTAGTGTGAAACCAATATTTGTTTACTTAAGCAATGTTACTGCATATACTTCAACAGTTTCTATAGGTTTATTCAGTTGACTGTCAGATTACAATGATTGAGTTTGTGCATTATATGGTAATAAAGTCCTTCTAAACCCAAGATCGCGGGTTCAAACTCGGCCAGGATCGATGGATTTTTTCAGGCGTAAAAATTCTAAGTATGGCTTCCTTTGGAAGGGATGTAAAGCCATGGGTCCCATGTCATACATTTATGGCACGAAAAAGGACCTCAAGCCTGAAAGAAGAGGCCTCTGAGCAAAATTTGTCGGCCGTTTCAGCCCTGCATTGAATGGGACGCTGATGACCTGAGCTGTTAAAGATCGTCCATAAATAAATCAAATCAACAATGGTAATAAAGTTCACACCCTGGATGCAATTTTTTTTGCGAACTATTGCAATTGACATGTCTGTCAATTCTCCCAGAGCTCAGAACTGGATGCATGTGGCTTCTAGCATTTTAGTTTTGAAAAAAAGGATATTTAAGTGGAAGACCACCTTTTCTTGTTAGAGTACTAGAAACAATGTGTTCCCTAGCCAACAATGAATAGATAAATATGGAAGAATGCTCAAGTAGATCATGAGTTAAAGATGGAGATTCAATAAGATGCTTGAGATTGGATCTAATGCCTAAAGGAAGAAAATAAGCAGAAGAAGAATATTTCAATCTGTGGACAGTATAAAGAATAATATAATGAATGACTGATGGTAATTGCTGCAGAGGACCTTACAGACTGAAAAATGGGACACTATGATAAGTGAGAGGTTTCAAGGGGACTAGGCATCAGTGTGCTAAATAACCATATTTTGTTTATAATATTAACTAGGCCAGATTTTTTCAGGGCTGATTTTATAAATTAACAGCTAACATCATCTTATGTTACCTTTTCAGAAACATCAACACTTACATGGCTGTTTGGATGACTAATCTGAGCTCCTCTTGATGCATACAGTAGGTCACATAATTTTGAAACTGAGGAATCATTTCCAACAATGTCTCATAAATCTTCTCCATTGTGATAGTTCTGCTTTGGGCCCATTCCTCCTCTAAATGGCCCAAGAAAATGTCTGAAGCTCTCTTTACTGAAAAACCAAATATTCTTTCAAATATTTTACTTTTAAAAATAATGCTAATTTAAATATAGGATAGGATAAATATTAGGTTTATAAAGATTAAAAATTGTTTTGCCCTGAAAGCATAACTATCTATAAAAAAACAAAAGAACTGAATTTCTATGGTGGATGAAGTAGCTACAACAACATGTAAAATTACTTTACACTTAATTTTTGTTCCAATCTATTTATTTTGCCTGTCCATATTTTTGAAATTTAATACTGTTTCTGACTTTCAGATTCTCATATGTGAATGGTACAATAAAACGTGGATAAGCAGGGAGCAAACCATAAATTTATATAAATTCAGTTGTCAAAAAGCAAATTGTCAACAAAAGCTTAAAATACAGTTCTTTTTATAATTATGGAATTTTAAGATAAAGCATACTGACTAAATTATGTGAAACTATATTTTGACAATTGTTCTTAAGATCTTGCCTACATGTCACCTTTACTGAGAAAAGAGAAACATTTTCTCATCCATCTTAACCTAATAATACTTTGAACTGCTATACATTTCTGAACACAAAGGTGGTATTTACTTAGAATAAACCAATTGAACCACAACAATATATGAACTCAAAGGAATAAGTTTCAACTGAACATCCTACCTCGCTCAGTAGTACTAGCAATCATACGTCTGGCATACATAGGCAGAGGATCAATCCAAGTAATAGACTTCTTGGCCAGGTTAACAAGCTCACTCATCTCCAGATTGTAGGCTACTTCACTAGAGAAAACGGCAAATTTAAGCTCCTCCAGTCGTATGTCTTGCTCATTCAGTTTGTCTGCATAAAGTATACACAAGTTATTTACCATTTTGATAGCATATGTGCACAAAAGTTAAAAAGAAATCAGAACATTTATCACATTATTAATTGCTTAAAAGAGTCTCTGATCTATACTTTTATGACTTATACCTTGCATTATTAATTTGTTAAATTTCTAATAATGGCAAAACTAATATTTATCTCATTCAGTTCTGCCAAGACAATTAATGGAGAAATGGACCAAACATTGCTATGTGCTGAGGTAAAGTTAGTGAATATATATCTTTGGAACTAATGCATTTGTCTTATGATTTGCACATTTAGAAAGAGAAAATCAAAAAGTTTTGTTGATGCATTAAAACATGTTATGCATATGCATATACTTTTGTTTCTCCCTGTGATGTGATTGCATTTTTGTCTCATGGTTATTACATCCAGAAAAAGAAAAGTTTTTTATTGGATGCACTGACAATGCCTCCCCCCACTTTGCAATTATTGTATGTCTTGTTTTCTTTGTGGGCAATACAAATCTACTGAGTTTCACATAGATGTAACTAACCACAAGTGTCTCTCATATCAAGATATACTAAGATATAAACCCTTTTTGAGTTTCCTGCAAACTTAAACAATAAATGCAATATTTTTTATATTTTTTTTTCATTAAGATTTCCTAGTCACCCAATATTAATTTGATTCCAACCTATAGAAGATACATAAGCACATAATATGTTTACGGAATGTCGGAATCCACACAGTGAAACTTTTGTTAATCTTATTTTGATTTAAAGTAAAACACTAAAAATCATGTCGTCACAATAAAACTCTCTTTAAGTTTCACAAACACACTTATAAAAGTAATTTTGGAACATGTTTCGTGAGGTACATTCCTCACATTGTCAACCAAAAACGACGACTGAGGAGTCAATTTCAGCAAAGTATGTATGTTACTGTGCTTGCTCTGGTGGTCTGTTAATGAACTTAAACAATATATTGTCTGCTTCCGGTATATCAAAATTCATAAGTTTGGATTAATATTTTTTTATGTAAATTTTTTCCCATATATTAAGTTCTTTCGGATGTTGAATTGTTTTTAGTAATGTTATGTCCTTCTCTATTTCATGATTCTCATTCCAAAAATGTGCAGCCACTGCTGATTTTTCTACTTGTGTGAGTCTAATATTTCTCCAGAAATGGCCATAAGGTACTAAATAGTACTACTTTTGAAGAGCAGGTATATGAATAGAATAGGTGATGTGAAATCTAATAAAATACAGTTGCCAAACCATAAAATTTACTACTTGTGTTATATTTTATAACCAAATCCAGTAGCATTCAAGTTCAAACTTTACTTTTAAACAGTATGTAGAATTTCATCTGAAAGTTTCTCCAGTAATGTAAAGCTATTTCTCAATGATCAGATATTTATTCTGTGCATATATTAACTGTCATTCCACATTTATTGTCATATGTGAATATGGTTTGTCTACCGACTGTTGTAATCATATCATACACACATAAGTTTCATAAAATAAAGATGATAATGATGATGATGATGATGATGATGATAAACTAAAATCAATCATGTATGTTTTACCAATAATTAAATACTATACAAGTCTAAAATATCTTAATAAATAAAAAAAAATGAGATGCTAACTACAATGCAATAACCAACTGCATTACAAATTACAGTGAACATTACTAAAGCAGTAGTATGGTAAAACTTTCAATAACAATGAACAGAAGTCTGCATTTTTTAATCAACAGTGGAGTGAATATGATAACTTTAATGTATCATGTGTGTATGCTCATTGGTCCTTAGCTATGTATGTATTTTGTTAACGTGAACAACACAGAATATGTAAATTTTAATGTTAACAATAAGTAAAATTAATTGTAACATTATAGCATAATACTGATTTTTGGACAAAACCTTTAAAAGCTACCAGGGCATTTCATAAATGATCTTACTTTAGTGAAAAATGTTAACACTCACTATGATTTAGCCAACTGCTTGATGCAACATTTTTTCATCCCTTAGAGTGGGTATGAAGGAAGAATCCTAATGGCTAATGTTGCCCAAGAAAGTTTTTTGATAATACTGGTTACAAAGCAGCATTTAATCTTATCTCTAGCTCCAGCTTCTTTTTTGTGTGAGGTAAATTCAAGTGATGTTGGTTTAACCAATGGTTAGAATTTTGGACTGGTTTTTATTGGGCACTACAAACAAACACACTTAGGGAAGTCAAATACCAATGGTCCTGCTTGTCACAGAAAAATACTGAATTTTCCTCTGAGAAGTGAATTGGGCTGAAGAATTTGAACTTAACTACAGCTTACCTTCAAGAATCAATCAAATTCAAGATGCTAGCAAGTTTCTTTGAGAAAATACAGAAATTATCCTTACAGAAGATGAAATTAGCTTCCTGAGAGAAAAAAGTGCAATTAAATGGGACAGCCAGATTTCTATATCCAGTAAATATGGACACATGTGAAATTAAGCAAAATTTAAGAACATTACTTGCAAGTGCAGGCATTAATTTCCATATGTTTATTTTGTACTTTTATTGCTTTTCAAAATAAATTGAATGTGGATTTATATGAATTTTTATGTAAAATGTTCTTTAAAACTTGAAATATTATTGTTATTATTATCCTCACAAACACTTATTGGGGTTTAAATAGAAAATAAATAGATAACTACTCCATCACCAATTATTAATTTATTTTTATATATTAAAATATACTGGTACTTTATTTTTCTTTTGTTTATTAATTGAAGAAGGAAAATATAACCACTTTTTTGTATTTTGCCCTTCACATATTTTCCAGGAAAATTATTCTTTAAACCTATACAAATGAATCTACTGTATTCTATATTATGTTTTCATGGTTATCTACTTATCGAAATAAACATGTAGAACATTTTTAAAATTAAAATATATTTTTAACTCATTAAGTAAATCACTGCTTTCTATTTCCAAATGTATCTATTTTATTCTATATTATTTTTCAGGGTTATCTATCAGTAATCTAAATAAAAATGTACAACATTTTTAAAACTGAATATATTTTTAACTCACTAAGTAAGTCATTGCTTTCTATTTCTGGCTGTAAACTCCATAATACTTTATTGCCATTATTAAGGAGCTTCTTAATATGTTCTCTCAAAGCTGTTATTCTCACAGTTTGTCGCTCTTTATTGTTGATTTCTTCTAAACCCATATTTGAAGTTGTTTTTCACATTACAGAGGACAAAGGTCAAGTAGCAGTAGGCCTGCACAGAAAGAACAGATTATATTTTAGAAATCAGTAGTGTTCACTCATCAACAAGAGTAATATAATCAAACAATTCTAATACCTAACATTTGTGGAAACATAACTGCTTGATACAATTTTAAAAAAAGCTTTCCATTTTACTCTCAGCATCTTTTGTTAAATATAATATTATAATTTTTGAAAAGTTTATAGTGTTACCATGCACAACCAATAATATAATAAGTCAGTTTTGTGACATTACTTTTCAGAAACAGGGCATTTTAGCATTCAGTGACAGCTGTGCTTATTATACTTAAAGAATGCCGGTCAAGTAACTATCAGCACATACTTTGGAATATTTATGTACTATGCAGTAGTTATTTCGCTTGCGCTATGAGTGGAACCCATGCATAAAGAAATGTAGTTGGAAGCTTGCTCACTCAATAGAGAAAGATATTGAAGGTGAAAAATGGTATATCAGGATTATTTGATTCCTCTTTTTCTTAAATTACTATAATCTCATAATATTCAATTACGTAACGGATGTCGGCCTGTAAATTGCCATTTTCGAATATGTAACATCTACCGGACACTGCCGTACTAGGAGGTCATGAGTTCGCTCCGGGCATTCGGATTATTTATGCGTCAACTTGTATGTGCTCTTAGCTAAAGTAAACAAACTTTCAAAAGGAGTGAAAGAGAAATAATTTAAATGCTAAAACGTCATGAGAAATATACTGCAGTAATTCAAGGTACTCGTATTGAAGGCACGAGCAGCCATCTCTGTGGAGAAAAGTATATTTTAGTTTTCTATAGAATAGCATTCTAGGATTTAAGTGTTTTCGGATAATCTAATATTAGAAAAGCATTGAAGATCTTATTATAGATTTTAACGCAATTTTACATGCATAAAAATGGTCTCATAAGGCAAACCGTAAGTTGTAGCGTGAATTACAGGGATTTTATGTTGATGTGATTAGAAATCTATGCTAAAACTGCTCTCTAGACTTTGGAGTCAGCTATGCACTCTCCAAGTGCTGAGTTTTTTGTTTTCTTCTTCTTCTTATAACGGAAAGAATTATGCTTGACAAGCAGAGTGGGCATTTAAAATTATCTTGCTAAGGTTCCGCATTCCTTTGTCAAAAAAAAAAAAAAAAAAAATCGAAAGCTTATACAAACATTATAGACTGTTCTGTAAATTTAATTTGTTTTTCGCGTGAATAAAGCATTTTTCACCCAGGTGCCCAGACCAGAGAATTTAAGGCAGTAGCACAGACTCGGTGGCCGAGATTAGAGGCGCCAGTAAAGTGTCCCTTCTAGACATAGCCTTCTGGAAAAGTTTGTGCATGACGAATCACTTACCCACCTTTAGCTATGAATCTCCATCTGCTTACGTATTGATCCGTGCAGTTCACACAAAGACATTACAGCACTGAGAAAAACATTATTGTTGTCGAGTAGACCGCAGACAGCGAGGTATGCAGTACCTGGTCGACTGGTTGGCTGCCTCTAGGTCGACTGTCTTATCAGGCCTGCCTGCCACTTGCTGCTACAGCAGAAGAGGTGTGACGCGATGGCGGCACTTAGGGGCGTGAGTTTCTCCGGAGTCGTTCTGAGCGCTCATGGGCGTAGCTTAACTTTTGGATAATGACATTTGGATTAACTGCACAGACACGGGAATTAATAAACACCTACCATGTTTAATAGTTTTTACGAACCGTTCCAACACTGGATATATTTATGGTTTCCGACCTTACTTCTCAGGCCGGTAAACTTTATGTTCGAAATAGATTGGCGCTATTTCTCATGGGAGTATGTCAATTCGTTCGTACCGTGTATTTCATTATTTTTGGCCTTCATACGCCCACCCTTTCCAAAAGATTATTCCAGTCGAATTTTGCTCTTGTATAGAATGGTAATAAATTATTTAGACTTGAGTGATCTTCTTCTTCTTCTTCTTCTTCTTCTTCTTCTTCTTCTTCTTCTTCTTCTTCTTCTTCTCCTTCGTGCACGAATTAGGCTGTTTGGCCTGTTTCGACCTCAAGCTCTGTTGTCTTAGGTCTGTCGACATCACGTCTCCCGCCGGCTATTGTTGAAATTGCTTTGGGAACCTTTCAGGACTGATTCTGCTTAAATGCTTTTTCCACTTGTATGTATGATACAATAATATTTCTCGTGCAAAATATTCCAAGAAACGAGAACTGTTCGGTAAGTTGAGCATACATAAAGAAGACATAACTTTTCTGGGAGGGAGATTATTTCTCAACATAATCTCCTATCAAATTCATACACTCATAGAAGCGATTTTATTATTTATTTATCCCATCCATAAAATGCGATTTCTTCAGCTGTGCAAAATTCGCATTTGTTTCCGTGACAACCTCTTCATTTGGTGCGAATTTCATTCCTGCTAGCCATTTCTTCATGTTGAGAACGGGAAGTAGTCAGAGGGAGCCAAATCTGGAAGGTCGGCGGATGAGGAAGATTTCATAATTTAAGTTAATAATTTTGAGGCTGTAATCACAGACTTGTGCGCTATCGCCTTATCGTTATAGTACAAGATCCTTGTCTTCCCCAATTGACGAGAACCTTCTTGATCGCGTCGTTTAATTGCTCCAATAACATAAAATATTATTCACCGGTTATGGTTTGCCGTTGTCCAAAAATGAATGAAAATTACGCCGTGGCAATCGCAAAGCACAGCCACTGCCAATTTTCTTACTGAGGGGATTGTTTTTGTCCTCTTCGGTTGTTTCGACTGCTGTTTCGTTTCCGACGGTTAGTGTCGGATAACGTTTCGTCGACTATCATATACCGTCTGCAAAAGTCACTTGGATTCCGTTTAAACAGTTCCAAATTCAGCGCGGAAGTGACAAGTCGTTTTCTTTTCTGGTCAATCTTTAGCAAAGCCACCTGATCAATAGCTTCTTCATTTGTAAATAATTTTGCAAAATATGCGCCTGATCTGCAGATATGCATATAGTTTTAGTAATCTCCCTACCTTCAGTCTCCGATCTCTCAGCGCCGTGTCGTCGGCTTTTTCAACATTTCGGGAGTAGTTTGTCGACTGGAATCCGGAACGGTGCGCATCGTTGGTACATGCTCGGTCCATTATACACCATTGTAAGCGAAGGTGCAGATTTACCGTAATGTTTGTTGAGCTTCGCCTTAGTTTCTGTACGCGTTGTGTCTTTCAAAAAGTAATGTTTTACTATTATGCAAAATTGGTGTTTCTCCATTTTGAAGGCTTGTTTACAAATTTAAGCAGGAAAATGACTCAAACGCAGACTAAGCTTCATAAATTTGATAACAATGTAAATCATGCTTCAAATCTCATTTTGTGCAGTCTCTAACTTAGTATGAGAATTACTACTGCTTCCTTTTTTATTTGTGCTTCTTTCTTGTTATTTATTTAATACGCGTTTTATTCTTCAGAAAATATTTATACATTTTTGTAATTTTTTAAATATTTCACTTGCTTTAAACATTGTTTATAAATACAACCCAGTTTTTATTGTTATATTATTTTTCTTGGAATATCATGATCTTTGTATGTTTATATTTTTTACTTGTGTATACAATGTAATGCTGGGGAATGTTTGAAATTCCCCCTTCCTTATTAGAAATACGAGGGCTGTTCAATACAGACTGATCATATTTTTTAACAAGCATAATTTCTCGTGCTAAACTTTAACTTTACAATATTTTGTTAGTTTAATGCGTAATGCACACGTGGTTCTAGTTTCCTTGCTGCCACTTCCGGTTCCCACCAGTGAAAGGTGTGCAAATTGAGACATGTTCAGTTTCGCCCAGAGAAAAATGGAGGTGACATTTGACGAACAATCTGCTGCTCTGAAAGTTTGCTTTCGTTTCAACAAATCTTTAAGAAATTTTGAAAATTTCCCTGGGTGCCACCCCACACGTTAGTAACTGAAAAGTGCATATGAAACATGTTGTGCACGGTGGGTTCCAAGACAGCTGTTCCCAAACAAATGCACATTCGCGTGCAGGTTTGCATGCATTTGAAGATGATGTTAGGGAAGATACGGAGTGTCTTTCAAAGGTAATCACTGCTGATGAAACTTGGCTACATCTTTTAACAGCAAAGCTTTGTGTGGTCACCAACACCAAAAACAGCAAAAGTCGTGACTTCTGCTGGGAAAGCTACCGTCATTTATTGATGTTCAAGGAATGATTTACCAACATGTACTTGCACGCACAACTGTAACTGGGCAATACTTAGAGATGTCCTGAAAACCCTGCAAGATCATATCATGTACAAAAGACCACATTTCCCTAACGTTACCTATAGTCCAGATTTAGCCCCGTGGGACTTTTTCCTTTTCCCCAAATTGAAGAAACATCTTCGTGGGAGACCTTTTCCATAATCAGAAGCAGTTTGAAAGACAATTCTGAAGTTCCTGCCAAAAACTGTTCTACCAGCTGTCTTTGAAGACTAGCAGAAAACGCTGGAACAAGTGCATTGCATCCAACAGGACTATTTTGAGAAAGATCATCAAAATTATGAGGATGGGTAAAAGTATGTTGTAAAAAATATTATGGCCAGTCTCTATTGAAGAGCAGTCTTGCTTTAGTGTAATCGCCTTTTAATTAGCTACATATATTTTGCCTCCCCCCACAAAGAAAAAAATCTTCACAAATTTACCCCATTGGCTATAAAATTTAACATAATTTATAAATGAAGTTTTATTGTTCTGTTCTCTTCTGTTTACCTCTTTTAATGCAAATATACGATCCGTACATCCATCATATGAATACCTCCGCAAATTTTGAAGTCGAAGAGTTAAACTTTTGGATTATATGATCGTGTTTCTCCAGGGGTGTATTGTTTTAGAAAAATGGGAAAATACAAAACAGGTGGTCCATGAAAATTTGGATCCCCCGTAAACAAAAGGCAGCATCGTATCAATTTGCGTGTCAACTTAGTAGGACTTCTGAGCATCCGTGCTTGAATATGGGCAATCAAAGCAGGTGTAAGAACGGATGAGCCAATCTCCTCCTCCTCCTCCTCCTCCTCCTCCTCCTCCTCCTCCTCCTTCTCCTTCTCCTTCTCCTTCTCCTTCTCCTTCTCCTTCCGCGTTCCCAACTGATCTCATTTCACGCCATTTTTTCACCACACTCTGCAGGAACACCAGTTCCAGCAAATTTTGTTATATTTTCCCGGTTTTCTTAATGGGGCCGGTGCGCATGTATGCCTTCACTATTTCAATGCAGAGAATACTCCTAGCATGGCACGGCTGTAAACACACTTCCTTGGGGCACAAACCGCTTCCTCGCAATGGCACAGGCATCATCTATGGGGTGCGATTATACAGCCTCCTTTACTTTTCTCCTTACCGCCAGTATTCCTTCAATATCTGGTTCTCTTGTCCTTGGCTGTATGCGCTCGAGGCTGGCTCACCATGGCCAAGCCGGTGTTTGGGGCAACTCAGTATGAGCATATATAAAACACGTATGTTATTAAATATTTATTAGAACAACAGAAACTGTTGAATTGTAGTACAAACGGCAATCGTTAAAAGAAGTTACTTAATTTCACAATTGTTATAGTTCATTGAGAAGGTTTCCTGTCTTCTTTTCCGCAATAGGATTACAAAGACTCCCATGTATGGAGCAGGGTGATTCAGGTGGTAATGCTTGGGACTGAAGTACGCGA
The DNA here is from genome assembly GCA_030762175.1 of Metallyticus violacea. NCBI lineage: Eukaryota > Metazoa > Arthropoda > Insecta > Mantodea > Metallyticidae > Metallyticus > Metallyticus violacea. Next base: position 38,476,532 of record CM060836.1, read on the forward strand.
AGTCCCGGCCTCAAATCCCTTTTGACCAGCCATCTGGGCTTTTTCCGTGGTTTCTCTATATCACTTAGGGCCATTTGTGTAAAAAGTTAATATGAGTTTAGGGCATAGAATTAACCATCAGATATGCTTAACTTGAAAATGTGGGTTGTATAAACACTAATCTAAGATTATTTCATCTTAAACTCAAATTAAATCTAACTCGCGAAATTTCACAAGTTAATGCACTAACTAGAGTTTAGTAATTGTTAAAACAAAGATTTCTCAGAGTACAGAAGCATAAAGTTTCTTAAATGTTTCACTTTTCATTTCCGCGTAATATCAACAAAATTGCGTTCAATTGTAGGTTATGTTAGGTTAACCTTACAAGCTGTATTTCTGATTTCCGACATCTCAACCGAAGATGAATTTCACGTGCTCTTCGTGTGTTTCATGAGAGAAATAATCCATTTTAGAACTGAATGAGAAACAATTCAAAATGCTATAAAGCTTAGCAAAAAAGGAGAGGAAGGGACTTTCGCTGGCGTAACAGATCGACAAAAGGAAAGGAATTTGGGAACGTTAAGGACCCCATCTGCAACCGGATCTGTGACCCATAAACCTGGCCACCCTTCGTTCTCACTTCACTCTTTTCTCCCGGCGGTTCAATAGAGTCACAAAGGCCTTCGTTGGGCTTCCTGTCTGAAATCCTCCTCTGTCTCATCTAATCCAATACTCCTGCATACTTGATCTGCAGAAGTCGTTCTCGCTTCTTGTGGAAAGCTGTCTACACAAGAGTAGTTCTGGCACGTACAAGAAGGCTGCTCTGTCTTTAATGTAGTTAACTATCGCAACTACTCAGTTTGTTTAGTTCCCAAAGCTTCTTAAAAAAACCCTAATGAGGAAAAGTTTGCTTTATTCTTGAAATTATAAACCTTTAATTCAATCAGGTTGGCAAGCTAACAATGCATTTAAATGCAATTTTTCCTGCTAGCTCATTTTCCTCTAACGTAACTGTCATAGAACTGTAGATATCTAATCCAGTTGACGTCAAAGGCAATTCCGTGCACGATAGCAACTGTTCAACAGAAGACTTTTCGTCATAAAGTTCTATTTAACTCAGAAATGGCATTTTTAGCATGTGCATGTGATTCGTTCACTTGAAATTAACAATTTTACTATCATATATTTTCTCCCTTACTTGTTTTAGAATGTCATATGATAAAGATAATTTGATATCTTCCTCATGGCAGCCTCTCCTAACACGGATTTAACTATTCCTTTACCATTTCTATATCAACAACTATTTTGATTCTTTGGACACCTTTAAGTATATATTTTAATCTTACCTGGATTTGGAATAATTTCCCACGTTATTTCCCATGAAAGAGGAAAAAAAGTAAATATGGAATAATTCGAGCTTAAGGGCAGGTAAAATCTAGTTTTAGGTAACTGCAATTTCCTGGCAAAATTTTCCGTAATTTTATAATTCACTATTTGCTCATTTTTGGCAGTGTTATTGAATTATTTAAGGAAATAGTCACATAGGCTTATCCTATCATTAAACTATTGCACTTGGACTTGAAATATCTCTTTAGCATGCCCCGAATCACTGCTCAGTTGTACGTCATATACAGGAAAATGATGATTTACAGGTGAACGTACGTACATCCATAACTTGAATAACAATCTGAATTGCGTAAAACTGACAATAAACTAATTGGTCACTAATGTTTGATCCTTGAAATCACTTGTGTTTGCACAATGACCTTCTTTCAATTAAAAACTTACCCACACTGGGCACTAAATACTGTCACTTTGACTGCACTGGTCTTCTCGCGATGTCTGTAGGTTGCACACTGAACACTAAATGTGTAAGTCCGAATGAAATGAAATTAATGATAGCGCAAATGATCTAGGAGTTCTCGGCGCCTTAAAGTTAAAGCATTCATCTTCTCAGGGTAAGGAAAAAATACGGAAAAATGTTATTCAGACAACTTGACATGACCAAGATTTGAACCCAGGACCCCCTGATTAGTAGTCGCAAACTCAACTACTAGACTATGGAGGCGGTCTAACACGCATTCTTAATGAATCGTTGTTTCTAATTTTCGTAAACTGGGTGGCAAATGATTGTAGGTTGGTTTATATCATGCCTTCATTCCGCTATGCAATCGGAGTTTTTGTGTGCACTAGTGCAGGGGTGGCCATGTCGATTCAAATCCGAGTTATGCCCGCACAGCAGGGAAGGAACGTAATGCGTTATAGATCGCTTCATGTTGTTGCTCTCCGCCACTTAGAAATGAAGCAATGCGGGTTGCATATCCCTTATTTAACTCGGCGTTCGCAATCTCTGCACTTGTAGAAACCGGTTGACTTTCAATGGACACGCGATTTCCCGTAAAACAGGAGTTAAAGTACCGCTGACGTTGATGATTGATCTTGCTCGGTGCCAACTGTTTTAGTTGCATTTCTATAGGAAGTGCTCTACATGTATTTCTGTATTGTGGAATATGCTGAAAGTGAGATATACGCTAGACAAAAAGTATTTATTTATATTAAATTTCCAAGAATAACATCCCAATTGAAAAGTGAAAATTCAGATTGATAAAAAAAAAATTCAAAAACCGAGGAAAAAAAAAAAAAGATTTTACCGAGGAAACGCTTGATGAAATAGACTGTTGGTTAGAAACTTCTCTAAAGTCTTTATCACAATTAGCAGAGCAAGTTGCTATATCTGTCCAGTGCGTATAAAGCTACTCAGCTGCTGCATCTTTATCCATATAAATTATTGCTGTATCTGAAATAAAATCCATGGAGACGCTGAAACAGTAGCAAACAATAATACACTTTGTACTTATCGTCGTAGTATATGCTCTAAGTGCCTGTTCTCTGTGAGACATGCCTGAATCCTTTTGAAAAGATTTTGAGACACTCGCCATTTCAAGTCCCGCATAGTTTTATAATAGACCAAGAGCATTTTGTGTAATACAAATTATTAATATTAATTTGTGGGCGATCGCTCAGTATGATCACAAAATATTATATTCACATTGCTGTTGTGAGGTTAATTTTTTACTGTTTTTTTTTTTTCTGTTTTCCGTAAAATTAGGATTGATGTACTTGTTTGATTTATAACGCAATCTCCACATGTGAAGTCAGACAAAGCATTATGCTACAATGTTTGATAAAAGGGTTCGTCGGTTAAGGGAATTCACTTCATTCAACAGTTCTAGAGTGATAAGATGTACCATCCATTAAAATTATTTTAATTACGGCCCGGCAGAGCGCAGCTGTGCACTAGGGGAAGTCAGTCGTCAGGGTCATATAATGCATGTACAGATAACAGCCTGTAGTTAGTTTGAGAGAGGCTTTGTTAGCGAGGTTGTGCGTTCGTATGCTATTCGGTGCCTTCATTGTGTGCTAGTTGTTCTTCGTATGTCGCTACACAAAGTCTTGAAGAACGGGTTTCAATGTACATTACATATGTGAAAACGGATTCTTATACATTAGTGATAAGGTAATTCGTGTTCCAGGTTGAGAAACTGTTCGTTAACTTGTTAAAAGGTTACGAAATACAGGAACTCTCAAGGATAAGAAGTGTGTGTATTTCCTACGGAGGAAATATATCATTTTCAACACCTATTATAACGCAGGTTAACGCTTATCAGTTTTAAATGCAGTATAGCTTATGATTTCAATAAAAATATAAATAGTAAAATGAAAATACTAACTTTACACGCAGATTCTACTTCTTTTTTCCCATTGCGGTGGATGCACCTTTTCAATACGCAGCCGAGCAAGCGGTCCGAACTCAAATAGCTTCACTGTACTAAATGAGCATAGTTAAATGTATTACGTAAATCAACTTGTTTTACTTGTTGGGGTTTGTAAAAGCGCGCAGAATTATAGCTGTATTTATTTATGAATTAAATTTTCGCACTTTCGAAAATGAAGAAGAGAAAAACAAAGAGTTGAAGATTCAGTGTTTTGGGGAAAAAAGAAAAAAAAAAACACCAATTAAAAAAATAGATTAAAGTTGTTGGAGCTTTTATTGAATTTTTGTTTTTAATAATGGCATTTTGTCTCTGTTGGTTAATTTTGATACAGAAATAACTTTTTTCTTAGCTTACCTTTCTGCATTTAGGATAGTTTGCGTGAATGCTGAGATATCCGCTATGGGTTGGCAATACGGATTTCTCGTACATATGTACGAAAACTGGAAAGAAGTTAATGAGCATGTGTTTAATGTGTAGAGGATGTGTAAATTAAGGCGTCTAGAAGCAACAGTGGATTGTAATAATATAGTGAGCTATTTTTTAAAGTGGAGCCTTCAGTTAATGTTTAACAAAAACGAACACCGTGTAGTAAACATTATCTGGGAAGGTGTCCTGAGTATCTGACTGAGATCAGCCCTAAGATTCCTCCGTTATTGAGAGACGCGTAACAAGTTGAGTAACACTTAAAAAGTGGATGGTGGTAACTGTCAACCTCAAGGACAATCTTGTGATAGTACTGGAATCTATCTCAGTAAACCTGTTTCCGGGCATACCAAGTCTTGCTTCTGATGGTGGTGGGACAGTTGCCAGATTGTGAAGCGTGTGGGAACCAGCTGTTGTTACACTAAGAGGCCACCAGGCTCGTCTATGGTTCAGGGCAAAGTATTTCAAACCAAATGTTATTGAAACTTCTTTGTATCTTTGTGAAACTTGGGGACTAGACATACTCAGAGGTCTGTCCCTGATTCTTAAAACCACATTACATACCAGAGTGTCTCTCATTAATATCAGAGAGAGAGAAAACACACGTTCTGGATGTCTGATCTCAGTGAAATATATATATATATATCGAATGGAAGTCGGCTAGGCGTAGGCAAATAGTTCTTAAACGCCTTTGAATAGGGCTATTAAATGCTTTTATCCCTGAACACTCATCTCGACAGGAAGCTACTGCACGATGTAGATGCTAGAAGTGTTTATCCTTTTGAAACGTTTTGGAAACGGCATCCTCCCGAATATTCTAAACTGCCTCTCGGATATTTTGTTTCATCAATATTGTTTTTTTTTTTTTTTTTTTTTTTTTTTTTTTTTTTTTTTTGGTGGATGAAGATGCATCAGCGGCTTTATACGCACTACCGACAGATACACCAACTTGCTGGGCTAATCGTGTTAAAGACTTTCGAGGAGAAATTTCTAATCGATAGTCTATTTCATCAAGCTTCTTCTCTTTTAAAATCCGTTTTTTTCCCCCTTTCCTTTCGACTTCTTGTAACGAAAACACATTGGATTCTAAATTTGTTCACCAGTCTGAAATGTTTATTGCCAAAAGGAAATGTTTCACCTGGCACTTTAGCATGAACTTTTCTCATACAATAATTGTACCATTTCTTTTTGCACTTAAAATATAAATAAATATTCTAGCGTATATGTCACTCTGAGCATACTCCACAAACACACACACACACACACACACACACACACACACTCACACACACACAGTAGAAAATCTAACACGCACTTCTTGCAAAAATGATGCTACTGAAACAGTTCACGTTATAAACACGGCTGAGCAAGGTAATTTGCCTAAATCAACTACATTTTAACTTCATTCTTACCAGGATTCACGTGTTCACTGAAGGTTCACTGGTTTTCATAAATTCAAATTGCGCAATGTAATGACAGAATCGTCATTTATATCAACCAGTATTTTGGAAATGTTTAAAGCAGTCACAATTAGTTTTATAACAGCAAAATTTAATATTAAGTTTAAAAATGCATATATGCTGTATGAAAATTAACATGGTGTTATCCATTGCGGTTTATAGTACATAAGAGGCGATATGTTATCTACAGACAAAACATGGAGCAAAGTTTAATGTAGCTACTTCACTAATAAGTAAAGTTTAATAATTTTAACAAAGGAGACTTTAATTGAATTTATTGTTTATTTCTGAAACATTTACACATAGCGGAGTGACTATAAAAATCGAATTTCATTATTAACAATAAAATATGTATTAATATTATACAAGTAACTTGTTGCAATGTTTATTTAATAACATTTTGCAATCATTAAATTCCACATTTTAATAGTTTTAGGTAAACTACTGCATAACTTCAATGACACATTAATTCAATATATTTTGTTATACGTTTTTTACACTAAATTCCATACTAATGTAGCCATAACATCTTGTATTCCTACCTCGTAATAAATATGGACATGCTAGGGGTATTGTAAAATTTTTCGACATGGTTCAGAGATATCGTAAGGATGGCCAAATTTCTATGATTGTTATTAAGCGTCATCCTTTAGATGGCGCGCTGTAAGATTTCAGATGCGTAAGTGTAGTCACTTGTTTGTGAGGATCGTGTAAATAAACTAGTGTTAACATTTTCTACAAAATGGATAAAACTGAAATACGAGCTGTGATAAAGTACTTCGTTTCGAAGGATTTAACCCACCCAGAAATACAAATGCAGTTAGATTCCACGTTAATGTATGTTTCCTCTTTGATTTCGATGGTTAAAAAGTGGGCTGCAGAATTTAAACGTGGTCATAAATCCATGTAAGATGAGCGCTCAAGGGGCTCCAAAATTGCTAAGACAGACGAGATTGTGGCAAACATTCACAGTGTCGTACTCCATGATCGCCGATTGAAGATGCACGAGTTGGTTGACATTCCAAAGATCTCGATAGGCCGTGTCCACTTCATTTTACACGAAGTTTTTGGTATTAGAAAGCTTTCCGCTCGATAGGTACCGCATTTGTTAACAATGGACCACAAAATCATATTGAACACAAGTGTTTCGTCTTGTTTAAACGCAATTCCAGTGAGTTTATCCGACGTTTTATAACAGTATATGAGACATGGATTCATCACTACACGCCATAGATGAAGGAGCAGTCCAAACAGGTGACAACAGATGAAAGTACACCAAAGAAAGCAAAAACGGTTTCATCTACAGGAAAAGCCGTGGCTACGGTGGGATTCTCATGGTGTGGTGCTCGTAGAGAACTTTCAGAAGGGCAGAACAATCACCGGAGAGTTTTATGCTTCACTACTGGATCAACCAAAGGATGATATTCAGGCTAAACGTTCACACCTTGCGAAAAAGAAAGTTCTCTTCATGATAATGCGCCTTCACACGCTCTGGTATTGTTGCTGTAAAATGCATGGCCTTCGCTTCCAAGTGTATCCACATCCGCCATATTCGCCATTTGGCTTGCAGTGATTACTTTTTGTTCCCAAACCTAAAGAAATGATTGGATGGGCGAAGATTCACATCATATAATGAGATTGAAGCTAAGACATACGCTTATTTTTCACAGGTGGACAAATCTTATTTTACTGAGGGCATTAAAAAGTTGGAAAGCTGCTGGACTAAAAGTTGATTTACAAGGCGACTATGTTGGGGAAAATCTCTTAAATCTTGTGTTTTCTTAATGGGCCGAGAACTTTTAGAACGCCCCTCGTATTTTAATTTTTCTTTACGAATATTGGGGTAATGAAGAGCACAGAGAGAAAGCAATCTAAGAATATCAAATTCGGTAAAAAGCAGATCTACTCCGGTACCCACAGTGTGGCCAAAAAGTATCTTTTACGCAGAATTAAAAATTATTGGTTATATACTGTTTATCTCCCATGAATCCGTAACGGCTGTATGGGTTCCTCCATTATCGTAGCATATTATCCGCAACATAATATCAAGGGGTGACACTTTCAAATACTGCACGAACTGCTTCTTTCATCTGCTCGTTATCGGGTATCTGAAATTCTGCACCTCTTATTTCACAATATCCTAGAGTGCAATGTCAAGTATGATGAGGTCAGGACTTCTTACAAATCAAGACGAAAGATTGTTCTGGTCCGGATCTAATCCAGGATCTTGGAAAATTTCGTCCAGGGGTATGCGGTCTTTCGAAGCGAAATGGGCTGGTGCGCCATCCTGTTGAAGTCAAACGGTGTCAGAGATTGCATTTGTTGTCAATTCTGGAAGCGACAATATCGATCATTTTTAAATAGCTGTGCCGATCAAGTGCTACCAAAGAAATAACCAAGCAGATGTTTCGATGTCATTCCAACCTACACCATAATATGAACTGGATTGTTCTCAATTTCCTCAAAAAAGTGAGAAGTGATTCGTTGGAGAACATGATCTTCTTCTTGTCATTTGCGCTTGAAAAGTATTCAAGTATTTACTGACATGCATGCAGATGTCGATCTAGGTAGCATCTGCCCACTCATTAACCGTATATATATTTCAAATCTTCCTCTATGTAGTCTGGCTGTGACGATGATCATTTGCCAAAATGCATCACAAAGTCATTCGCAATGTCCTTCATTGTTTTTTGATGATGGATGTTCATGAACGCGTGAACAAGCCATACTAAAACACTAATGTTCACTATCTCTTTTAAAAGGCAATTTTTTCGTTTTCTGATATCACCACCGGAATCGCATCTCGAATAGGGAAAGGTTGATTGACTGTTTCAACATTATCGTATTAGTATTACGTAGGTATTCCTTCCCTTCGTACAACTGTATCAAATATAATGTAAAGAGACTGTTGGGCCAACTGTGCACAGCATGCAATTCTAATAGCTCTCTTCTGTAACTCAAATACAATTTCTGGGGACTCCATAAAATGAATGAGATATGGCTATGAATCTAAACGTAAAATATAGGATGGGGGAAAAGTAACTAAAGATCGCATGCGAAACAATTGATACAAAAGAAAACGAATGTGATGTGCTACTGAGTGGTCAAGTCAATAAGCAAATAAGGTGGTTAAAAAAAAAAAAAAGTGGACATTCACAGAAACCATTACATTGGAGAAAGTGACAATGTGGGCCTCTGTATCTTCTCATGACATCATTTCTGTACTACTCATTGAGAATGCACGTGGAAACTTGTCAGAAGTGTACAGGGGTATTTGGGTATATTTTATGAGCTGAACAATCTTGTTATGCACAAGCAAGTGTTTCAATAAGATGTGGCGACCTCCCGTGTTAGGCATGGGCATCTAGACCAACAGTTGTTTCCCGGTTGGCTGATTTCTAGACACTCATATTGTCCATATCCTTCACATAGTTCTAATTTGTCGTTATGTGGTGCATTTTTTGAGGGGAATTCTAAAAGAACAGTCTTCTTAGCAATTCCTCATAGCCTAGACGAACTTCATAAAATATCGAACAGTTTTGTACAGTGCAACAGGGACCAGTGTGGTGGTATGGTCACTGGGACGATAAACCGTATAAGAATGTCGTACGCAATAATGGAAAACATGTAGAACATATACAGGGTTTATATATCCTTACCCCTCCCACGGGATCATGCGTCTCACCAGCTGGACATACCGGCTAATCGCACACCAAACTCCAATTTTCTTATCTAAAGAGAGGTTTGTTGTATACATTTTTGATTTTCAGAACAGAAATAGCACGTGTTGTGAGTATTCACAAGTCATTTCGTGGAGCCATGTTTCGTCTGAAAAGAACACAACTGTGGATCTATTAACCCTTCAGTCACTGATGAAAGAAACCACTCACAATAATGCACACGTGCTACGGGATCACCATGCCGTAGACAATGGACACGTGTGCACTTGAAAGGTTTTAATTTTAACAAGTTTGTTGCCTATGTGCAGAAGACACTGAAACTCCAACTTGTGCTGGTTTTATTGGCGAACGTTCAAGATTTGCGCCAGTTTCGTGTAATTTGCTTCTATTAAAACCGTACGTCTTCGCGTGTTTCTTGTTTTGCATGGAAGCAGTAATATAAAATTTATTCATAAGATCGTGAATTGCAGTTCTGGAAAGAGACAATTGTGCAGAGAACTTTCGAATAAATTCTACGTTGCTCTAAATCAGCTGTCTTGCCATCTTCGCGAATTGCTCGCAAGTTCAAGGACACTTAGGTTTCAAGGATAGGCAGGAGGCCGTGAGTGAGGAGAGGAGTCGGCCTTGACCGAGACACAAAATCTCGTGCGAGCACATACTGGAACCCCGGTAGTTATTCGATGAATAATCATTGTGTATAAAATGTTACTAAATTATCTGTGCTACCTGCTCAGGAAAATCCAATTGAAAATACAGATTTTAAGCTTACAAACGTAAAAATTTTAGGTAACGTTTTTTTTTAAATATCCATTATTTCAATGTAAGTTACTCACTCTTCTCAGGCCCGATTCAAAGCAACATCTAAAGCATTTGCACTTTTGTGAAAATAATTATTCCTTCTAAGCTTAACTTTACATATCATTACAGAAATAATAAGCTGAATAGTGAGTCTTTGTTGAATATGTGTTAAAATATCGGCAAAGACATGAATCACCAGATCATTAGCAAATAAATATGGTTTGAAATAATTAGTCCTAACATTAAAAGGTAGGTCATTACAAATAACATTAAATAATGTGCTCCTTGAAGAGCCCGTACTTATTCAAAATGTTGTGCAACTATTTTTGTAGTGTTAAGTTGCTGTAATTCAGACATAATGAAACCCGTTTTCCATCACACATAAAGTTCCTTTGATAAGTGTGTCGTCCGTGAGACTGGTGATATGACCGATGACGGACGTTTAGCCTTCAGCAAGGATCTTGTTTTGTGTTTCGCAGAAAATTATGTCCCACAATGGTTGATACCGATAACATCATCACCTGGTGTCTTTCACACTTGTGGCAAACAGAGTTTCATGGCTCAATAAGCGATTATTTTGGGAATTAAAGACTGTAATGAATGAAGAACATCATCGGAACACATTACGCTAATCTACACACTTTTTACTGAATGAAAACTGTTCATATTTTCTGATTCCTTACCACTTGGAATCTCTCAAACCAGCCTTAGTTTTGTTTCATCGAGCTACAGTTTTTCAGAAATCGGTAATATAGAAAATAACACTTTTCATTATTAGTTCATTGAGCAGATACATAAACTAAATATTCTGGGAGATTTAATCAAAATAATAATTTGGTTCGCTTTGTGAATGGAACAGTAGGGCTAAATCAAAGCATTGGACCAGAAAAATAAAATGCCCACAAAGGAGCAATTTAGTTCCTGGATAAGAAAATGTGAAGTATGGAGTCATTGATTAGTCCTTCTAATGCCCTTCTTCCACCACCACTCCATATTAAGTTAGGCCTGAGGAAGCAATTTGTTACTGCTGTGAATAAGGATAGTGATTGTTTCAACCTTCTTGTTATAAAGTTCCCAAAGAAAACAAGCTGAGATAGCAGCAGGTATTTTCGATGGACCCCATATTCGTGAACTTATGCAGGATGAGTCCTTATCTCAATTTATGTGCTAGTTAACATACAAAAAAGTGACATAACTTTCTTGGCAATAAGAAATTTGGGAGCTATAAAGAAAACTTGGGGAAAATGTTACATTTTAGAAATCTAGGTTGTAGAATGGGTGTTAAAGTGCATTTTTTGACATCCACATTGATCACTTCCCTGCGAATCTTGGCACAATGAGCGAAGAACTAAGTGAGTGGTTGCATAGCGAAATTAAAACACAGAAACTCGCTATCAAGGCTTTATCAACAATGGCCAATTACTGCTGTGTTTGAAAAGAGACACTAGTGAAGGACATATCAAAACTTCGAAAAAAATCAAGTTTTCAAATTCCTAATAATGAAAAAGTTTGGAAGTTCATAATTTTTTACACATAGCTCTCTCTTTTCAATATATTTATTAATATTTAAGTTAAAATTAAACCTACATAAACAGTTTTTTCTTAACTATACATCTTAAAACTTAATAATATATTATCCATAATAAAAGTACATTATTAAATTTGGTGTGATTTTGTTTAAAAACTTAGCGTGATAGAGCAAAGCTGCATACATATATGAACCCAAAAGTGCAAAAGTGCCAAGTGTAGAACTTCAAACGGGTGCCCCAGCAGAGCAAACTGCTCCTTATATATTCTATTCAAATTAACCAAGCGCTGGCTTGACCAAGTCAAAGGGGTTCACATAAGCAAATGCAAGTCTCGCACTTTGCTAAAAAAATTCAAAATATGTATCTACTATTGGCTGGTTTAAATTCTTTTGCAACGCATGCCACCCGCGACTATTTGAAAGGTTAAAACATTTTTTTTTACATTGGTTGGTTTAAAGTTAACTGTACAAACAGCTGGCAAGTTCATTCTCCTAATATATATAAAGCATTGGCTTTATTAACCCTCGCCAACGGTAGGCATTTTAAGAAGTGGCATAACAGTTGTCCCTTGTGTTTACTCTCCCTTTGTATAGTGATTTATTGTCTCTTTGTAGCTCCCCTTTCGTAAACTGTTATGCCAGAGAACCTTCTATTTTGTCAACATACAATTCACATTTTGAAATTATACCTCATGATACACATATGTACATAATATCTACATTACTAATTACAATGCACAAAATATAATGATTAAGTTTGCAGCATACATATTATATTATATTTATATTTCAGTGTGGTGGGCCGCAAGAACTGTTAATGAAATGTCTACAGAGATGACTGAGACAATGTGACCTGCGTCCCTATCGGAACATCCAACCTCGTGGAAGGGCTGTCGCGCAGCATACCCGCAAATAACTGTGTAGAAGTTGCCACGGCACTTTCCAAAACTAGAAATGTGTCGCAGCATTATCGTAAACTGTGTGAGAAAGTGTTTGTATTCGCGCTTTGTACGGAGAGCTGTCAATATTGCAAGGGTGTGAGCTCATGGAGCTTGCTTTTGGTAGGTCTAATGCTGATATGAAATCGCCATAGTTAAACAAGAAGATGTATGATGGATGGATAAAAAATGCAGTGGAAGAATAAGCCAAGCTTCGAATGCTCCATTTTCCCGAAGTGAAACTTTTTGAAGCACAATAATTACCTGTTTTAATTATGCACATTTGGAGAATTTTACATTCTCGTGAGTTTACTCTGCTGATTCCGACCGTCCTATGTATATACAGACAGAGCATTAATGTGTGTTCACATTTCGAGAATATACAGTGAGATCAGTTTAAACGTTCCCAATCATAGTTTAACCAGTCGGGGAAATGTTCTTGCATAACTCGCGACGGTCAAGTGCTTCATCATTGATAATTTAGGCACAACGTATTTAAAAACAGGACTTAGTACTCACCCTCCTTACAACAGATGCAGGAAATGTTGCCTACTTTCCCTCACACACAATCCCCATCTTCTTAGGACATTATCACTGACACGCATCAGTTCCCCATCGCTAACGAACCTACTTGTATCGAATGGTTGTTTTAAGTTCCTTCAGTATGTGAGGGTTATATTAAGTGTCTCAACATTCCCCAAACATAAAAACCACAAATGTAAGATCTGGGAAACGAGGACGGCTTTAAAGGAAGCTCTTATTTCATTAACCTTTTCTTCTGTGAGCACATGGCGTCTTCCATTTTATTCCCAGTCGGTCATAGAACATGTTTCATTAAACCTTCGTACTTACTTTAATGTTTTTTATATTGGAACTGGGCTGCCAGGAAATTTACGCTGCCAGACAACTTTCTGTACCTGATGTAAGCCATGAATATAAAACATACGACGACACAATGAATATTTCATCATTGCACAGCATTACTGTACTATTTAATGAAATTTCACTCTCTACTGCACAACACAACTGCTTGACTCGTCAAAATCCGCCTCTCGCAACTGGCGCCGCATGCAGGCAGAACGAGCTAAAATAGCACACCTCTTCAGAAGTTGCTTACCTCCTTCATACGTGTAGCTTCTTCTAATCGGATTTTTTAATGGTATTTAACGCCGGTTTTTACTACTGAGGCACCACAGGCGGCGGACACTGATCATACATGAAATGATATATTGGGAAAGGATTTTTTTTAAGGAAGGAAACGTTCCACGCCTAAGTTTAGGATACCTCCCCGGCATTTGGCCATTTATGAGGACTGAGGAAAACCTGGGGAAAAAAAAACTCATCCAGGGAGGACGGTCTTGGCGGGATTCGAACCCCAGACCTCCCACTCACGAGTCCGCGCCTTAACGACCTCGGCCAACCGTAGCGGTCATGTGACTTCGTGAAAGACCACGAGTGCGAAGAGATCTCACAGACCTCCGCAACCGCATTACTCAAGTTGTGTCACTACTGATAAAGCTGTAGCGTGTGTGGAATGAAATGGAGTATACAGTTAGATGTTTTTCTTGGGACTAATGGTGCTCACATTGAAGGATTTTAAATGTATTATTACAGACTTTTGACATTTTATCTATCAGGTAGTAGTATGCTTTTAACTAAGAACTAAGTGCATCAGGAATAAATTTAACTTAAAACTGGAATATTCTTTTATGCTCATTTTATACATGTTTTTAAGTGTGACATATGTTTGATTAATGTAGTTATCTTTAGAAAGAAAAATAACAATGTAGTCGGAAGTAGGAAGCTTTAAGTATGGTCCCCAGAGATGTACATTAAACTAAAATATAACAGGAAGACAGGGTGGCATTATGACAACTTCCTTGTTCGCCTTGTCTCAGTGTTGCGATTTGAAACTAGGCGAAGGTCATAATTGACATTGATAAGACTCACTTCTCAAGGAGGAGCTAGAATTGATAAAGACAAAGCGTGTGTCGCAGTATGTGTTTATGTTTCTTGCACAATGAACACCAGTGTGGTCATTATACATTTTTTCCTTATACTAGAACGCGTGAAGAAATGAAAACGGTTTATGCATACCTTTGATAAAAGAGCTTCCGTATAACCCGTTTATAAGTTGTTTTTTTTTTATTTATAATTTTTTTAAACTTTCCAGCTGCTTACCTCGAAAGCAATACGTTTTCAAGAAAATGTTTTTTCATTCAAGATCAACGCATTTTTTTCAAAATAGGAACCCCAATTTTTTATTATATTCTGTTTCGATTTATAGAGCCATTAAGGCAAAATGTGCACTCATCAGAAAAGCAAATATTTCTTAATAATTCAGGTGATTCTCTTAGTCCCTCCGACATTATATCGCAAAATTCTACTCTTCGATCAAAAGCATCTTCAGTCAGTTTTTGATGTATTTCATGTTTATGAGGATGAATCTTCTGTACTTTAAGAATTTTACATATTGAACTAATCGAAATTCAGATGTAAGAAGCTGCTTTTACGAAGTGAGGTTATTGGATTAGCAGAAACATATCCTAGGACTTCAATTGTTATGATTTCATCGATTATACACGGCACCTTTTTTTTTTTTTTTTTTTTTTTTATTAGCAATAAACAGATTGTGTTTCTCAACTAAGTCACGTCTCTGAGTATGACTTAAACTTCTACCAGGAGCTCTTTCGTGGAATATGCAAGCTATCTTGTCTTGCACATTGAATTCGTAGACCGATAAATAAAAATAATTTCAAATCTGGCTTGTAAAGTGTCATGATGAACACCTGAATATCTCCTCTCTAAGAGTATTTCAGTAAAGTACCAACATCTGACTTAATCCTACACAGTTGTTAAACTACTAACTGTTTGTTTATGTTTCAGAAAGGTAAACAAAAGAAACTTGACTTCTGCGTTTGTGTTTAGCTGAATGCAAAGAAATGAAATCTAAGTCAATTTCAAAATATACCATGTAATAATGTTTTTCAATATTCTGAAATATTTTATAAAAATAACGATTGGTTTAATAAAAAATGTTAGAGACAAAAGTTGCTTGCCTTTTTGCGTAAAACCAGAAGCTGATAAAAAAATTGGGATTTCCAATAAAAAAAATAAGGTTGACATTGAAATGATCTAGAAAGTTTCACTAAACAAAATGTAAGTATATCATTGTTTTCCCCTCTCAACTGGAGAAACATTTGTCATAATTTATTTTATTGAAAATGTGTTGCTTTCGAGATAAGCAGCTGGAAAGTTTAATTAAAAAAAAACACCCACTCACACCCGATATAGGTGGACCACAATATAGCATTTAAAAAGTAGTTGATTCTTAACATTACAAAAAAACATGAAAGAAAAAGGTTACGGAATGGCTGCTTTTATAATTGAATTATGATACGTATATATGAAAGACTTTCTTTTCTGCCCTTTTCGCCAATCATTTCAGTTTTTGAAACTTCTCGTTTTGGGAATAAATTTAAGAATTCCCAGACGCTTTTGTTTTGTAATAATCATTGTAATTTCGGTTTGCTGTTTACTAGGAAGTTATTTCTATGGTGATCTCTGTTTCTATTGCACAGTAACTTAGAAACCAGACTTAAATTCTGGTTGGCTCATGCCAATATACGAATATATTCCTCCACTGTAGGGTGACTCTCAGGAAGTTCTAGAAAATTCGAGAAGAAGAAATGAGATTTACTTCTTTCCACTCGCTGGCAGTTATGTTGCATTCATCCTCTTCGTGTTTTAAAAATCATTGCTATACCTTGCTGAGTTAAAGTGACGAATATTAATGGCTTGTAATATTCTTTGGCAAAGTAGAATACAATTTGCTAAATGAACCTTTGAATATTGCGTTTTTCCCCTTAATTTCTGTTGCTAATAGTGGCTTACATCTTATTTTTAACTGGTTCATCAATCTTTTCTTTAAACGATAGAAAATGATATACCAAGAGATAGTTGCGTATCCTGTGCGATACCATGTTTTAAATTAATTCATTTTGGAAAACCTTTGCTCGTAAACACGTGGAGCTGAAGAATATTGTCTTTTGAAAATTCTGCAAAGGATAATATTTCATGTAAAAACCTACTGCAAGTGAATCATTGTTAAGTAGGCGAATTTTCCAGCTTATCTGAAAATTGGACCCAGAAGTGATAGATTGTTGCCTCATAATTTGAATTTTTTCCAAGAAAATACATTTATGTTCTTTAATGTAAATTTCATGCTGTAAACAGGTTTTTAGTAAGAAATTATATAGGCTTCCAACTTCACTAATTTTGCACACTATCAACTTCTTGGTGAATGCGTAACAGTAACAACTAAACGGACTATTGCTTTATCTGTGTCCTGTAGGCTCGTATTCATAATACTTCGCTGACCAAGCGAATAAATAGCAGAAAGACAAGATCTCATAGCAAATATTTCGTGAGCTATTGGACAATTTCGTTTTACCCATAAGAAAAAAAAAAATCGACAAATTTCAATTCTGTGGCTGCCCCAACAATTTTCATGTTTATTAATATTATTGATATTTGTAGTTGATTGAAATGTCTTAACGCAGGAGTCACCAAATGCATTACAAAAGAGCATCAGTCCATTGGACCATAACCCACGGTGTACGCACATTTAGTGTTTGTGTTTTGCGATTTTCGTGCTTGTGTTTGCATATGTGTGTGATTATCATGGGTTTTTTTTTTTTTTTTTTCAATGATTTATTTATGGACGCTCTTTAACAGCTCAGGTCATCAGCGTCCCATTCAACTCAGGGCGTGAAACAACCGACAAATTTTGCTCAGAGGCCTCTCTTTCAGGCTTGAGGTTCTTTTTCGTGCCGTAAATGTACGACACGGGACCCACGGCTTTACTTCCCTTCCGAAGGAAGCCATACTTAGGATTTTTACGCCCCGAAAAAATCCATCGGTCTGGCCGAGTTCGAACCCGCGATATTGGGCTTAGGAGATCATGGGTTTGCAGCATCAATAATGATCATATGCGATTGTGCTCAATCACACTTCCGCTGTATAATGAAAATAACTCGTGTTTTGACTCCAATGGTTCCCCTTATGCAATCCGCAAACTCCCAAGTCTTAGCTCTGGGAAGCATAAAACAAATGAGTTGGGTGCCATATAGTAAACAATTACCTAACTTTCAGTGAGAGCATAACTGACACCTTCTACTAGCCCATAATACGATTTGATTCAATCACACATCTAAATCTATCTATCCACAATTTATCATTGGTTATAATTTCGAAACCGAATATCCATATAATAATAATAATAATAATAATAATAATAATAATAATAATAATAAATTTAAATTATGCATTTCGAGAAGGTTAATGGTAAACGTAATTGTTTAAGGAATTCTATTTGTTAATGGATTACCAGAGCCTTCAATTAATACTACGGTATGGTGTCTCTATCTGAACAGTTAAGAACGTTTTGTTCATTAACATTTATTGCTAGAAAATAGTAAGCGATTTTAAGTTAATACAACTTTTTAAATAGTGTTTAACGCCCGTTTTACTGTTGAAGTGTTACAGGCGGTGGACACTGACCATACATTTTAAATTGGGAAAGGACTTTTATTAAGAAAGGCAGCATTTCAGGCCTAACATAACGGTACTTCCCTGGCATTTGCCATTTATGAGGACTGAGTAAAACCTAGAGAGAAAAAAAAACTGACTGACTAGGACGGTCCTGGCGGGAATCGACCTCACCGCTTGCGAGCTTAACGAACTCGGCCACGCGTGGTAGTGTAACTACGATGATGAGAATGCAGTATGTGTTTAAGGGAGATAGAGTAACTTCTCAGGAATGATTTTAATGACCCTGTTGGGCACCAATACCTTTGGGGCGGCCCGGAGGGTCTTTGTCATTGTAATATCTTATGTAATGCACCAAGTGTTTTGATAGATAAGCGAACTTGGACAAGGCAGTCATATCTACTTTCAGTCAAGGACTTTCAGGTTATATCACATTTCTGGATAATTATTTAAACTGCAACTACGTAGCTTCATTAACACTGAACAAAAATTTGTAACTTTGCAAATTACCATGTGCTGCATTCAGATCTCAAACCCAAACATTTCTATCACGTACCACTTTCCTGGAAATTATGTTTTACGTTTATCATAAAAATATTGAAAACATGGGCAATTTAAATATTTCCTTAACTATATATGAAACCAAGGCCATAAAATACAATAATTAGCATAAAGTATGAACGAATAATCCAAAAAGAATAGTTAACATTCCCTATAGCCATAACATTTTTTTTTTTTGGTTATCTTGCAAAAATATGAAAAAATGCATGATTGTATTTACACTATTTTTTTTCTTGGGAGATATTGGTATGTAAAACACGCCAGGAACATCTTCGATTATCTTTGATTAACTATTATTATAGTTAACTAACATGCTTTGAAATCATTTTCCTGCATATATTTTTTCCATGACATCAACGTTCTGACAAAAATATTCTGCCCAATGGAATGGAATGCAGTGGCAAAAATCAAAGTTTGTTATTAAATTATCTCTTTGTAGTTTTAAACCCTCACATTCCCCGGAAAATTACTGCACACAGTTTTGAATCTCACCCATTGCGTGTTTTGTCGATCCTGGTGGTGTATTGGTAACCATACTTGCCTCCTAAACCCAAAATCGCGGGTTTAATCCCGGCCAGGATCAATGGATTTTTTTTCGGGTGTAAAAATCTTAAGTATGGCTTCCTTCGGAAGGAAAGTAAGGCCGTGGGCCCCATGTCGTAAATTTACGGCATGTAAAAGAACCTCAAGCCGGAAAGAAGAGACCTCTCAGAAAAATTTATCGGCTATTTCACGCCCTGATTTGAATGGGACGCTGATGACCCTCTGTTTCACATATTTTTCATTAAACCTAACTGCATGTAAAGCGGTGGCAGCAAAATGTTGTCCTGTGTTAGTTAATTTGTTTTATAACGCAATAGTTTCTGCTAGGCAAGCGTAGCCAATCAAAGTTAAAATAGGCAAACATCTTCCATACGATAGTTAACTTTCGCTTTCAACATTGCTGACTAGCAATCACTGCACGGCGTGCTAGTTTGTAAATCATGTCGCTAAGATCTTCTAAACTCTGGATAATAACCAGCATGTTAGATACCGTATGTTGTTGAACCTTATGGCTATTTTGTTGATAAAATTTCTAACGTTTAGTTCAAGAAAACGTTTCTAATGTGTTGAAAATATGAAGCTACTAAATTAATAGAAACACTGGAGTTATTCTGATGATGATGGATAGACGGATGTACCTAAATGAATGTTATATTCTCCTTTCTTTCTTTTACTCTAGTTGATGGACATTTTTGGGATGTTATTGAGCTTGTAACTTGTTCGCGCACTATCTAAATTTACTTTTTTTCTTCTACTTCTCTTACAGTGCGGTTTAGGTATAATAGTTTTTACGACATAAAATGAATATTTCGCTCAGATTTATTATTATTATTATTATTATTATTATTATTATTATAGCTATCATACCTTCTGTGGTAATGTAATGAATTAAATAAAACCAAAAATACAAAATTCGTTTCCGTCTCAACTTGCTACTGTCTATCAAAGTAATATCGATATAGTCGATTAAATAACATAAACATCATAACACTAGAAACATTTTTGGTTATTAATAAGAGGTGGATTCCTATACACTAAAACGACAAAATATGGTGGCATGTATGCGGATATATGTACCAAAATAACAGATTATGCACTGTTAAAATTGAAAAAAGGAGCTTATTTTATTTCAAGGAACTTATTATTATTATTATTATTATTATTATTATTATTATTATTATTTAAGTTTATGTATAAATAATATATGTAAATCCCTTAAATTTGTTCATTTGCATTAATTTGATGTTAAGCGTGTATCATATACAGTCAATTTTAGATTCCTTATATTATGTTTTTTCTCCAAGTCCCCAAAAATCAGAGACTGCTATAGGATTTTCGCAAGAACTCAACTCTCAGCTGTTAAAGATAGGTCGCGTTTTTAAGTACGTTGGGTTGCTTCGTCATTTAATGCTGTTCGAGTTCTTCTTGAAAGACGTTCATCTTTTTGGAAAGCTCACTGTGTCATGACAGATCCCGATCAACTCACGAGAGGTCTAAATTTGAAAGAATGATAAAATATCACAATGTGGTTACTTACAATGGAAATAGTTGTACTTTACGAGATCCTAAAAGTTCTGAAAGTATTAATATTCTTTATGCAAAACACAAATTCTTCAGTTCTTAGAACAAAATAAGAAATTGGCGTGGCTATAAAAACTTTTGAATACGTTGAAACAAATGCCTCTCCGCATATTAAGATAATATTACAAGAATTATAGGAAAAACACACATTTAAAAGAAGTAGCAATTAAAGAACTGTCATGCGATGAATATAATACATTTCATATATTTCGAAATAAAAAAAATCAGTCTTTGGCAAACAATATGGAAAACCGTTTTGAATTCTTGGATTTCTTTTAGGATGTAGCCGTGTTACATCCAGACACATGACCTTCAGACGAATGTGAACCTGGTTTAATAGTGACATGTAATGTTTATGTTAAAAGTTTTAACTAAGTGAAAGCCCGTGTGCATCAATAGTTAAAGATTTTCGCACCTATAAAGAAAATCCTCAACACTTCCCACTTCAATGAAAGAACTGGTGGAATGAGTCGAAAGTATATCTATACCTACGGCTGAATGTGAACGTGGATTTAGTGTCATGAACCTAGCTCTGACTGCTCAGAGAAATCATTTACAAATTCCAACACTTTCAAATCTACCGTTTATTTCAATAAATAGATCTCCAGTGCATTGCCTCGATACAGAAAAGTTTGCAGCAAAATGGATATAAGCCTGAGCACCAGAGTGCCCTTTACAAACCAACCGGCAAACCATCGCACCTTCAGGAGCAATCTCGTTCATCTCGTGTGTTCAGAAGTTATGAACGTAGAATCACCAGCATATAATACGGTCATACAGGTCATAATACCAGGTAAAGCATTAACATATATTTAAAAAGGAAGGGGAAAGAACAGGAAAATCTATTTCAATTTTAATAATTTCAGGTGACTATTTTGTTCTAAAATACACTTTGATTGTCACCAAAATAAAATGAAAGACTTCTGGAAGCAGATAGTTGCATATCGTGCTTATGTTCACGTGGCAAACTTCGAGCTTAGCGCACACAGGGCTACCTGTCAAAACTTATACAGGACACGATCGCTTCTTATTTTATCTTCAACTACTGTGCATTTGCGAATAGTCAACAATGTTTCTATTAAGGAGTGAATTGCTAACAACAGAGCGTGCTCCAAATAGCACCAAATAAAAAGTGAATGTCCGATTTTTCCTTGTTTCGTTATTCCGATTCATAAATGTGGATTGAGATCCAGATTGCAAATATAATACTATATGCTTTCGTATACACTAAATGCTACAGTTAATATGTATTAACATCTAAAATATGATATACTCGTATATATAATCTTGTTCTAATAATATGAAATATATTTATACAGTGATAACACGTGATTTCAAGCTAAGGAATAAAACATGCAAGTATGCTAAAATCTGTCCGTTATTATTCCTAATACAAATTTTGGAATGTGTGAGAAAATCTGTGTTCAGGGATGCATAGTAAAATAAATATTACTGCATTGCTGGTTATGAGAGTATGTTAAAGGAAAGCTCTTACAGCGATCTTAATAAACAGCTTCTTGTAGTAAATAAATACATTTCGTGTACACATGTTGTGATAGTGTTTGTAGCTGAAGGTCTGTACTCATTAGGCCATACTACACTAGAGCACTCAAAGGAGATGTATTACCTAGCATGAATAGAAACTAAATTTACTCTTGTATCATTATCGTCTTTCACTCAAATATACATATTCAAGTTTTCTGCAAGACTCGACGGAAGAGCGGATTTCATTTTCATTTTAAACTAACGTTTATCCAGCAAGAGAGTGTTTCAACTCCGTCAGACAGTAAATAACGAGAGGTCATTCAACTAGATACCATGCAAGGTCAGAAGCTTGCCGATACAATTATCTAATTTTAATGAAATGTGTTTAAAAACTGACTTAAAAGTCATTGCCCTATTTAACAGCCATCTAAAAACCATGAGCGACCATGGGCTATGCCCTCCCCCCCTCGCTCCTAACGCCAGCAGTGCTGATGCTGATTTCGCCGCAAACTACTGTGCTAGCCGGTTTTCCCTTTCCATGCTCTGCAATGTTTCCGTGGAATCCTTGAGGTGGACTTGCAGAATTCACCAGGTACGAATGTTCTCCATCGATCAAGGGCATCACGTAGGTAATTCCTAGCAGTTGTTACCTCATTGATTGCGAAAAATTTATCATATTCTTTATGCTTTCCAGAAAGTGGTTTAGAGAGAATGTTTCCATGAACATCATTCTTGGTAATGCCAATCAGTGCGTATTTCTAACCTGTTTGGTATTGATTTGGGTATCAGGCACCATACTCAGTATCCTTTAGCTAGCAAGGCAGGATTCCATTCTTGCTTAAATTACGTTACATTTGCTCTGTGAAAACGTGCATACGAGTTCTGTACAAAAAATAATCTAACTTCTTATTTTTTTTTTAAATTTGGGCTTACCTGCATCTTACTGAGCTATCACAGGCGGTGGACACTGATTGACACATAACATGAAATGATAAAATGGATTTTTTTAAAGGAAGGAAATTTAGGGTATCTTCCCGACATTTGCCATTAATGAGGACTGTTGAAGACCTGGAAAAAACCTCAGTCAGATGGGAATCGAACCCCTGATCTCCCGCTCACGAATCCGCGTCTTAACGACCTTGGCCATCCTCGTGGTGTAAACCCAAGATCGCGGGTTCAATCTGGCCAGGATTGATGGATTTTTTCGGGCGTAAAAATCCTCAGTATGATTTCCTTCGGAAGGGAAGTAAATTCGTGATTTAGGGTATGTAAATGAACCTCAAGCCTGAAAGAGAGGCCTCTGGGCAAAATTTGTCTGCCGTTGCACGCTCTGAATAGAATGGGACGCTGATGATGACCTGAGATGTTAAAGAGCGTCCGTAAATAAAACAAATCAAAAACAAACGGAGCTTTGTCTCCCTGGAAATAATTCTCTCCCTTATTTTCTTCCATTTTATTTCCTCAACTGGGTAGAATCTTCGTCCTTTCATCTTGTTTTTCAGACTCGGAAATCACAAAAAATCCGCAAGTGCTAAGTCAGGAGGGTGCACACAACAAATAATTTTTTTTTCAGACAAAAGTTGCAAACAAGCAATGATGAATACACAGGTGCGTTATCGTGTTTCAGGATCCATGAATTGTCTCTCGACAGTGCAGGCCTCTGAAAACCATTCAAGATATTACTAGCATGGTTCTGAGGCGTCTGAGACAGGATATTCGGCGCTCCGTCATTCTCCCGCTTACAGAGCGTTACTAACAAATTAATTTCTCGAACACAACGGTACGAGCGCTCTTACTCACCCACCCTACTCACCAGACTTGGACCCTTGCGACTTCTCCCTTTTCAGAAGTTGAAACAGAAGCTGAAACTTTGCCGCAGAACATGTTGATACGCTTCGTGAACAGGGTTTCCAGGGACCTTTCTTTGAACAGGTAAAGGTAACTATTTTGAAGTTTTTTTATAGCGTTTAACGCCTATTTTTACTGCTGAGGCACCACATGCGGTTTTGAAGTGGTTGGTGGCAGAATTAAATCAGCTATGTTCTTTGTTGTATATAGACCTAGTCTTGGAACTTTTTGAGAGTACTTAGTATTATCGTGTTCCAGAATTCTTTTGACCTTGGAGGACTTGCAGTGTAAATCCGATACTGATGTTCGGTTGTCAGCTTCTCTTTTAGGGCTGGTATTTTGTTATGGAGTCTTCTCCTTACCGTTACATACATTATCTCCAATAGGCATACAGTAACGGAAAGGATTTCCTCTGGAATGATGAACTATAGCCACGGCCATGTCTAGAGTAGTCTTTATTTGCCTTTAGATTTGCGTCTAGCTGTGAGTTGAAACAGGTTGTTACTAGCCAGCCGATCACCCGATATATATTAATTAATATGGTGCATAAATCATGCAATTTTGATAGCTAATACTTTGATGATTGGATATATATTAAAAGTTAAGCTGCTACCTAAAGGGAAACAGCTGATGGCATGTAAAAGTCAATTAGCAAGTCATTAGGGAAAGGGATGTGCAAGGTCAGCTCACCAAAACTTCCCGTATACCTGCATGTATTGTGTTTAAAGTTATAAAAGTATAAGATACTAAAGAGAGCAAAACCAAAACTTCCTTTGTAAATATTTTGCCCACATAGACTACATAGAAGCGACGCGTCATTATGCTTTCAGAGCATCTGGAAATTCCTTGTAACACAAAAGATTTTGTCCTTACCTCGACGTATAATAGCGTCATCCAATAGAATTTAAAGTACGAATAATACACTAAATTATTGAATTTCGTGCATGCAGTCTTGTAGCATCGAAAATTTCAATTCAGTAGCCAATGGTATCGTAGCAACAACATGAACGCTTAAGTTAAACAAATAATTGCAAAATTTTGATAGATTGAAAGCCACAATCACGTGGAAAACACTCGTTTAGGGACGTATACGAAGCAAATACAATATGGAAGCATGTTTTGGGGATTGCAAGGGACCATGGCATAGATGGGAACTAGGAGACGAGTTACGCGAGACGCGATTAGGAAAGCGACACACTATGAATAATTGAATGAAGAATGAATGAAGAGTGTTTAACGCCCGTTTTTACTACAGAGGCACCGCAGGTGATGGACACTGATGATACATGAGATGATATATTGGGAAAGGATATATTTTTAAGAAGGGAAACGTTCCAGGCCTAAGTTTAGGGCACCTCCCTGGCATTTGCCATTTATGAGGACTGAGAAAAGCCTAGAACAAATCTCAGTCAGGGAGGACGGTCCTGGCGGGAATCGAACCCCGGATCTCCCTCTCACGAATCCGCGTCTTAAAGACCTCGGCCACCCGTGGCGGTATGAATGATTGATATCATATATTTTTATTATTGAGTAGTGCTTATAGAACGAGAATGTTCAGCGGCAGTACGGGCATAATTTGCATTCCATTATTTAAACAATTCGACACAGATTGCTCTAAAACGTCATGATCGACGCTTGCTTCGGTCGCGTATACATGAACAAACAATAAACAATGTTAAACATTATATGCCGTGTGCTGATTTCTGGAGTCATGCAAAAAATGCTCTGTGATCCGAACCTCAACCATAATTTTTCCCTTCCCATGCCACCAGTACCGCCTGTGGTGCCTCAGTAGTAAAAACGGGCGTTAAACACTACTCAAAAAAAATGCCACCAGCACAGCATAAGGAGGTTGTGTCGAGCACAATACGGGAGGACAGTAGTGCCTCACAAAGATCACGCGAATTCGTCTGCAGCTAGTCACGGTATAAAATACATCAACTCTCCATCAATTTGACAAAGAGTTCATCTTCTACCGCTGATCCATTGACGAATGCAGTAAGAAAATAGAGGCCGATACATGCAGATGTCATCTCTGGACCTGCAGAGCGAAATTAAAACTAACTAACGAAAGAGACCTAAATCAAAGAGCTAGGCTTGAAACGGAGGTCAGGAATAGCACGGCTTAGACTGGGAGACTGGAAACACGTAAGGTTGTTGTGGGAGAATTTGCCCATTATGCTCGAAACCGGGAGACTGGATGCACATGGCTAAGTGTACACAAACAGAAGATGCTAGAATGAAATTTCTCACGGACTCATTTTTCGCTTCCAGTTCGGATTTAATTGTAAATAGACATAACTGGCTAAATCCTGGGCACTTTCTTAAATAAAATACGTAGTTTTAGGGACAAAAATTTCTATAAACATTGTACATAAATAATACGAAAATTTATATGAATATCAGAATTATTGTATGTCGTTTCATGTGTGTGAGTGCGTTCGTGTTAATGTTGTTTTCTTTTGTTGGAATAAATGTCGGAAATGAAGTATTTTATAAGAGCATGAACAGTCTTGCGCCCCATGCGATTGTAATGTGCAATGCATGTATACCTAGTGTAACTGGAATAATATTACAACTTCATCTACTAAGCAATAACACTCGCCTCACATGCCGACAATATAGCTGCGCATGACTTCCGAAGTTATTGTTGTAATTGTTTGCATTTCTACTGACGTTAAATAATGAAGCAGCAATGTTATCATTTTCCTTCTATTACTTCCTCAAAATGCTTTTGAGATGAAGCTGAACCAAATTACTAATAAACTATTGCTTATCGAAACCACCACCTTACCCTCCCAATACGCAGTCTAACACAAGGGCGTAGCTTATGTTATACATAATATAAAATACACATACATTGCTTATATAATCATAAAAATAGTTATCACATAACAAGTTATGCAGATTAAGGGAAAGAAACAGACAATTGATAAACAGAACACGCGATATTTCACAAGCAGAGTGAAGGTTACATTAACACGCTAATTTGTAGGTGTAAGATTTGCATTGTGTTTCTTAATTTTATTTTGATTTTAATATTTTTATATGGCTCAGTGAGAGGGAGAAAATTCTTATACCCTAATCTTATACAAAAATAGCAAATAAAAATAACAAATTAAGCGATAACCTATTGATTACATACCCTTCCTAATTCATTAATTGCCAAGGAGAATATATGTGAAACAAATGATAAAATAATAACTTAAACACTTTTGTCGTTGTGTTCTATTTCTACGAGGGCTCAAAATGCAATTCTTTCACATTTCGGCTTATTTTTACAGGGTTATTTTAGCTATTAGGTATGTGTTGCTCCATTTGTTTTTATGTAACATCGCTTGCTTGACGAGACTTTTGGTAGGTGTGTCTTCAATGAGCGTTCTTTCTTGTTATGTGCATATGATTGGCGTAAGCAGAGTGGAATTGGATGGGATGAACATTCCGAGATCGCGACAATAAAACTACTTCTATTCCTGGGCATTTCAGGTAAAGTCAAGCCATGCCTTACACAAGTAAAATTACAAGCGGTCGTATAGTCAGCAAGTGGGAAGCTGGTCGTGCAATAAACGATATCGGAGATGCGGCTAGTAAAAACAGATTTATAGTCCAATATTGGACAAATCCAAAATCCGATCGGTCTCGTAAAACCACTTTTGAAGAAGATTAAATTCTAACAAAGATAACCGTTTTCGACCTGCAACAAAATTATGTTGCAGTACTACGACAGGCAAAGACTACATCAAGGGGACATATCTCACTGGAAGACAGCAAAGAAAACAAACATAATGAGAACCACACAATGAGAGTGCTCGCGTAGACTTTGTACTTATGTTTAGTAAAACCGAACAGCCTCTTGACGAGAAAGATGCTGCATCAAATGGAGATGGCGCTTTGCTTCCGAGCACACTATTGCCACTGAAAGAGGTAGCGGCATTAGATTTGCAGTTTGGGGCTGGATAAGGTCTTCAGGAGCCGGCGAGTCAGTGCACGTTTCGTCCAAAATGGATTCAATGGAATATGCACAAGTTCTTGAGGAATGGTAATCCATATACGAGTAGTTCGCACTGTTTACCCAATCAGTGAAATGCAACCATTCATTTTGTACAGAATAACAGCAGTGTCCATACTTCCGCAACTTCCAGAAGTTACACAAGGGTTCATCCCGATATATCAGTAATCAATTGACCTGAAAAGAGAACGCTTAATCCTATGTAAGTTTAGGACACCGAATGGGAGTATAGGAGGGAACGAGCAAAGTAAATTCTTTTAAACTAGGGTAATTTGAAAAGTTCTCGGAATGACCCACAGATTGCAGCAGCAATTCCAAAGCAGTTATCAAAATCCGCCATCTTCTGTAAAACATTTATGCAATAGAACATGGATTATAGGTGTGTACACCGGGGGGGGGGGAGATATGAACACCGTGCCATTGTTAAGGGTAAAGAAGGCCGTGAATGGAACAAAAATTAATAGAGATGGACAAAGACTCTATGGGACTCTGCATTATCATTTTTAATTGTTTCTAAGTGGACCACGGATTTTAAGTGCGGCAGTGAAAGCGTGGAAGATGACCACGCAGCGGATGACCAAAATCTGTCACGAAAGGTGCGCGACATGATTCTGAAGGATCGCCGATTAAATGTTGTCCGAAATTGCTAAAGCTCTGGACATTTCAGGGGAGCGAGTATTTCACATTTTGAGGAAAGAATTGTACTTGAAAATATGATCGGCAAAATGGGTGCAATGACTGCTGACTCAGCATCAAAAGCAAATGAAGATGCAAATCTCTCAGCAATTTGGTCCATTTTTAGACAGATCTCTTCGACTTTAAACGTCGATTTGTAACTAATGATGAAGCATGGATACACTACTACACACTTAAAGCAAAACAGCAATGTAAACAATAGAAGCGTCATGATTCTCAACCGTCAAAGGCCCTGTTTTCTGGATGTGCTGCTAATTGTTTATTATCTTTTCACTGGAACATCTGGACCAATTGAAGACAAACATCATGAGAAAAGGCCGGGTTTTTTAAATAAGAACGCCATCTTGCATCAAGACAATGCTCAGCCTGAAACAGGTATTGTTATCACGAAAATCAATGAATTAGGGCACTGTTTGCTGCCTCATTCCCTTTATTCCGCTGACTTGACTTAATCGAACTTCCATCTGTTCCCTAAACTGAGAAAAAGCCTGCAGTATCTATTAAAACTATTCATGCTGGAAGTTTGAATTCACTAATCTTTAGCCTTAGTTCTAAACATAAAAGTAAGCGATAATGAAGGCAACGAAAAGACAGTCATGCTGTGTTAACTTGTGGCTGTCCCCACGCCCCAATGGAACTATTACACGCGCGGCCTTGACCACTTATCAGAAGAGGTATTCCTAGTTTTTAATTGCGTACGTACGTTTTGGCCGAGAGACGGAAAGCCCGAAAAAAGCCAAGAAGTGCTCTTCTAAACCGGTTGCTGTTGTAAGTCTATACGCAACATTGACCCTTGCATCTAGACGTCATACCTTCGACTACTGTGGGTGGCGGAGAAAGTGTCGTTTCTCTGATTCAGCGAAGAAAACATTTACACTGACTTTCTTTCTCAAAAGTAAACGCAAACTTGTTTTCAATGTTTGTCAAGTAGTTACGTCTCATAGAACACCTCGACTGTGAACACTTCGTATTTATGTAGTCTGAATTTATTGTGTAACATATACAAGTTCATTTTGCATTTAAAATAACTATAACATGGTATAAAAACAGTCGCTTGAGTCCTATATGTACTTAGTGGCTTAAATTTGTTTTTTGTAATGATGTAAGATAAAGCTCGAGCATTTGCATTAGAACAGTATTTCCGTCTCCATTCCAAAGCTATATTACTCAATAAAGACCAAAATGAATATTGTCAGTAATTTGTAACTATACAATGGCAGCAATGATAAAAGCACAGCTGGTAAGCAACCCAAAGATGGGCAGCTCATACTTGGAAAGCTTGAACGCGGCTTTGGGACAAGTGGAAGGTACGAGGGGCATTCAAAAAGTTTCGCAACCAGCCTATCCATTGTTGGGCAATAATGTCTGAAAAGAATTAACAATGCAGCTTGCAACAATAAACCTTAAGCTATCAACATATACATAACTGCACTTTTAAACTTGCATAGTCACTGCTGTACAATATATTGAGTTAACAGCTGGTGAAAAACCATGAATGTTTCTAAAGAAAACTTTAGATTTTACATTTTCACACTATACGTTAGGTGAAAATCGAAAAAAAATCCGCGAGGACTTGGCAGCTGTTCATGGTGATCAAGTGAACTCATTTATACATTTGGGCGAGAGACTTGGAAAGACAATCCTCCATTTGGCCGGCCTCGGGAAGCCGTGAACGAGAGAACTAATCAAATAATGAGGAATTGGTGGAGGAAAAGTGACATATTACTGTTGAAATGGAAGTGGGTATCAGTGTTGGCAGCATTAACAGTATATTCCATGAACATTTAAAACTGTTCCACATTCCCTAACCGAAGAAGAGAAGAAGAGGAGGAAGGAATGTGCAAGGAAAATGCTGAGCAAATACAAGCTCAAAACTGATTATGGGTAAATGAAAATGACCAAAACCATATGTTCTTCGATAAGATTTTCGTTCTCGGAAGGGAATGTTCACTGCTTTCTTCAACTATGAAGGACCTTCAGTGATTGACAGTATACCAGAAGGAATGACAAAGAATGGAGAATACTATGACACTTATATTTTGGATCTTTTATTTGAAGAGCTGAGGCGGTGACTTTCGAAGACAGAAACTTCAAGTCTGCTGCTCTTGCACAACATTTCCTCACAGAACAGCTGCAAATTTCTGGAAGTCGCCAAAATCCACGTGCTTGACCATACCCTAAAGTCCCGACTTTGCATTGCTCGCCTCCGGTTGTTTCCTGGAGTGATTGCTGGAAAAACTCTTAAACAAGTGCAGGGCCTTGCTCAAGCTATAAATTCAGTTCTGTTGACAATATCCCAGTTCGAGTATCGTAGTGCTTTTGACAAGTGGTTGCATCGTCTGTAACTGTGTATGGAGAGAGATGGAGAGTACTTTAAAGGATTTGAGGATAAGTTTTCGAATTCAATTCTTAGCTTGGACTTTAAGGTCACATTTGCAAAACTTTTCATTGTCCCTCGAAACAGCGTGCCAATTCTTCTGGTTTGTGTTGTGACCGGTGACTTGTTATCAGTTCACTTACGTCTTCTGCAGTTTCTGGCGGATCGTAATGTATGAAACAACAAATAATTTGGGGTAATAACACCCGTTCAGTAACGAGAAGAAGCATATGTACAGGTTGCGAAACAAGATATTATACTCTACTGAGCTCCGTTACATGCCTCATTTCAACTTTCAAACACATTTTATGAACAATCATGATTAGTCATCGGGATTCTTGAGCAGTTAACATTAATTTACGTACACTCAAAGTACGGGTCAATACAAAGAAACAAGAACATAAGCTATTAGAGCCATTGCCCGAAAGCTAAACAAGAACCGATAAGTGACAAGATGTAAGGGTAGAGGATGGCTTGTAACTCGTGGAATATTTATTGCATACCATCTTTTGTCTACAGTCAGTAGCAAAACAACAAAGCTGCTTACCTCGACTGTGTTATTGTTTAAAGCTTAAGTCTCTTTTTAGATGTAAATTTTGTATTTAGTATACTAAAATTGTAAACCATTGTTCTCCAGTTTTGCAGTTACCTGTCTATGACCATATCCTAGGGTGTTTTCCTTCCAGTGTACTTCCAAGGTTAAAATTTGTCTAGCCATCAACGGGGAGGTATCAAATTCAAGTTATTAAAGTATATAACTAAATATGGTGCAATTTCAGTTGATATTAATTAAATTAGTTTATTCCCATACATTTTTCGTATCTATTTTTCCAAAAGTCTAAAACCCTATTTTAATTTTTCAAATACAATTCTTAATGTCGTTTTTCGAAACTCATTAATTCCAAATGTTAGAATTTAAACACA
Organism: Metallyticus violacea; assembly: GCA_030762175.1. Classification (NCBI taxonomy): domain Eukaryota; kingdom Metazoa; phylum Arthropoda; class Insecta; order Mantodea; family Metallyticidae; genus Metallyticus; species Metallyticus violacea. The sequence continues at coordinate 38,508,688 of CM060836.1, forward strand.
AAATGAAAAATGTGGAAATGCCAATTCCGAAAGTCATTTTTCGAAACTCGTTAATTTCGAATGTTAAAATTTAAAATACGAATGAAAATGTCAGTTTTCGCAAAATCAAATTCCGAAAGTAGTTCTTCAGAAATTCATTAATTCTGAATGTTAGAATTTAAAGTACTAATGAAAAGGTGGGTTTTCGGAAAGCCCTATTCCAGAAGTAGTTTTTCCGAAACTAGCCAAGACTTACAGAGATAAGACATCAAGATCTACACGCCGCCATAATAACTCAATCAACTAATCATCAAGAGCAAATTACACCCGCACCACAAGATATCGGGAGAGCGGTTTGCTCCACTCTACAAGAACCTCGCCGAAGCTTGCCGCAGCCGCAGATGGCGATAGACTACGTCGCCCACCAGTAGATTGCCAAGGCAACCGCTACTTCCATTCACCTTTTACACACACACACACACACACACACACACACACACACACACACACACACACACACACACACACCATTTTGTTTATCGAGTACAACTATGCAAGGATTCTTGAGGAATATGCCTCCAAATTATTACCACAAATTTCAGGCCCATTGCCTTTGTATTATCATCCCAAATTGCAGGTTCTCGTCAGGGCTTCGGTTATAGCGTGCGCCCTGCATTCGCCATGATTTCAAGTCACCATTGTTATCACCTTGGGTGCTTCAGGCTGTACCGACACAAAATATGAAAAATCCCAATGATTTCCCACCCGAAAATTTAAGTAAAGAGTTTCACCACAGCATTACTTTTAATATATATAGATCACGCCAAACACAGCACTGAAGATGACAACCGCAATTATGGACGAAATGTCTGGGAAGAAGAAGAAGAAGAAGAAGAAGAAGAAGAAGAAGAAGAAGAAGAAGAAGAAGAAGAAGAAGAATTCCATTGAACCACGGCCTTACAGTCCGGAGGACTCAATTCATATAACAAATAACATCTAATTTAAGTTATCATCTGTGATTGTTCTGTGAAGATAGCGAAAAAGTTTTTGTATCAAAACATTTTTATTTTTATATGGTAATAAAATAATTTACCAATTTATTGATAAAGAAATCAATTTCAAGTTATCATTTCCTATTTGAACAAAGTTTGTTATCACGAAAAGGTATTGTAAAGACACTAACCCCATTACGAAAGAAATTGGGTCATATCTATGGATTGTAAGCAAGTTATTGAGATTTTCTAAGTATACTAATGGGTAGTCTGCTCAGCAATGTTCTGTTACTTCGACACGCTATACAATTTAGAGTTAGGAATTACTACCATGAAAGTATTTCAGTTTTTTTAATGGTGTTTAACGTCCTTTTTACTACTGAGGCACCGCAGGTGGTGAAGGTATTTCACTATCATAGTGTTTGGCAGTGGGTTGGATATTACACTATTTTTCGCCTGTCCCGTTTTTTATTATTTTTTATTTTTGCAAAATGTACCGGATTCTTAAATGAAAATGTCCGGTTAAAAGAGAAAAAAAAAAAGAAACAAAGAAACAAAGAAACAAAGAAACAAAGAAAGAAAGAAAGAAAGAAAGAAAGAAAGAAAAACCATTGTGGGAGTCCCAGCCTAGTGTCCGCGCAATTTGCCCTACAAATTATAAATCGAATAATAGACAGTCATAACACGGATATATTTTGTCTTGTCTCTTTACATAATGGCGCGGCAGGCACGTTCACTATTATTGAAACATGACGTGTCACCAAACAACACCCGTAGCATAACTGTCTACTACTTCTGAAAAATGACTAATCTGTTACTGTGGCGAAGGACAGCTCAGAAAACATTAAAGAAATGGTGTCAGTGGCCTGGTGAAGAAGGAAGACACCAAGTTTACAAAAGAGTTTTTTATAAAGCTACAGTAACTCTAATGATTTTAGCCTTGAAACAAGAAACTGTTAAGGCAGTGAACTCAATGGGCCATCCGTTGGAGTTCAGTATCACAAGTGAAGATCTGTCTGTTTTGTCGAAAGAGTTGAACGTACAACTTAATGAGCTATACAGACTTCTGAAAAATGATCTAGCTGTTATGTGCTGTTGATAGTGATAATATAAATCGAGTACAGTCAATCACGTCATTGAATTCAAGAGAATGATTGGTTTCCAGCGATGTCTTCCGATTAGTCATAAACTCGTGACACCGTATTATTCATTACGAAGTACAATACTGAAAAGTCTCCACGAAGAATATCTAAAAAGCTCATCCCTGATTTGAAAGAACGTCATTGGATGTTGTGAAATACTTTTAAGAAGCTGAAAGGATGCCACGATTACTAAAGACGAATGCTAGGCCCATTAGTTCCAGCCTGAAACTAAGAAATTCAGCAAGGAATGGAAATCGATATTCTTCTTTGCCAAATCAAAGAAGGTCCGTAAATTCGGTCAGACGGAAAATTAATTCTCACTCCTTTATGAGACTATACAGGCCAAATTCTGCATACCCAGAAGAATCACTGTCAACAGCGAATCATACTTTCATCTCTTAAGAACTGCTTCAAAGCCGCGATCAAGTCAAACACAATGGTTAACTTGTTACGTCACAAAATGCAAAAGGTGCACAAAAATGGAGTGTTTCTCACATCTAGCGTATTTCTCTGGTCTCACCACATGACTATGTGTTTGGGTCTCTCAAGCGCATGCACAGATATGAGCTATGTGGCGTGTGCTTGCATACACCCTAATGATTTTAGGCTTGAACAAGAAACTATTAAGGTAGTGACCGCAATTGTTCATCCTTTTAAGTTGAGCTACCAGAAGTGAAGATTTGTCTGTTTTGTCGAAAGTGTTGAAAGCACAACTTAATGATCAAATGTAAGACTTCTGAAAAATATCCTCTTGTTACTGTGGCGAAGAACAGTTCAGACCACACATTTAAAAGAAAGGTGTCAGTGGCTTGGTGATAAAGGAAGACACAAGGTGTACATTTTCTTTAATAAAGGTATAGCAACGTTTTGCACAGTCCCAATCACCAGTTGTTCCTATGAAATAGTATTCTCAAAAGTGAATGTTGTGAAGACAAAGTTGTGAGTCACCCAAACACAACAAAGATTGGAGTCTTTAATATTGTTGAGGGTAGAGAGAAACATTACGAATCAGTGGATCTCAATGATGTGATACGAAGTTTCTCAAGTTCGCATTATAAAAGGTATTTAATAAACAGTATTTGACACGTTTAAGCCATGATATGTATTTTTGAATGATCGAATCATTTGCTGATAAAAGAATAGGAGTAGAGTTTTTCGAGTCAAGCATATTTACGAGTTCTTGATACATTGATTTTAGAAGATCTTTAGTAACGCACATACTTCAGTATATTTTGAACGTGCTGCTCTTCATGTTGTAATAATGGGATATAAGATTTAAATGTGTTAATTGCATATTGCAGTAGAGATGATATAACTTTCGCCATTACTTCATAATATGAGATGCTCCGTATTAGATGTAGTTCTCAATTAGTCTACATGGAATATTAGAATACCGAGTTAAGGTTTAAGGAAGTCTCCAATATGTAGAAGAAAAAACAGCAAAAAGACCTATGTGACAATTAAATAGCATAAAACTTGGTCATATTCGGTTAAGGTGACTGCAAACCATTATCTTGATTCTCGGTCAAGATCAAAGCAAAATACTCTTAAGAGCCAGATATATAAAGATCAGTTTAATCACTGGATATCTAAACTGAAGACTTTCTTATTGTTGCTAATAGCTTTTGCATGTAAGCACATACCACGAAATTAAAGATTCTGAATACACGGGCAGCCCTTTGTATAATACTTTCAAGCTTGTTTAGTTCTTGCACACATAATAATATCTACATTTTGATATGGATCACACAAAACTAATAAATTACAAGATGCTTCCAGAGGGAAGAGAAAAGCAAAATTCTTAATATTCTATGTTTGAACAATATGGTCGAATAAACTTATGCAATGATGAAGGTAAACAACTATTACGCTATGGGTTTTCAAGATATTCCCTTATTGCTATTGCAACATTTTTCAGAACGTAATAACGACATTAACATTTTTTCATGTTACTGCAAAAGAGATCTTGAGAGATAGGCTAACTTTAGTGTTGCAGTAATAACATGTCACCGTCGAGCTCTGGAGAAAAAAATACTCATTTGATATTTCAAATAAAAACAAATAAACATACATTTTAAATAGTCATTCATTTTACAATTTCCATATAAATAAATTGCTAAGGATTTAGTCTATGGATCTCAAAACATTTCAAATCAATTTCAAAATGAAATATTTCATGTTAAGAGTCTATGGTAGCAAATTCAAACTTTTAATTTATGAAAAACTGTACTCCATTAGCGGCGATATATATGTGGTGGCCTTGAGCGCGATCTATCGCTCTCTAGCAAGCTCAGTGATGTCCATTTTATTCCATTCCTCCTGCCATGCTTTCAGTTAGCGGTCTTCTGCTTCCAAATGTCCTCTTCAATAACCCAAACGTATAGAAATTCATTGCTGATTCATCAGGCGATTTACCAGGAATGTCTCTGTAAGTAATGGAGTGTGTTTCAGTTATCTTTCCATGTCCTGCAAAATATGACGGGTTGTAACAAATGAATAGCTTGAATCCTTATCCTGGTGCAGTCATATAGCTCTTTGACTTCGCCTCATGTTGCTTGATAATTTCGAAATAAGAGTAGTTTGCATCGGGAAGGCTAGTAATGCACTAAATATGTTCCCAGAAAGTTCTTTTTTCGGCCCCGTTTATCATGGCGGGCATGAGAGCACACTGAAAAACACTATCTACATATCTCGCAGTTAAATTCGCTTCTGTAGATTTAAATGCGGCATTACTGTAATTTTTTAAATTGTTGCCATAGAATGCAAACAACCCTCTGTTTACAGAGCGTTCATTTCAGAAGTTCCTAGTCTATTTAAAATAAAATTTATTAAAATAACACTTCAATTTAGATATTGAGGGGCTACTTTTAACAAATGTCGACTACATTTTAAGATTTCATCTCCTCACAGGTACATACCTCAGCTTTAAATTTTCAAATTATACCCCTACCTTTTCATACTTAAAATTTAAAAAGGATTTAACTATTAGCACATCTTTTTGATAATCTGGATTGTTGTTTGAATTTGGGCAGAAAAAAACGGCAAAAAAATTGAGCATTTTATGTAATAGTTGTGTTTTAATAATAAATTGATTCAAAAAGGTGAAAATCTCACCCCTATAAGAAAGAACAAAATGCAGGGAGCTCCTAAATAATATTAATAAATGTAATATTATGTAAAATAAATACTGTTTTCATACTGCAATAGGCTTATTTTTATTCGCTTCAAAATCAAACAACATCTACAACAACAATTCAGGTTGTCCGGCAATAATAGAAAACAAATGTGCTAAAAAGTGTGTTTTTTAATTAAAAGTATTTAAATAGGTAGTTATTACTTGAATTATAGTTCCGTATGATAATTAGTAAAATTAAAATTAAAAAGATAAAGAGCACTGATGGCCTAATATCAGTAAACCTGAAGATTTTTAACTGGTTTTAATAGACATAAGTATTTTATCAACTCATAATACAGTTAGAATTTAATAATAGAGACCTTTTCATGATTATCATGTCTTTGTTCTCTTATTTCAGATGTTGTTTATATTCGAGTGCCGCGTCATAATTAATAGCACGGGTATTTCTTCTAAAAGCTTTATGGAGGAATAAATTGCTTGAAGTTCACAGGGGATGATAGCGAATGAAATAAATGGAAATGTACCCAATCCCTAAGGTATGTTACGTAAAGTTCTAATTTGTTGTTCTTTTGTTAGGTAATCTTTGACAGATGTAAACAGTTCTGTATAACATTAAAATGTGTTCTGACAAAATTGTAAGTCTTTTGCGCAATATCTCTACCAGGAAAATTTTATGAAATGTCAGGTGATTTTAATTCCATTTTTATACTTGTATTTGATAGATAGCAATCACAGAATTCACACACGCACACAGTGACCTTGAGATGACGTGCATACTTTCCTTCATGAGCCGAGCGAATTGTGATCATCATTCTATTTATTTCCGTTACACATGCGGAGGATCCCCTCCCCAATATGCAATGGACCCGGATCTGCTGGAATCTGTGCCACAGATATTCACCGAGAAAACCGTTCTGTTCCGAACAAGAATCTCTCAGTCGATATAAAGGTGATTGCATGGTAGTCGCGTTAAACCATTACTTTACCTGTACGAACAATATAAGCAGCAGCAATCTTAATACAAAGAAAATAATTTGAAGTATGTAAGGCATACGTTAAAGCGTTGAATTTTTAAGAGCTGTAAGGTGTATCCCCTACTCGTCATGTTTCTGAAACAACTGACTGGCGGTGGTAAATAAGACAGATATGATCATTATCATTTCTTCATCTATTACGAGATTTCCTTTGTTCCAGCCTCATGTCTCTCCCCGTCTTCTCTTCGATCTTCCAATATCTCTTTTCCCACATGATTGATAATCGTGTCATTTTAGGGTAGCGGTTTAATCCTTCCTCTGCAAATTATCTCTCCACCTTCTCTAGATTGATTTATTTTATCATTAATTAGAGAAATACCTAATTCCTCTCTTATTTCTTCATTTTTTACTTTGTTCATTATAGTACACCCCTTAATAGTTCTAATGTATCTCATTTCTGCCACATTTATTTTATCCCATTAATTTTTCTTTATCGTCCTTGTTTCACAACCATACGTTAAAGTTGGAATCGCCACTTTGTTTGTTTTTGTTTTTAATGTTATTGCTAACGTTTCTCAACTGTTCCAATAGTTACTTACCTACTGTTTATTTCTTGGCTATGTGGATATGTTATATTGCATCCTAAATAGTTACATTTTTGGACTTGTTCCAGAGCTGCATACTTTTTTATTAATTTAGATCTACGAGGACATTTTTCTTGAAAGGCTGTTGCTTTTAATGGTTGAGATTTTCATGTTTTTCTAACATATTTCTCCGTTCAAAAACATTTTTCTGCAAGTCATTTTATGTTTCTTGAAGTATTATAATATCATCCACATAGAGTAGCATATTCATTTTATTCCTACTTAATGGAGTTTCTGTAGGTATTTACCATTTCTCTCTCTTAGAATTTCATCCATATATATATATAATAAATTATATTATAATAATTCAAGAAACATAAAATGAAAAATGTTTTTGAACGGAGAAATATGTTAGAAAAAAGTGGACTGAAAATCTCAACCATTAAAATCAATAGCCATGATCAAGAAATAATCCTCATAGATCTAAAATAACAATAAATTACGCAGTACTGGAACAAGTACAAAAATATATATTAAATAAATATGTTAAAACTTTCGGGAATAGACTACATCCTTGTATTAAACTGCTATGAACTATACGTTTTTCTGTATATCGTCCATTTCCTAATCTAATCCTTATTTTAGTTTCTTTGTAACGAAATCAGTTATAAGAAGAGCACAGCAAGAATTTTATCAGTCAAGTAGAACATGATTTACATGGCAGGCAACAATATGAACTTATTAAAATTTTACAGAAAGATGAAACGGATAGAGCTAACATCAATAATATTCAAGAACAAGAGGGAAAAAGTATTATTAGGAAGTATGATATTAGACTAAAGAAATGCTAGAATAAACAAAAGAAAATGAAGAAATTGTTAATTCAGTACATGAAATCACAGAGGAAATAAAACATTCTATGCAGAAAATGAAAAATAAAAAATCTCCAGGACCTGATGTCCTTTTTTTTTTTTTTTTTTTTGAATAGTGTTTAACGCCCGTTGACCTGATGGTATAAATACAGAATTATTAAAATATGAAGCTGAAGAACCATATGACAGACTATTAAAAATATAAACAAGTGTTGGAAAAGAAAACAAATTTGAAAGTCATGGTATCAAAAGAGATATTGCAATTCCAATTTTAAAAAGGGTGAACGAAATAAATTATTGAACTACCAAAACATCAGTCTCTTGAGTACTGCTTATAAATTATATAATAAAATGATCAATTCCCGATTACAAAAAATAACAGAATCAATATTATTAGAAAACCAAAGTGGTTTCAGAAAATGATGCAGCTATATACACAATATATTTTCAATAAATCAAATAATGGAAAAGAGAAGAGAATTTAATCTACAAACCCATATATCCTTTATATATTTAGAAAATGCATATGATAAGTAAGAAAAAACCTACTTTGGAAAATATTAACAAAAAAAAAACACCCCAGACATTTAATAAGAGTACTACAAAATATGTACAAAGAGACAAATATGATATCCTTGGTTTTTATGCATGAATTGGATGTAATTTTATTTCATAAAAATATGCGGTTCTACTATAAAGTTTGCTCAAAATGTTGTTCAAAATATTTGTATTAGACTTATATTGATAAAATCTGTTTTAATTTTTTTTTTTTCCTGTGTTTGGGATTTGTTAGACGTTTGCTTTGGTCCAGTATAAAGGCCAGTGAACTTTACAGCAGTAATAGATGTGCTGTTTGCACAAATAATAAGTAAAGAAAAATAAACGTACAGCTGAAGATAGATAAAGATTTAAGATATTTATGTTTTTGCTTAATTTGGTTATAAGAAAATAATTCTGTAAAGGTACTCAGGCTATCATACCAAGAACTCAAATTTCATGCAATTATGTAAAAACACACCAGTTAATAATAGCATTTTTGGTACAGTACAGAGAAACGAAACGGTTTTTGGTTTTAACTCGAGAAGATTTTGCGGACATGACATTCAAGGGCACCCGCAGAACATTTTTTAGGGAGGGGCAAGATATTTTTGAAAGTAGGCGATGATTAAAATTTACCTGACTTTAAAAATCAATTAAACAACCTAATTTTTAAAATGCATGTGACAAAGAAAATGTAGCTTAATCCGTTATGTTCACCTTAAATACTTTATTTTAAAGTATTAGTATTTGACTATTAAATGTAAATTTATGATTTGAGGGGGATCTTGAGGGGGGAAACTGCCCTCTGTGTCCCCCCTCCCTTGCGGAAGTCCATGTTGACATTTGATTTTTTGAGAGAGCATTCAAGAAGTTTATTTATGAGTTTGTTAATATGTATTGTTTTTGGGGGGTTCAGGTTTTTTTATTAAATATAAATAAGGCATTTTCGCCTCCTTTTTATTAGCATTATCATTATAGTACGGGTAGACACGGATAAATAATACAGAGTTATAAAAAAGATTACCGGTGTTTTTAAAATCAGTAATTTATAATATTGATTTGTTGTTAGCATATTTTGCACAGAAATGCGAAGAAATTCTATAAATTTGTATTTTCACTGTCTTCGGTGAATATAGTTTGATTTATTGACCACAGATGGTATTTTGTGAAAATGACGGCCAAAGCAGCGAAAAAGGCATTTTGTGTGCTGGAATTCCATGTGACGTAGATCAACAATCAACAATTGCTTTTGAGAATGGAGTACAGAAGGAACCCAACAACAGGTAAATCATGCGCAAATTAAAGATTAGCTTGACTGTGTAATAGGAAATGTATCGGCGCCAATCTACATCCACAGTCGACAATGTTACCAACTTATCACTAAAAGAAACATCTAAAAGTGTCAAATTGCTGTTGGGAGCTGACGCTAGTGTATATGTATCAACAATGTAAATCTTCCGAAATATTTTTGACTAACACTGTAGAGTGATATTGTGTAGACTTATGAGTTTCGTTGTGTGATTACAGACAAAATTTGCCCTTTTAATATGCATGCTTATTCGCCCCTGATGGATATTTTACAAGTGGGTCGTGATATTACCATTCCTTTATAGACTAATTTCAAGCTGACACTGGTATCTCATGATTGCGCTTGACACTAGTATTTTCTTGCTGTGTTACACAACTTAGTTCTAACGCTCCAGTTTTGCACTGTGCAGCACACTCAAGGTTAAAGACATAAAACACATATCTATATTGCGTGACAGAAGTAGAGGTGGGACGGTGAGTGTAGGGTATTTAATTTACCTGTCAGTAAACTCCTTCTTTATCAAATAGACATGCATAACATTTTGCAATGAAACTCTCAAAGAAACTTTGATCGCACTTTGACAGAAATGGAACATTTATTTCGTTGTGGGGGAGAATTTCGCACTCGTGGGTATTTCGCCATTTGTTCTGTATCCAGAGTCTTCAAACAACGACGTAGTCAATTATTAAGTTTTGTTCATTCGTAACTCATGGTGATAGTACCACTTTCACTCACTAAACCATGAAAAGTGTTGCTCACTTGTTTTCCTTAACAAAGGGCTACAACAGGAAAAGTTTTACTTCCTGTCTATTAGTAAACGGTAAAGGAATTTCACGCTCAGTTTTGCTTGCGTTTAACAGTTTTAACATTCTGTGTCTGACTTTGTCCATGCACATTTTGCTCACACTTGAGGAGGATAGCTTAAAAAAAGAATTTTTCCACAAATACTAACTTTTCAAGAAAACAAAAACTCACGTAGATGAAATTAAAAAAAGAACAAGAAAATAAAATTTAAAATATAAGTTTGCAGACGCATTCCTATAAGAGTATAACGTTGGAAAAACAAATCAATTGTTATAATATCAGGTCACTATCCTAAAAATAGTTGAATTTAGCGTTTGAAACAACACACTTCAATATTTTTTTTTTCGGTTTTAATTTTATGGGTTGATTACTCCTCCTTAATTTGTTATGTGATCCCGTGACAAACATAATGGGCTTAACAAGATATTAAACAACACACATAAATTTCATTATTTTGATTTGGATTTAACTATTTTGGTTTTTAAGAAGCACTGAATAATTCCCAACCCTTCTTTCTCTTCACTTCACATAATGATTTGATGTTAAAGAGAACAAGTTTAGTTTTCTTCGAAATAGTCTCCCAAAGTTGAACGCAATTGCTCCAACGTTTTTCCAGATTCGTGATTCCCTCATAGAAGTGGGTTTCGGGTTTGTTCGAGGCTCTAAAATATTTATCTCCCGTGTGAACTCTTCATTGGGCTTAAATTTGTTTCCAGTCACGAAATTTATGAGTTTCGACAACGGATGTTAGTCCCAGGGAGCGAAATCAGGTGAAAAGGATGGATGCGGAAGCATTTCAATTCTTAATTCGGTCAATTTGTTCTATTCGGCTTGAATGCACCAACTCATTGTTATGGTGAAACATTTTCTTCTTCTCCATTCCCGAATGTTTTTTCGTGATCGCTATTTTCAGTCTCTCCAAAAGTGATGCATAGTGTTCGACGTTTTCCCCTCCTCCAAGTAGCCAATCAAGAAAGTTTCTTTTGCGTGCCAACAAAATTGAAGCCATCAAATTTGCAGCGGATGGAATACATTTCACCTTTTTTAGAGTTGGCTCACTTCATGCTGTCCATTGCTTAAATTGCTGTTTCGTTTTCGGGCAAATATGGCTACTATCTCGCGCAAAGTTTTTTCATGTGTAATACATGATGCAAAATAAAATTAACCCTCTCAGCTGAGATGCCTGTGACCTCTGCCAACTCTCACACTATCACTGGCAAAACAATATCATGGACTTTACCGATGCTTTTTGGTCTTACAGCTGATTTTGGAGCTCCAGGACATGGTGCGCCTTCGATGTTTGTTCTGTCAAGCTTGAGCCCATTTACTCAAAATCGAACGGTTTCATTGGAAGGGCATGCGTTACCCAATGTAGGCGCAATCCTCTCATGATTTTCTTTGCTATTTTCTCTTGCAGAAAAAAATAATTGAATCGCGCCACGAATTCCAAGCTTATTCATTTTTCACTGTACTCGAAACCTTTTGTTTAAACAAGTGCCAAATAATGAAGGTACATCAGAATGACTTATATCGCCACGAGTGGCCTGGGTCGTTAAGGCGCGGACTCGTGAGCGGAAGGTCTGGGGTTCGAATCCCACCAGTACAGTCCTCCCTCACTGAGGTTTTTTCCAGGTTTTCCTCAGTCCTCATAAATGGCACATACTGGAGAGGTACCCTAAATTTAGGCCTGGAACGTTTCCTTTCTTAAAACTTTTTTTTCATTGTATCATTTCATGTATCTTCAGTGTCCACCGTCTGTGGTGCCTCAGTAGTTAAAACGGGCGTTAAACACTATTAAAAAAGGATGATAACATAACCATAACATATTGATACACAGAAAGCAACTTTTATGATCACTATACGAGGGTAGGTCCATAAGTTTCCGACCTCGCCGATACGGATTATCACCTTCACAAAAGCCTTATCTGGTGTCATAACTTATCTGTTAAGTTATTAACTGCAGCTGTAACTTCCGCTCCGCTGTGTTTAATTGTTCAGCTATAGTTGCATAAAGAAGGCTATTGGATAAGATTGTGACATGTTCATAATGGGGTATCGAGCTGTTATTAAGTTCTTCACAAAAGAAGGACTTACTGCAAATGAAATTAAACAGCGATTGGACGGTGTATATGGGGAAGCATCCCCCTCATAATATACCGTAAAAGAATGGGTCAACCGTTTTCGAATGGGTCGAGAAAGCATTGAAGACGAAGAGCGTGCACATCGGCCCTCGGAGACGCTCACTCCTGAAAACATCACTCTTGTGAAACGAGAAATTATGGAAGACCGGCGGTTCAAAGATACAGAAATAGCAGCAAGGTTGGGCCTTTCTAAAATTCTTTCGAATTATTCATGGACATTTAAACATGAATAAGGTTAGTGCAAGATGGGTGACTAGACTTCTTTCCTCAGTCCAAAAGTAGCAACGAGCCATCTGTTGTCAGGCTTTTTTGCAGCTCTGCCGTGGAAACGAGAGAAAAGTTCTGCAAACCATTGTTACAGGAGATGAAACTATGGTCTTCTACTATGATCCCTTGCCCAAAAGAGATGGATACAATATTTTGGAACTGTGAAGGAATACTCTTCATTGACTTCAAGGAGAGGAACATCACAGTAAATGGGGAGTACTATGCTGACTTACTGCACAGACTACGTGCCTCCATCAAAGAGAAAAGACGGGGAAAGCTGAATGTCCGCCTTCTTCACGACAACTCGCCTGTTCACACAGAGGATTGCTCTTGTTGCAAAGGAAGCTGGGAATAAATGTGGCTTGAAGGAGATAGCCATCCACCCTAAAACCCAAATCTAGCTCCCAGACACTATTTACTCTTCTCAAAACTCAAGAAGGACCTTCGAAGAAGGAAATTTAAGTGTGACGAAGAAGTGGTGGATGCTGTTTATGCCCATTTTGCAGACAAGACTTCTTACTATTTTCTATTGGGGGTGGAGGTTGAAAAGTTAATTCAGAGATGTGAGAAGTGTATTGCAACAAAGGGCAACTATACTGAAAAGTGAAATATAGTTTTTGTCTTTATCATACCTAGAAAATGGCTAGGCCGGACCCTACCCTCGTAGTTCGGCTTTTAATGTAATATCGTCCTAAATTTATGTACATAAATATGTAACAAAAACCTTAAAATATATACGAAATATGTAATGCCAGAATTGCACAGGGACTTTCCGTTGCAAAAACGGATTTATTTAAAGTTAAGACAAACATGTGCAAAAAGTACACATTCAAACATGTCACATGTCATGCTTTTGATGTAATCTTAAAGTTAATTAAGGCATGATAAAATATGCATTAAGACATATTATTAGGGGTTAGTCTCCGTCAGCGATCGGATTTAGGTTCACGTATAGTGAAAATAATGTCACCGATAGTATTTAGATACCTGGGCTATGATCTTTATGAAACATGTGAATATGAAACTTGTTTCGAGACAAATCTTTATGCATCTAAGTCTGCAGTTAACTGAACGCAACTGTTTATTTATTTATTTATTTGTGAAGCACATCACTGTGTATTGTACGATATTTTATTTTGTAATCTACTGTTTTGTCCCCACTTGATACAACACCAATTTTCCTCCGGTGATAAAAGCATCATCCTTAGTTATCCAGGATCGTAGTTTCACCATTGGAGTCATATTCACAGAAATTCGCAGCTGTTCGCTGTTCAATTGTCACTGTTAGTAACTACAAAATTGAACCAGTGTCAAACAAGAGCGCAACGAAAAATTCACATAGATGTTGGAATACAAGATGAAGCTATTCGTGCTCCTCATACTCTAATTTCGAGTTTATTGTAAGCATGAACTAAAATAACTGTACAAATTAAGACTCCTTCATGCAGCAGAGTAATGCGCTGATTATGTTGTGAGACCTGTCAATCTCAGCTGTTTTTTTACAGAGTTGAAAAGAAAGTTCAAGATATAGAGAAATACCAGATTGTACCTGAGTGAATGACCTAGCTGAAATATGAATACTATTACGTACCGACCATGTGCAGTTTTAATTTGTAAAATAATATTTATGATTTCCCATAATTCTCTGCGTTTAATTACTCGACATTTGGCATGAATGTTAGTTTTATGTAAAGCATATTAGGTAATTGTCTAACAAATATGTAGTCTTGTTGCAAATATGTAAAACTGGTAGCATTAAAATTAAGTATATTGATTTTCGTCAATATTTTAAATTTTCAGATGGATACATAGCAAGGAAAAATATGTAATTACATAAAACTACGGACTTAATGATTACATACATAGATGTGACTGTTGTTCTCTATTAGTATGCGAACCAAGCTATTTATCAAATCACTCTCAGTATCCATTACCATTTTCTTTTACTGCCTATCAACGATAATTGCATTCAACTTCTGTAGGTCTAGGCCTATCCAATAATCACCGAATCTCTCCTTCAGCAAGTTATCTACGTCATTTCTTTTGGGGCATTTGATCTTGCATGCCGATAGCAAAAATTGTAGAACTGAGTACCTCTTTACAAGAGTGATTTGAACTTATTAGGTGCATCATTCAATCTATATATATATATATATATATATATATATATATATATATATATATATCCCTAGGTTTTCTGGTGAAAAAGTTTTAAAATCATTATCCAAGATATGGACTGTTCTACACTTCTGTAATTTTCATGATATTCTTCTGGTGTTGTCATTTCAGACAGAGTTTTTGGAATTCTATTTCTATAACTCTATATATCCTATCTAGAGGAAGAAATGAATGCTCCCGGACTGAAAATGTCATTGAGATGTTCTTCATGTTAGAAGGAGTGTATTTTAGACATGGGCAACGAGATAGTTCTGATTTTGTCCACCACACCCATCAGAGAAAAGCTTCACACTTGTAGCAAAAGGATCAAATTGGAAGTTAATGAGAAAATCAGAGCAGCAGAAACCTTCTCTTCAACAAAAATTTACTCCCCGTCTTCTTATATTGCACAAAATTTACACCAAACATATGAACATACAAGAGCTTTGTTTATACTCAAGATGCAACAATGTATTTAGCATTGTGAATTCTCTAACATCTTTTTCGTACTAAAAGAAAGTGCAGTTAAAAGTACTTTTCTGTTGGGAAATAGCGAGTGGACTGAATGCATTTTACACCAAACATGCAATTTTTTTTTATTTCGTTTATTTATGGACGCTCTTTAACATCTCTGGTCATCAGCGTCCCATTCAACTCAGGGCGCGAAACGGCCGACAAATTTTGCTCAGAGGCCTCTCTTTCAGGCTTGAGGTTCTTTTTCGTGTCGTAAATGTACGACACGGGACCCACGGCTTTACTTCCCTTCCGAAGGAAGCCATACTCAGGATTTTTACGCCCGAAAAAATCTATCGGTCCTGGCCTGGATCGAACCCGCGATCTTGGGTTTAGAACGCAAGTATGGCTATCACTACACCACCAGGACCGACAACATGCAACTTGAGGTATATATTTTACATGGAAAGACATCGTTTTGAAGCGAAAGAATACTTAGGTGTCAGTAAAACTTCGTTGAGAGTAAGAAATTGTATTGTTGTGAATTTTTTACTTTCTCGTTTGCGTTAGACAATATAATGTATATTCTTTGTGAGCAGGGTGATACTATCAATGACATATATTTTTACGTATTTCTCTGATCAGCTCCATATCATGGCATTATTTTCCTCGTTACAAGATAAGTCAACATACCAATAAAGCATAAGAGATAAAATTACAAAAAAATATATCTAAACCAATTAGAACCTCACTTAAGATTAGGTCTCAGTTTTCCTTAACAAGGGAAACATGATATTGTAAGTAGGACGGTTAAAAGTCAAGTACTCCCAAATTAATTTCTGCAAAGATATATATTGATAACGATGATGATGATGATGATGATGATGATGATGAAAGTCTTCAAATGCATCTGCATCCTGAACTAATTAGCAGGGCAAATTGGGGCTGTTCCCCTAAAGCACT